>OZ005652.1:206310728-206828728 GCA_963930645.1 Salticus scenicus | reverse complement strand
AGTCGGAATTTTTTTCTTGATTCTTCCACCAACGTATTTATATAATATTTATATATATATATATTTTTTACTTAATTAATCGTGCAAACTTACTGCTAAAAGTTTCGAAAGAAAAGTGCTGGTGAAAGAATCAGGGAATAAATTTCGACTGTCGACACCCTGAAATAGAAAGGATTTAATTTTGTATATTAAAAAGTTCAAACATAAAATATTATAAAAGGCAATATTATAAATTTAAAATAAGTAAAATTCAAATAATTTAAGGACAAGCTTTTATTTCAAAATTTACTAAAAATTCTAATTCAGCAAATGTGGGTAATATACGAAGCAGGTCGTTTCGACGCCGACGGTTCGACGCCAACGGTTCGACGCCAACGTTTCGACGCGTGGTCAGTTCGACGCCGTATGTTTCGACGCGGGGTCAGTTCGACGCCATATTTTTTTTTTTTTTTTTTCGTATTTTTATTTATTTTTAGAATAAATATGCAACATGCCTGATATAATATATATATAATATATTATATATATGAAGCGTGATTCAAATAAATAAGTAATATAACTGATTTTTATTTATTGAATTAGCGATTATTTGCATGCGTATTTGAAATAAATATATGTGTAGATGTGTGAAAATGTTCTAGATTTTTTTTGTGTGTGTCCCAGGTTAGTGAGAAGCCCCCTTGCCAACGTCAAGGCCCCGGGTCATGAGGGAGGTTTTTATTTATTTATTTATTTCACAAAACAGCATCAAAAAGGTAAAATACAGAAATGGTAAATAAACATATGGTTACAAAGAAGTTATATTGCAGACAAATATAATTATAGATAAATAAGATTACACATAAATAATATTGCAGACAAATATAATTACAGATAAATAAGATTACACATAAATAAGATTACAACACAGAACTGTTATTACACTAATCCATTGCAAAATTATGCGCCACATCTTCCAGTTATTCCATTATTTCTCGATTTTCAAAATCTTCAGCTATTACTTTAATTCTCATATCAGCTCGCAGATACTTATTCCGCTTGTGCGGTGGTTCATCTCCACGTACAAATTGTTCATAACATTGGATCAATTGTTTTTTGAACACGTCTGAGACCATCTATGAATTTCCATAATGTGGGGTGTGAAACACCAAATTCGGCCTGTAGACGCCTGTGCGCTGCTTCCGCGAAATTATTGGTGCGTCCTTCGTTATTTAAGGTTCTAGCATATCATGACCACATTTCTAGTTTAAAAGTAGAACGACGGCAACGATTATTTCTCTGAATCCTTCCAACGTAATAATTTTCAAAGTAATCTAAAATTGGGGTTAACTGATTAGGTAAATTCTCACTCAAAACTTCTAAAGCATTTTCAAGTTCTTCGATAGTCACAAAATTTAACGCAGGAATCATACGTGCATAGAGAGCAAAATCAGCATCGGTATTATATCGTCGCATTAAATGGAATTCTGCTATTTTGCTAATTTTCTGCTAAATGTTTGAACTTTATTCGTTCAGTTGATAGCGAAGGGGGGGGGGGATTGCACTTGTAAAAAAAAGAGATAGAGTTATTGACAAGCCTGTAATATGTTTCAAAGAAAGAAGAATAGGTAAGGATAAGCTAGTTGAAATGCAATATAGTTTGAAATATGTTCAAAACCTTTGGAATTTTCTTAAAATTGCAATTAGTTCGGAAACATTATTTGCACTTTTGAAAGACTAACAGTTTAGGGCATTCTTTGAGGATGTCAAAATAATAAAGTACAACGCCACGTTTTTCTTATCAACGAAGTAATTCCTGTTGAATTCTTTGTTATAGCTTTTTGGGTTTCACATTAACATTTATTATATATCTATTATATCAGTCATATTACTTATTTATTTGAATCACGCTTCATATATATAACATATAAAATATATATATTATATCTGGCACATCGCATTTATTTGAATAATGACGCAAACTTATTCTAAAAATAAATAAAAATACGAAAAAAAAGTATGGCGTCGAACTGACCCCGCGTCGAAACGACCTGGCGTCGAACTGCCCCCGCGTCGAAACGTTGGAGTCGAACCGTTGGCGTCGAAACGTTGGCGTCGAACTGACCTGTACCGACGAAGATTAATCATCTATTATGTATACCAAATATTACTTTTCAAACTTACTGGTGACTGTTGAATAAAAAAAGTTCCCAATCTGGCAACACTGGCCCAAGCCTACAAGTCCGCAATTGCTTGATCATGTATTGTCGTAGGAATTATATATTTTTATGAAAAATTTCAACTCACTCAGACGATAGAATGCGGGTTAAAATTAGGAAACAAATTTTTAAATAAAGTTGGGAGTTCAGGGCCTCAGATCCCAATCCTAAAGTCTGTTACTACTTGAGCAAGAATTGTGATCGGAATTATACGCGCATGAAAAATAAAAATCAGCTTAATCGGGTAGAAAATAGGTGAAAATTATGTTCTTAGATTTGATCTATACACATAAGCAACACACTAAAAATTAAAATATTTACATATAATAATGTTTTCACTACTTTTAGAGAGAGGGGAAAAAAAAAAAAAAAAAAAAAAAAAAAAGAAGAAGAAAAGTAGAAAAAAAAAAGAAGAGGTTATTGTTAAATTATTCCTTCTCCATGCTGTTGACGGCCTTTTTTCCTCAATAGTTTTTGGATTTTCGGCGTTTTTAGACGTTTTGTAATACTTTAAACACAATTGGGCCCTTTTCAGAAAATGTCTGTGTATCAGTTAGTGCTGCCAAATTCAGGGACTTTTTTATTCAATATCTACCACTAATTTTTAATTGTAACAGTTGCCTAATCACTTCGAAAATTAATTGTCTATTACGTACATCAAATATCACTTCTCATAATTATTGATTATAATTGAATAAAAAAGTCTCTAAATTTGGCAAAACTGGTGTGAGTGCCTCTGGGTATTAGAATAAATTTTTGGACGTTGTATCTCACTGACCAATCGGCAGAACCAAACTTCATATTTGATAGTATCTTGACTTAAATTTGTGCTGATTAGCTTTTGGTATGTAATATCATCTAGAAGGTGGTGCATCTATACACAAGCGAAGTGTGACATTACTGACTGTCCTTGGGGCCAAGTAAAATATTTCCTATGTTAATCGTCCATTGGATTTTTTGTAAAAAAATTATTAAAAATTGAGGAGAACTATTTCTCGATTTTGGGTATAATTACAAATTAATTATCGTGCACATGTGTTATATTAAGTTATTTTGCTGTCAAATTGACAAAATTTTAATTTTAAATTTCAAAACTCTGTCGTCCTTGGCCATTTTTTCATTTTTTGATCAAAAATGTAATACGAAAATATACATGCCTGATGTATATTTTCGTAATATGTATTGTACGAAATATTGTTTTATATTATTCATTGCTCTCTTAATATAAGTTGTTAAAATAACCATGATTTTTGAAAGGAATTAAATATGTTCGCCTGATAATTTAGCGATATTTTTTTTCCTGCCAAGAATGATAGATATCAAATCTATTCCGCTGTAACATATTAGTATGTTATACAGGATACTTTATTTAGACATTTGAAAACAAATTTGACTTCAGATTATGATAGAATATGTATCATTTTTCTTTTAATTAGTATATTAGTTGGATATTTATTGCGTAAATATCACCCTTTAAAATAAAATGCTTATGTTTTTATTCGAATTTGGAAGTTAGCCATTTTTTTTCTAGAGTTTTGAAATTTAAAATTCGAATTTTATCAATTTCATAGCAAAAATAACTTAATCTAACACATGTAGACAGTAACTTACATATAATTATACCCAAATATGGTGAAAAAAATCGGGAGATGATTTCCCTTAATTTTTTATAATTTTTTATAAAAAAAAATGTTATTGACGTGTATTATAAAAAATATGTTCATTTAATTTGGGTGTATATCAGTCAATGGATGGCGTAGGTAATATTTTCTGTAATTTTTGCGAGGGCTATATCTAAGCATCTATTGTTGAAAATTGCACCAAATTATACTTATAAAGTGTTCATTATCAGAATCTAAGTTGATTTTTTTTTTTTTTTTTTTTGCGTAAGTCAACCGGTAGTTGGCGCTATTGTATTGAATAATAATGTTCTTGGATGGCCACATTATAATACTTATTTTTATTGTAATCGTACTATTCTTTTATAGTTTTTTCAGTTAATTGAATGAGGTAAAATATTGAAATAATAACAAATTTTGTTTAATAATAATAATAATAATAATAAAATCTTATTTTAGAAGGAAATTCTTTGATAGGGAAGTTTATCCTATTACCAATCCTTTAATTTCTAGCATTAAATTCACACAAAAACACAAAATTTAACTTTATATCTCTTAAAAAATATATATCTTATTAGCTGTCACAATTGTGTTTAGAGTCACCCGATTATCCACTTATCTAATATATCCGCTAGTTCCCGTCTACAGAAAATGAAATTGTAGTAGAATTTCAGTAAAAAATCAGTAGATTTTAAACAAAGACAATTGTTTTGAAATAATAATAATTGCATGCAAAAATTTTGCGAATATATACCGTAAAAGAAGCTGAAATCATTAAAATGTGCATAATGCGTAAAAAAGAGAAAAATATACAAACAAATTATTAGTGCTTTATAAAAGGCAAACAAAAACTTATACACATGGCAGTGAATGCTCTAATTAAAAGGCGTCAATTATTTATTTATTTTATTTTATTTTATTATTTTTATTATTATTTTATTTATTTATTTATTTATTGTGTGGTTTCAATTTGATATTCGTTAAGTTGAAATACATTATGAGTATTGTTAAAAATATTTTTTAAAAATCTCGTTTATTAATATTGTAAGAATCAGAATTCCTCTATGTGTGTTACCCCTCTGTTATGTCTCGAGATTTAAAATTCATTGCTGTAAAATTTAAGAGTACTTGAAAATAATAATAATAATAATAATAATAATCCTTCAAATTTCACGCACGGAAAAAAAAAAAAAAAAAAAAAAAAAAAAAGTATTAAAAAATACGCGAAAAGAAAAAAGTTTAGATTTACAAGCAAAGTTAAGTAAAAGTTTCTATCAAAGATGTGCACTCAATTTACGACCAAAAAGTTGGGATTATTTGTAAAATATGTTGAAGTAAATGATAAGAGTCAGTTTATTGTTAACTGTAAAAATGAATGTCTCAGATCTCCAAAGTTTTTCAATTTCAAGAAATTATTTTAAAAATTTCTCTAATATTTAAAATTTATCTTTAGGTAATTTAAGTTTTGCATAAACAGAGGTTGTAATGAATTATATGTTTACTGTAGTGTAGATAAAATTAAATTATATATAATTTATAAAAATCAGTATTTAAATACTTTATTTTAAAATAATATGTACTACTACTACTAAATATATATATATATATATATATATATATATATATATATATATGTATATGTATATGTATATGTATATATATATACATATCAAGTTAGTCGAAAATGAATTTTATTATGTCTATGTTGACGACAGACGCATATTTAATTTAATAATCTGGGATCTTGGGATTTGATAATCCCAAGTATTTAAATATTGATTTTTATAAATTATATATAATTTAGTGTATTGTAGACAAAATTAAATTATACATAATTTATAAAAATGAATGTTTCAATACTTTATTTTAAAATAATATATATTACTAAAAAAAAAAAAAAAAAAGAAAGAAAGAAAGAAAAATAGAAAGTTAGTGGAAAATGAATTTCATTATGTCGATGTTGACGACAGACGCATATTTAATTTGATGATTGTCATATACCTAACCACGCACACGCTTGAAGTCTTAGTATTCATTAAAGAAGAATTAATTTTTTTTTCGCAAGAGCAAATTTTCTCAGAAAATCCATTTAAGAGCACATCTACTAACCACTAATTATTTCTTTTTTGAATGGCATCAACTATATATCCTTCAAGAGATGCTCAGATGGCCTCTCTCAAAATAATCTCGACATCAAATCGAGACTTCAAGAGCTTGCAGTCATCGCCGAAGGCGATTAGCGTCCAACATTAAGTGGCCGAGACTGGAATAGTGCTCTCCAAAATTGGCTGGGCAGACTCACCACAAGTAGTCAGTCGCGTGCTACGCCCGTTAAAAAGTAACCACGTGGGCGGCAATGGCCGGACGTTGCGTGCGTCACTTTTTGCCACTGTTTCCGGTTCTGCTGTTCATTTTATCTTAATTTTACTTTAATTCAAGTGAATAAAACACTTAATGTAATTTAGAAGATTAAAAACAAACGCGTTTTTGTTGTTTTCTCCGAGGATTCGTTAACACAACAGTTATTTTAAAAATATAAGCATAATGTTACGACATACAATGAATGTATGAATATTTTAGAGACTATAACTATCCAAAAAAAAAAATAATGAAAATTTATAGTTTCTTTTTGTAAAGGTTTTGCAAAATTAAATAACAGTATTAAATACATATAAATAACCTCTAGTTAAATATATATATAAATTCATAATGGAATAAAAATGATATTTTTATGAAAATTTTGTTTTTCGTTCATGAAAGATAATTTTAAAATCAGTTAAAGGTGGATACCTTTCAAAAATACAGATATTTAAATACAAATTTTAAGAGATAATTGATATTATATACAGGTTTCTTTAATTATTGATTTAGAATTATGAAAGTTTAATAAAAATATATATTAAAAAAAACTTATAAATCAATCTACGAAGTAATACCTAAATATTTTTAGAATATATTGGTAAACTTTAATAATGTGAAATTCGGGGAGGAATTGAAAAATAGTTAGCATGATGCATTTTATTTATTTATTTATTTTATTTATTTATTTTTTTAAATGATTTAAAATTAAAAATTTTTATTTATGTTTATGTTTATATTTATTTATTTATTTATTTTTAATTTAGAAAGTTCCAAGTAATTTTTAACGTGCCTAATATTGATATATTCCAATGCATATGTATAGTATGCAAACATTCATATCTCTAAGACAGAAATTACCAAAAAAAAAAATCTATTTTCATCCTCTGAAAAAATAAATCTCTTTAATCAATTTGTCATTTTGTAAAACTAATTTAGTGTATATCCAGAGAAAAATGCATTGTTGTCCCAACAAGTTTATCATTCCACAATATCTTAGCAGACATTTTTATTAAACAAAACTTTTTATATTTTTTTAACAACAATGATCAGATAAAAGGCATTAGCATCAACAAAATTTTCTTATAAATTTCGACTAATAAAAGTTTTGTTGTACCAATTACATGTTTCCTCTAAGTCCGATAAAGGATGTCCAGCATTCAAACTATAAATATCTTTTCCTTGTCAGTCGAAGCCCACCAGCGGCCGAGCGATTCTGCGCTCAAAGCTGGTAGACGTGAGGTACCGAGTTCGAACCCCAGTTGCGCTCGTCGGTCTACCCGTTCTGAGTTTTCCATGGTTTTCTCCGAAATGGGCGTAAATACGGGCTAAGACCCCCCCCCCCACGGTGGACACCCCCTCTCAGGCCTAGGACCCTAGTGCAGTCAATCGGCCTTAATTCCTACAACAATAACCCTTATGTCGTAATGCAGTGAAGTATTTTTATACTTCGCTGAAGTGAACAGTATGTGGTGATTTCTGGGAGTACACCTCGAACAACGGAATACGCAAGCATGAGTCCAGGGATGGTTTTTTTTGCTATTTTTATTCAAAACTTAACAAAAAAGTTGAAATTCAAATAAGTTAAAAATTATTACAAAATGCTCGCCTCCGAGCATACTTCAAAAACATGCTACACACTTTTAGCACCAAGTCTCTCTGTCTCTTTTTTGAGTCTCTTCCTTCCGAGCACACCTTCGAAGGGGGAGGGGAATACCCCACACGAAGCACTGATTCGTTGAACGTGATATCAGTCTACCCGTGACATCATTTTCGGCCAATCTTGGTCTACCCGAAACTCTGAGAAACGTCGGTAGCAACAAAAGGCCATGCGTGAAATCGGAAACTATTGATGTCACCGCTTCCATAGAAATATACAATTTTTTTACACAAAGCATCTGTCGCTCAGACAGCTTCTCGTGGCTCCGTTCTGTCTGGTCACACGACCCCTGACCTCTTGGAATGTTTGTAACTTTCACTCCAGCACAGCTTCCTCCCTCCTAAAAGACCATTTTACGGCCTTCAGGATGTAAAATGGGCTCCAGAAGACTCAGGTGCCTCCTCCCATTATCAAACATGCAACATCAGAGAGTTGAGCTAGCCCCCCAAAAAAATTTTTCGAAACAACCCCCTGAACTTTTATAGAATTAAAAACAATCTTAAAAATAAATTTTCTAGTCTTACACCTTGCATAATTACTAGATCCCAAGGTCTCATTTCACATTATATAAAAAAAAACAATTAAGCATTCACATGCAATTTCGTGATGACAATCAAAGGTTCTACCCCTAACAAAATTTTAAAAGTCAAACACTGAAATTTCACAATTACACACTAAAATTTCATGAAAAAGAAAGAAAAATAATTCATAATTAATACATTCAATTTTTTTTTTTTTTTTTTTTTTTTTTTTTTTTTTTGGAATACAAATGAAAGAAAAAAAAAATAAATATTTACAAACAGTCCAAAAACACTTACCTAAAACCAAGGCATTTTTTTTTTTTTTTATTCTTCGTGCATGCGACTTAACGCATCTGCATTCAAATGCTTTTTTCCGCTCTTATGCTCGACTGTGAAGTTGTATTGTTGTAAACATAAGGCCCATCTCGTCAAACGTCAATTTGTGCCCATCATTTTTTTAAGATAAACTAAAGGGTTATGATCGGTTTGAAGAACGAATTTTTGTCCATCTAAATAATGATTTAGTTTTTTCACCCCAAAAATGACTGCCGCTAATTCGCGCTCAATGGTACTATAATTACGCTCCGCCTTGGAGAATTTTTTGCTCAAATAAACAATTGGGTGTTCCTCGTTATTCCCGAAATTTTGAGCTAGGACCACACCCGCCCCTACAAGACTTGCATCAGTCTGAACAATGAAGTCTTTTGAAAAATCCGCAGCATAGAGTACCGGTCCCTTAGTTAGATCTAATTTTAGTACCTTAAATGCCTGATCACATTCCTGACTCCACTCAATTTTTTCCCTCTTATTTTTCCCTTTTAACAAATCCGTCAAAGGCGCAGCTTTTGTCGCATAATCCTTTATATATTTATGGTAAAATCCTGTCAGACCTAAAAATGACCTTACATGCGTCTTTGTCTTTGGAATGGGAAATTCTTGGATAGTTTGGATTTTCGCGTCACTCGGCGACCTCTTCCCTGACCCCACTTCGTGCCCTAAAAATTTTACATGGTCCTGGGCGAATAAACACTTTGCCGGTTTCACTTTTAGATTTGCCTCCTCCAAACGTTGTAACACCATGTCCAGATGCCGGATATGGAGCTCCCAACTGGATGAAAACACAGCCAGATCATCCACATATGGTCTCACAAAACTCACTAAATCCCCTAGCACCTCACTAATTAATTTACAAAAATAAAATGGAGCATTCACTAAGCCAAACATCATTTTTTTTTGAATAAACTCACCGAAAGGGGTTACAAACGCCGCATACCTTTGCGCACGTTTCGTTAACGGGATTTGGAAATACCCCTTCGTCAGATCCATTACTGAGATATATTTTGCAGTGCTCACTTCCTCAACTACCTCCTCAATATTTGGTAACGGGAAAAATTGCACTTGGGTTTTGGCATTGAGGGCCCTATAATCGACACACGGCCTAGGGTCTTTCCCCGGACTCTCTACAAGAATCATAGGCGATGCGTAATCTGACTGACCCACCTCAATCACCCCTAACTCTAACAGCCTGGAAATCTCCTTCCGCATAATTTCTAACTGCCGCGGAGACATGCGATAGGGTTTTGCACGAATCGGCTTATCATCTGTCAAAATGATATCCATCTCTACCTTATGGGTCGTACCAGGGTCGTTAGAAAACACCGTTTTATGCTTTACTAGGACATCTTGTAAAGTTGCCAAATTCCCTTCCGAAACCTTATTACCCAAATTACTCCCCTTAATTAAGTCTGTCAAGTCGAAATGATTAGGGTCCGAAATCGGATACGGGATAGATGCATCCTCCTCAATTTCCTCGCCACCCTCTTCCAAAATTAAGTTGACATGCTCTGGGCGTTTATGATAAGGTTTCATTAAATTCACGTGGAAAATCGTGTCCTTACATCTCCTTCCCGGAAGATCTACCGTATAGTTCGTATCGGATATTACCCCCGTAACTACACCTGGACCTAGCCACTGTACTGCCATTTTATGTGGTTTTGCAGTAGCCAAAACCAACACCGAGTCTCCCACCTTAAATTTTCGGGACACTGCCTTTTGGTCGTACCATAATTTTCTTTTTTGTTGACATTCTGTCATGCGCTCCCCTGCCAAATCTTGACATCTTTTTAAGCGCTCATTTAAATCCAAAATATACTCTACTACATTTTGATTAATTTCCTCTTCCTGCATCCAATTTTCGTAAACAATGGTATGAGGCATCCTCAAATTCTTCCCAAAAATAAGCTCTGAAGGAGAAAATCCCGTGCTTTCATGCGGCACCGTCCTCAACGCGAAAAGAGCCATAGGCAGATTTTCTTCCCAATCGCTTTTCGTTTCGAGACATAATGCTTTGAGAATCCTCTTAAGAGTGGAATGCATTCTTTCCACCTGATTAGATTGCGGATGACAGACAGAAGAATGATTGATTTTGATATCATACTTCTCAAAAAACGCTGTCGATAAGTCACTCGTGAAATAAGCACCTTGATCGCAGACTAACTCTCTAGGAAATCCGGTCTTCGCGAAAATTTGCATCAATGCATTGATCACTGACCTCGAAGTTAGGTTTTCCACAGGAATAGCATCCGGAAATTTTGAAGCGACGCAAACAGCCGTTATCGCAAAACGATTATTTTTGTTACTCGTTACAAGCGGACCTATAGCGTCAATCGACAGACGTCTGAACGGTTCAGAAATAATCGGTACTAATCTCAACGGAGCTTTCTTCTTATCCCCTTTTTGTCCTACTTTTTGACAAATTTCACAAGTTTTGACATACTCTTCGATTTCCTGATAGCAATTTGGCCAAAAGAAATTAGTCAACACCCTCTGCTTAGTTTTACACGAGCCTAAATGCCCTGACACAGAATCATGACACAGGTTTAGAATCGCTGCCCTAAATTTCTTTGGCACGCACAACTGCATCCTGTTTTGGTTACGCTTAGAATCCGATATTCGCATTAACCGCTCATTTTTTATCTTAAATTCCTTTCCCGCTTCATTCCTAGCTTTTTCCCAACAATTTTTCAACGTGTCACACGCAGTTTGCTCTTTTTGAAACTCTTCAGCTGAAACCCCGATTAATGGACACCTGTCTGTTTCTTTTAACACAGGAAGAACAACTTTATTTTCTGCACTAGTCTCCTCTAACGACTCGCTTATCAAACCCGGTTCCTCCTCAAAATTCTGAATTTTTCTCTGAGTTGGCTTTTCATTATTTATTTCGGACTGCGCACTCTTAATCCTTTCTTGCTCACGTTTCTGACTTCGCGTTATCGCATTAATTGGATAAACAATTTTTTTATTGGACTCAATTAACTCTGCGGTTTTATTGCCTAGAAGATATATTCCCTGACTCAAATTAGCCGGTTTTACAGCCGCTTTTGTAATGACCTCTCCGAATTCCCCTTTTAAAACGATTTTCGCCAAAGGTAAACACCTACACGTTTCGTCAAACGGTTGCTTAATCCATACCTGTTCCGGCAGTAAATCCTCAACAGAAATCATATTCCTTTCGCACACGTCAATGTTTGAGCCACTATCTCTCAAGAATTCGCGCTCTTGTCCATTGATTTCTAATTTACCTATATAAGGCTCAAAACCAACACCTAAAATTTCGCCCGCACTTAAGTTATTGATCGGATTTGTTCTGCGATTAGGGTTTTGTGGGCAGTTAGGTCGAATATGGCCCCTTTCCGAGCACAAATAGCACACAATTTTACTATTTCTATCAAAATCACGATCTTTAGATTCGATTTTATCCCCTTTTAATTTTCCTGAGTCTTTTTTGTCGCCCTTAGCTGACTCAGCTTTCGGATTACTCCCACCGTCATGCTTACCTGACCCGAATTTCTGACCGTCTTTCCCAAATGAATTTCTACCCTTCGTAAAACGCTGAAAAGGCTTATATTCTCTTTTCCCATTCTCCTTTCTAACCGCGTCATACTTGTCGCACTTCTCCGCCAAATCCGAAGCTTTGTTGATTTCTTCCCACACATCTACAAAATGTTGTTTGATTTCGCATGGTACCCTTTTCTTTAACTGCTCCGTGAGCATCAATTCCTTTAATGACTCTAAATCTTTAATTTCTAAAATCTCAAGCCAGTTATCTAGGTACCCTCTCAAATCGTGAACTAAATCAACCCATAATTCTTCACTTTTTTTGGTGTGCGATTCAAATTTCGTTCTTAGCGCACGCGCACTCAATCTGAATCTATTCATCAACACTTTTTTTACATGTTGAAAGTTATCAGCCTCTGACTCGTCTAATTTCATAATTATTTGTACGACGTCGCACGGCAATAAAGGGATAAGTTGCGACATCCAGTCCTGTTCGCTAACATTTTCTTTACGTGCTAATCTTTCAAATATCGTAAAAAAAAGAGAAATATCCATTTGTTTTGGGTCAAATTTCGGAGCTATGTCTTTTAATTTAATTTTCTTCAAAACCGTCTCTTGAACTAAACTCCCGGACCCTACGCTACTAGTTTCTGCAGCGCTCTGGATTCTGAGTTTCTCCAGTTCAAAATTTCGTTCGGCCTCTTCTTTTTCTTTTTCTTTTCGTAATTCCCATTCGCGCTCTTCTTTTTGCAACGCCCATTCGCGCTCTTCTTTTTCTTTTTGTAATTTCAATTCGCTTTCTTTCTGTTCCAAAATCCCTTCTATTAGCGCCTTCGCAACCCCTTCATCATAATTAGCCGCCTTTTCAATAGCTTCCTTGATTTCTAGTTTTTTGCTTTTATCTGTTAGCCCCGAAACACCAAACTCATCCGCTAACTCTAACAATATGTTTTTAGTATACTTAATGAGAAATGCCATAATTACAAAATACAATTTCACTAATTACTGAAAAAAAATGCACATATAATAAAAACAATAAACAAATCAAATACCATGAAAATATAGACAAAAGTAACACTTTGATTATCACCTACGAAATTCTTTAAACACCTTTTCTCTAAACATTAACTACAATATTTACCCAGATACAATAAACAGTACCTATATTTAGTTAAAATAGACAACTAGAGAAAAAAAAAAATCCTAGAATTTTTACCAGTAGGCAAATCAACTAATTTCCAGTATACTCCTATATAAACAGTTACAGTATCCACAATCCTTACGTTGCTTTTAAAAAAGAATTTAGAATTATAATCTTATCGAAACTTTTAAACAACAATTTAAAGTTACCAAGCTCCCCGTTACAATAAACAGAACTTTAACGATAAATTTATCTCTCAAGTAAACGCCCCGTTAAGTCATGAAATTACTCTTTTCAACCGCCTTAACTATTAACTTGACTTCGAGATATCCGTGCTTAAAATTTTACACATAAAAACTAAATTCTTACTCTTAAAGCTTCGTAACTACATGCATTGTTACAAAACAAAAATAAATAAATAAACAAAAACTATCATCCCACAACTCAAATCTCTGACACTTTGCATATCTGAAAATGAAAGAAAACATACCTGAAAAATCTCCTTGATTGGCATCTCCAGGGAATTCAGCAGCACAGGGAAGAAGCGAAGTCCTTTTAATCCTTTCCACGCTATTGTCACAGGCATCAATAATCTCCAGTAAATCTCAGGGATTCCAGTTGTCACCGGGCTCACAGCAACGTTCTTTTATACTTTTTCACCACCAACACATAGAAAACAGAGTTCGATGTTTTTTTTTCTTAAAACAACATCCCACCGATATGCCACCATTTTATATTTTTAATTAAAGCTGTGGTGATTTCTGGGAGTACACCTCGAACAACGGAATACGCAAGCATGAGTCCAGGGATGGTTTTTTTTGCTATTTTTATTCAAAACTTAACAAAAAAGTTGAAATTCAAATAAGTTAAAAATTATTACAAAATGCTCGCCTCCGAGCATACTTCAAAAACATGCTACACACTTTTAGCACCAAGTCTCTCTGTCTCTTTTTTGAGTCTCTTCCTTCCGAGCACACCTTCGAAGGGGGAGGGGAATACCCCACACGAAGCACTGATTCGTTGAACGTGATATCAGTCTACCCGTGACATCATTTTCGGCCAATCTTGGTCTACCCGAAACTCTGAGAAACGTCGGTAGCAACAAAAGGCCATGCGTGAAATCGGAAACTATTGATGTCACCGCTTCCATAGAAATATACAATTTTTTTTACACAAAGCATCTGTCGCTCAGACAGCTTCTCGTGGCTCCGTTCTGTCTGGTCACACGACCCCTGACCTCTTGGAATGTTTGTAACTTTCACTCCAGCACAAGTATAGAAATGACATATAAAACAATATACGAGTAAGAATAAAAAGAAATTATTAGTAATGTATTATTATACCAATAAATGTATTATCAGGATTTATTTTCAACTAGATTTAGCGAAGTAGCTAAAATCAGAAAAAAAAAAAAAAAAAAAATAGATAGATAAATGAAAAAGAAAGAGAGAGAATATAAAAACTTTATCAAACTGCAAAAATATGAATATGAGTTTGCATACTATTTTAGATACCTCAACGTTTCATTGTTATTTATAGTTTTTTTTTTTTTTTTTTTTTTTTTTTTTTTTAACAGCAATATTCTCTATAATTACGATTTAAAAAAAAAAAAAAAATCCACAATAGTTGGTTTAAAATAATAGTAATAATAAAAAGAACTGGTACTAATAACGTTACGACAGAATGCTGGCAACTTCTTCCTTTATTAATTTTTATCCTTTTCATTATTAAATATAATGAAATTTTATCATTAACAGATTAAAATTTTTTAAGCAGTTCTCTCTTTCTTAGTAACTATTTTACAATTTTTATGAACAATATTATAAATACATGAATTGCATTATTTTCCACCCATTATTAAAAATTAGTTCTAAAATTGACGATTTCTTATTAGGAGCGCCGCTTATTTGGAAAGACAAAACTAAAAATTATACACAAATTGGAAAAACGTTATTCATCAAATAATAGTTTTTTGTTCCTTTTTCATCATTTTGAGAGTAAATAGAATCACACAAATACCGCTTCTAAATTCTTCAAGTGTTGACTAATAACGGCACAAAAATACTCTAATTTGCGTTTCTCTATGACTGTTATTTAGGTCGGCTGATGCTTTAGGCTATTTTGACCTTGGATAATCAGTTAGATTTCGTAAGTAGTTTACTGGAAGATGCTAAGTTATTCATGTATTTACCACAGATTCTTTTGCAATATTTTGTCTGTCTTCGAACGTACAATTATTGATTGATCATCTCAATTAGAAGCAAATATAATCTGCATTAAAGAAATTATACACTGGGATATAATTGCTTTTCATAACTTAAATCTTTGTTTTTCTCAAAGCTTCAGGAAACAGAAGTAAAAATGACTGGCACAATGTCATGAGATACAAAAGGAAAAGTTTTAATAATACCAAAGAAAATTTTGGATTTGCATACTGTTGGTAGAAATAATGATAATTGAAAACTTTTCATGAAAAAGGGAAGACCTTGCTGCAGAAAGAACTGTCAAACTAGCTTTGTAAATAAATAAATAATAAATAAATAAATAAATAAATAAAATAAAAAAACTTACTTTCTAGACTTAACAAAACTGCTTATCGCAATGAGACAGAAAACATGCGTAAAATAAACTGAAGCTGCAAAGATATATAAATTCATTCAAAAGATTAAAACGCTTTAAGATTCATAGAAAAGCTCTCAGTTACTGCTTATTTTATTTTTTTAAATGATTCTTGATCAAAAATGAAGCTTTACTTAATTTTTAAAGAGCATTGTTAAGAATCAAACTTTTAGACGGAAACAAAATAATTCTCATAAAATAAAAATTATTATATATATATATATTTAAAAAAAAAAAAAAAAAAAAAAAAAAGGAAAAGACTTTTTGTAAAAATTAATTTATAGAAGCTCTTTTTTTTTCTTTTAAAAAATTAAGATAAATTTATGAAGCAAATTTTTAAACAAACAGAAACATTAATTCAAAAGAAAAACGCAATGGAAATTTTTACAGTTTCAAATATATATATATATATGTATATATAATGTGTCTCAGTCTCCTTGTGAAGCAATTGACACTCTTAGCTTTTTTCACTTCCTTCAAGTTTTAATTAATAAGAAGGAAATACATAATAATTAAATTAAATAAAAAAACTCGCAACATTTTGCACAAGTTTCTTTTTATTTTCTTCTAATTTTATGCTTTAGTTATATATATTACATTATAACTGACTTAATTATGACTATATGTTTTAGCTTTATTATAGTTATCAATAATTATTGACTGTGTTGTAACTATCCTGTATACATATATATTATAACTGATAAAAGTTTCGTTTATAAAAAATAAGAAAAAAAAAAAATAATAATGATGCATTTTTTAAATCACTTTTCAAGGTTTTATAAGGTGACAATAAAGAAAATTGAAAAATGTATTCAAAGTAATTTTTTTAAATATTTAATGTAGTGTGACTCATTTAAAATAAAGACAAAAAAATTTCCGACATCATTTCGATACATTTTTCTTCAGTTTAATCCGGTTCTGTAATCAATTTCAAAATAATAACAGAGTTGCGATCCCTCCGTATTATTTCATGCTACTACTTCCATAAAGTGTTTTTTTCTCAACCCCCGTCAAACCCCGTTCGTGTATAGTTCATACAATTGTTGAAATAATAATAATAATAATAACAATAATCAAAGCTGTTATTAATTTACCTTCAAACATGCCAGTCTTGTTCAAATTTTTAAGTGGAAACTTAATACGAACTTTAAAGTACCACATTTGAATTTCCTGCAGTTATCTGTTTTTCAATTATGCTGATAACAGATATATATACAGATCTACCGCTAAATATTGGACTTTCGTAATCGAGGCACCTCAAAATGCGATATTAAAAAAAAAAAAAAAAAAAAAAGAAAGAAAGAAAGAAAAATGCAAAACAGAGTTTAGAATAGAACTCGAAAAACTGCTTTGTTTAGAGTATGGGTATGGAAAATCAATTTTACCTTCTGAGCAGTGTTCCTCGACATAGTAAAATATAGCAAAACACTTTCTTCAATTACATTCACTAGAAAAGAACACTTAACTTAATTTTGGGTAGTCCTATATACTGTGTATAAACAATATGCACTATAAGCAATATTGTGTACTTAAATTTAGCCTTACTTGAAAAACATCTAACACAGAATGAATTACAATTCCAGCAATTTCGAAGAATAGCCCCAATATATCCAAATAATACTTTGGGTAGCCTTATAAGCGAATGTTGAATGGTTTCTATACCACAATCTACACAAAACATGCTTTTATGTATATAAAAAATTTTGTTCATTCCGTTCTGTTTAAGTCAGCTTATTGATGTAACACTGTACTTACCAGACATTTCTCCGTAGGCATAATGCATTTGAATTCTCTTGAATGTCCCTGTACAGGAACCATCTGCTTGATCTCAACGAAAAATCCTTATATGATACACATTTAAAATATCAAGTTTGAACTTTCTCAGATCATTTGTTCTTGAGATATGCTAATAACAGACAGACACACATACCAACCACTAAAAATCTGATTTTCGGATTCAGGCTATCTCAAAACGTGTAAATGTAACAAAAACTCAATTTCGAAAATTTGACCCAAAATCAATACTTTCTCCATATATATGAGTGAGAGAATGTAAAAAGAAAATAAAAATAATTAGTGTGCATAAATGGGAAAAAAAAAAAAAAAATGTGTATTTACGCAAAGTAATGAAACTATTAAATTGAACGTTAAAGAGCAACTATTTCTGTACGAAAGAGCGCACGTGGCTTCTTTTCTTTATGATTTATATTTGTATATAGTGCGTGATTGTATACTCTCTGATCACAGTTATTTGCCAAAATACATCCCAATCAACCCCAATCTTAAATAACAGACCTGCTGCAGTAAATTATATATTACGTTAATGTAAGCTCCACTTTAAAGATCTGCATGGACACTCTCATTATCTCTGTCGAAAATTTTCAAAGTAATATAGCTGACGGGTATAAATATTCATTTTAAGGAAATTTCTTTTTTGAAGAGGGACATTCTTCAGTAATAATGACATACATTTGGTGACTTTTCGTGCGATGAGGTGAAATATCATGACATATAACCACTGATTGTGACAGATATTTACGCCCAGCTGTTGTTAGTACTGATGGCTGTGTCCTGTTTGAAGACCCGTAAAATGAATGGTATTATTTAAGGACATGTTTTACTGGGTACATATATTTATAGTTATTCAAAATGTTATAATATGTGTGAGATAAATATATGTACTTGTCTAATTTTCCTTTAACCTAACCACTGTTTTTTGCTTGATTAATTGGAAATATATAGATATATTGGATTATTAGAGAAGAATGTAACATTTTTTGAAATATTAGAGCCGTGATATTAAGCACAGGTGTTATAGCCGCAAGACGTATTGGTATATACCTTTAAAACCATTTGTTAGTTTTATAAAAGTTATAGCTTTGAGGTTGTATTTTAAGATTAACGTAAATAGCCATCTATTTTTTTTTTGTCTAATAAGTATTTTACTTGATTAATAAAATGCTTTTCTTATATTTTAACATCATATCATATTTTAATATCATAATATCAGAGCTGCCAACCTAATCCGGCAAATTGTTAGTACCGCCCCTTTTTCTACACACTTAATTTTTAAAGCAATTTTCCTCAAATATATTTACTATGAATTAAGAAGAAAAAAACTCTAAGAAATGACTGGTGTAGAAAAAGGGGCGGTACTAACAATTTGCCGGATTAGGTTGGCAGCTCTGTAATATATATTTTCTTAGGCTTTAAAACATTTCAATTACATTTAGAACTATCTTTTCATTCTATAAATTCTACAATTTGTTAAGCACAATAGTCTGATAAATATTCCGTTAAATTCAAAATTTTGAACAACTTTAAAACATTAAAATTTAACACTCGAAAAACTAGGCGTGTCATTTTCAGTAAAAAACTAATGATCCAAGAAGGCATTTTGAAAGCTTTAGTATTTCTAGTGTCAAGGAAGTAAGGCAATAGAATGTTTCTTGAAGTATAAAACATTGAAATACTTTAATAAGAATAAATATTATATATTTATATACTTTTTTTCTTAACTTGAGAAAAAATTCGTGTAAATTCCGAAAACTTAAACAGTTCTAAATTATCATTTGTAGCAACAAATTCGTGTCGCTCTAAATTTTTTACTCTTTAAATTTTGAGGATTTTTATTTCAACTTCGGAAAAGAACTATTAATGATATCTAGATCAAAATGGACATTGAATTTTTGAGAAACTTTCTTTATGGTGGTAAATTGAAAAAAGGAAAAGAAAAAGAAAGAAAGAAAGAATCATTGAAACTGTCGTGATTAATATATAACATTATATCCGCATGATATGGACTAGAAAGATGCCTTTAGTAGATTTAAAAATAATTTAAATTTCTCCCACTACGGCGAAATTCGGTTCCTAAAAATTAAAAAACAGATAAATTCTCGATGATAAAAAATATCATGTAACTACGTAACTTATAAAGATGTAATTTATGCGTACTTTATTTACAAATGAAACTATTAAAAAATACGTAGCAATAATTAGTTATTTAATTCATTTTTCAAGAGATTTCATATATGTTATATATCTCAATGCATTTCAATTAAAATAACTTTCCTTTTATTTGGTCGACATAAAATATACTTTCTTCAAAAAGTTTCGCTATTATAATAAGATTCTATAGGATATGTGTTCTGTATAAAATATGTAGAATCTGTCCTTTTATGTACTATTCATAATTTAATACATCTGTGCATGTCTATACAAACGCATTTTTATGCATCTATGTATGCATGAATAATAAAAATGTAATCTCCCTTGTATTACTATAATCTATAAAATATACATTTAAATAACTATAAGTCATTTTATTAAATTAAAGTTCTAATAACTTTAATACAGAAATTAAAATATTTTTTGATACATTCTTTTGAGAAATTTGCTAATCACCCCCCCCCCCCCCGCCAAAAAAAAATTAATAATGATAATAATTAATTAATTAATAATGTAAAGTATTTTCGATTTATTAAAAATAAATACACTCTTATTATAGATAAGTTATAAGAGTTATGAAAATGATATTAATTAAAAATTAAATGTAATAGAGTACGTTTATATATTTTCTAAGGGACTGACATAGAATGCCGTATAATTGGAAAGACATATAATCGAAATTTCAATAAACAAACTTTATGCGTCGAAATTTAATTCTAAACAAATGTAATTTTATATAATGGTTTTAAGTTTCTTAAGATAGTGCTGGTTTACTATTCCATAGTAGTATTTATATTGAAAATATTAAGTGAATTTTAAATGAAGCATTTAACAGAAAATTTGCAAAAATCCCAACTTAATTGCATACTTTAAGTACTAATTATAATTGCTTCTAATACGAGTATATATGTAATATTGATTAATAACATAATTTATATTGTATATGCTAAATACTAATTATTAAATGATGAAGATTCATAAGAGTAATGCATTTTATTAGAAAAAATCTCTAGTTTGTTGATTGTCTGTAAATATTGAATAAAGCATTATAAGTAAAATTAAGTTAATTAGATTTTTTTTCATTAGAAAAGCCTAGAAAATGAAGTTTCTAATGAAATTTAAGAGAATTAATAACGGAATAACGGAGGAAAAGGGACTGAGGTAAAAAAAAAATTGTGAATTTTAGAAAGGGGAAAAAAGACATATCCCCGATAATCACATATAAAAGAAACAATTTTTAATTAAACTGAATAGAAATGAATTGGAACTATACTAATTCTACATGTAAACGTAAAAAACGCATAAACAAGACTCGCATAAACGATTGTAATTCTGAATAACATTGTAGTAACAGTGGGGAATATCATCTAATTCAAGTAAGTTTGGAAGAAACACACACACTCACATACAATGCATGCTTAGTATTGAAATTTTTTATATTCCTACTCTTATTTGGATTCTTTAATTTTATATAAACATGTATACATAATTATGTTCTTACAAATATATTTAGTGCTCTGACGCCCCCAAACTATCTTAATTCAATACACTAATTTTACTTAGATGGTATTGGGGCATAGTGCTGACAAATTCTTTGAATTTGTATCTTCGCTGACATAAGTAACTATGTAAAAGCATGTATAATAAATTTTATTACAAAAACAGTATACTGAGATAAAATATATACCGCCTTCATCTAGAATGAATAAGTGGCCATTTTCTAAATCCTTTAACTAGAAATATAGTTTTCCGAGCTATGCGCATAAGGCACGCCAATAAAATGAATAGACGAAATTATCGAGAATTTCTAGTCTACACATTTCTAGATGGTGAAACAATATTCTGAATATTCTGACTATTTTGCATCTTTTGTATTGCGAGAAATTCTTGCTTGATTTTCTAGAATTGTGTCATAAACCATGATTATAGTTGGTGAAACCCGCCTCTTGTATTCGCATTTATTTGCAGAGATTTTTAAATGACTTTGCCCTCGAGAATATAGTCAAACGCTCTAGAATTCTAATAGGGGTTTCTAGAACTCGCTTTTAAAGGGGACTAGAATTTATACGGATGATATGGAACTGTTTTTTCTAGAGCCACAATTTAGATTCTAGATGTCAGTTACAGAATTTTTTCTCAGTATAAAAATCAAAGTTTGCTCAAAAAGACCAAATTATTAATGAACAATAATTACAGAAATAATGAAGTTCATGCTTGTTCACAATGAACAAACAGCAAAAATTCAGTTCAATGAACGACTCTTTGGCTACAAAAAATAATTCAAAACATTCTTGATCTATTGAAAACGAATTACCATCCTGTTGTTAACAACTAATGAGCGCGGCATGTAATCTTGAAATGAAAATTTGTGAATAACGTAATAACAGTAGGTTCTAAGTATCATCTAATTCACGAGAGTTTGCTTGCGAACAATAGAACTCAGTGACCTTACCAATATTACAATTGCTAATTTTCATATTCTGTCCCTGAAGCAGACGTACTCTTATAGGAGTCGTCACCTGCCATTTTCTATTCAGACACATTTTAGTACGGCTCACGACTTGCACGTTTTTCTTGCGAAATTTTTCTGTTTCGTGCCTCGAAAGTGATCTGCCTGGAGCTATATGGACTGAATTCGCAAAAATAGAAAATTACAGTCAGCTCGAACCCATATGGACTTGGTGGGGTCGACCCCGAAAGTTCCTCTCCCCACATAGCAGCTGCTTCAAAAGAAATTATGTCGCAGAATAAGAGAAATGAGAACTATATGAAAATCTTCTGACTCAATTGGTAGTTTGTTGCATATTTTTACTATAAATTCCATACCTGCAATTTTCTTTCTCTTTCTGCTTTTTCCCTTAGGCTGAAAGACAGTTATTTCAACCGTATTTCAGCTAAAATGTCACTATGTATGGCTCAAAATATAGTCACAGTATAATTTTGCCAGTCAAATATGTATAAAATCTCATGCTAATGCATGTGGTCGTAATGAAAAGAGAAGCAAGATGGATGCAAATGAAACATAAAATTAAATGCAACAATCTTAAGAAGTGAATATTTATTTTTCGTTTAACCAGATCACTTGCGGGAAAGTAGAATTCTTGCCGCTGAAGAAGAACCAGGAGAATCAATTAAGTCCTTTATGATTTCATAAAGTAATACATATTCTAACATACCTAAATGATTAAGTTATTAGGCGTCGCTGTAAACATAATTTCCAATAACCTCAATCTTAAACGCAATAAACACGGAAATAATTAGGGAGGGAAAAATTATTCGAAAAAAAAAGAAAAAAAAGTCATTGGCTGTTTTTTGGATATTAACGTTCAATAATGTGTAAGCTCAAAGGTAAAAATTATAAATATATTTTTTTTAATACAAATTTCTACTCTTGAATTTTAAATAATGGTTTTTACCTGCGCTGTATTGAATTTTCGACCAACAGTTATAATATTAAAAATTAATATTATAATATTAAAAATTTATAGCAATAAGCACACACGCATTTATTTGGCAATGACGCTTAATATTGAATAATTATTCTGTTTCTAGAGAATGATTATTCCATTTCAATTAAAGTTGGTTTAATATACTGAACTGGAAAGAAAAATGTTATCATTTAGTTTCATAATAGGAAGTTAGAAATTAATTTATTTTACATTGTGTTACGTTTATAACTTTTTAAAAGCAATATTTAGTTATTAATTTATTTCTGTTTACTAAGCAGTACAAAGTTATTCTGTTTTTTTTTTTTTTTTTTTTTTTTTTTTTTTTCGTGGGTGTTTAAAAAAAAAATAATAATAAAATAAAAACCTTATTATTATTATTATTATTATTTAATTAACTTCGATATAAAATAACAGTTTAAATATGAAAGATTTAGACAAAATGTTGCTTAATATAAGCTTAGTTCATTAGTGCCAATTCTCCCATTTTTCAAGGAAGACTTAATACCAGAAATTTTTAATTTTTTCAGCTTATCTCTTCGTAGAAAATATATGTGACGTATTCCTTTTAAAATATAGCGGTGTTAAAACTGTTTAAGAAATGTAAAAGGTTGGCAGCTTTGGCTTAGATCCTTTATTCCATTATTCATCATCTGCTTCCATTAACTATTATTATTATTTATTTATTTATTTTTTTTTTTTTAAGAAAGGAGGTGAACTATATTCTAAAATTTAACTTGAGAATGTTCAATAATATGAAATTAGGGGAACTAAAAACAAAATTTATTTTTCATATATTTTAAACTATTAAATTAAATATAATAGCTGTTCTCAAAAAAAAAAAAAAAAAAAAAAAGGTTTTTGGGTAGATAACATAGAACGCACTATTAAGGTACTGTAATATACATGAACTAACCAATAGCATCAATGATTTGTGGTATAAATAAGAAGACTGTAAAACATTTTTAAATGGAACGAAAATGCCGTTCAATTAATACTCTGTCTTTTATTTTAATAAAAATTTCAAATACCATGGATATTTATTTGTGATCCAATTTCTCTGAAACCTTTTCCAAAAGTTTGGACGTAAATTCGTACTATTTTCATCTATTTTATTTTTACGTGATTTAACAAATTAAATTGACGTATTTTAATAATATATATACCAATTTGAGTTGTTTCTTTTTTCTGTAATTATAACATATAATAACTTAAATATACAACAAATAATTTATAATTCCAGTTTTTTCCCCATTCTTCCCGTTTCTGCGAGATTTATATATTCAAATTGGTGTTTGTTATATCTGACCATTTATTAAACAGAATTCGTATATGTATCGTAATCCCCCCCCCCCCCCCAACCTCTCATTTTGACGAGGTTTAACTATTTAAATTTACGTGAATTATTTCATTACGTGTATTATTACGTGTAAAATTAATAATTCTTTTAGATGAATAAAATCTTGGGCTGACAACTTGGTATTTATTAATTTATTAGTTTTAATAATAATATTTTACAATAAATTGTTACGATAATCTTTCACAAACCTTTTATAAACCTTTATCAATCTTTTTAATAGGTCTCTCAACTTTCCTCAATATTTCTACAGAATTAATTGTTTATAATGATTATTAGCATCTGTGTTATTTATTTATACATGTTCTGCTTGTAAATAAGTTTTTTACGATAAAAAGGCAAAATTGACAATTCATTGAAGTGAATAAATCCTATACTTAAGAATTCGTATTCATCAATATTTTTTAAATATTATTTTATTACAATGAATCATTACAATAACATTTTAAATTATTTATTAATTTTGTTTTATTTTACAGATAACCAACTAGAGATGAAGATGCAAGAGATGAAACCGTTTAACAAATCTATTGCTGTGGAAAGGCCTGCTGTCATTCAAGAATCACCTCAGCATCCACCAGAAGCACATTTTAACAGCAAGAAAATGCTAGTTGCTGGTTCTCAGTTTTTACCAAGTTTAATTATGCATCCTTCAGCTATGCATGGCTTTTCCCAACCAGTCTTTTCAAGAACTCACCTTCCACTGTCACCATTACCTATCCTTCCAGCTTACACTATGGCAGGTTGTGTTCAACAGTTCGGCAATTATCCCTTTGTAATGGCAGATGGAATGCCTGCTAAGCCACCAACTCCAAGTGATATTTTACCTGACAGGCTTTCACCGAAATCTGTTCGACTTGGTCAGACTAAAAGTTTATCACCAAGTCCCGAAAAGTCATATTCAGTGCAATCTACATCCACCGTCAGTTCGGTAGCAGGCGAAAAAATGAAGCCAACTAAATCTAAATTTGACTTTTCAAAGCTTGCTGAATCTGCTACTTCCAAAGAAGATCCTCCACCGGCTCATAGCAATAGTTTACCTGATACCAAAGGAGCTCCATTTGAAGGACATTCTTCGGTATCTCCAAAGGCTTCAGTGGCCCTTATTACCAGTCACACTTATCCGTTTATATCACCTTACTATACACTCGGAGCCATGGGTTTGGCAACGGACTATTTCGAGCGAAAATTAGCTCGAGGCAGAGGCTCGTCGAGGCCGAAAAAAGAATTTATTTGCAAATATTGTCAAAGGAAATTTACTAAGTCCTATAATTTATTAATTCATGAAAGAACTCATACAGATGAACGACCTTATACTTGTGACATATGCCACAAAGCTTTCAGAAGACAAGATCATTTGAGAGATCACAGGTATGTATTTAAAAAATAACTTCTAAAGAAGTGCATACATTATGTAGTGTTTTCATTTGCTTTTGTTTCAGTTTTAATCCTGCACTGTTGTAAGGCTAATGTCTGATGAGGTTTATTGATAAAATCACTTTACTTAATAAATTTCGAAGCATTATCTCTTTTCGAATATTGAAAAAATATTTAATCTATAGAGCTCATCAAGAATTGGGAAAAAATATAATAATAGTAATAATATAAGAAAAGTCCATTGAGGGCAATACATTTATAAATTTGTTATTGCAATACGCATAAATGTAACATTTGCAAGATATAAATACGAAATTTACATTTATATATTTTTAAGGCAATATTCTTCTAGCCGTAACTAATCGATTTTTTTTATTTTTTATCGAAAGCTTATTCTACATTAGCTACATATAAAGTATAATAGACAGAATAACCAAAAAGCTATTTTAACATTGAAACATTGAATGCTTAAACTTATGTACAAAAATATTAAAATAAACTTTAATTGTAATATATATGTATACACACACACATATATACAGCATATATGACTTATGACTTGAAAAATGGAGAGCCGCCTTCACACTGAGAGCTAGAGCACATCGAACAGAGGTCTACTGTACCCAGACCCAAAAGCATCTTTAAGAGAAAAGTCTCGTAGCTGAAGCAAGTTCAGCAGACACCTGACAGGAATATCGTGCAGTTCCCAAGGCTCGATGAGATGCTGACCAAGATGCTCGAACTTGTGAGCATAAAAACGCCTTACAGTCACATAAAATGTGCCGAGCAGTCTCCTCTTTCAGACAACAACCACGACAAATGGGATCAGAACTGATATCCATAATCTTCAGATGTCTCTTAAGGTTATTGTGACCAGTAAGAAGGTCAATAACCTACCTCAAGCCATTCCTGTTAAACTTTAAAAGCTCTTTATGACGAAACCAGGACAGTCACGATTAAGCTCTTTTGCTTGCCTTTGACCATCTGAATTACGCCATTGCCTATAGTGATCCTTACCAAGGAGCTTGAAGATAAAAGCCCTGAAAGTAGTGGGAGAAGTACTCAGAACAAGGTCAGGGCCACAAAAGAGTGGGATTGGAACCAGACCTTGCCAAATCATCAGCCAACTCATTGCCAGGTATAGACATATGACCAGGTACCCAATGAAGACTAACCTTATTATAGGAAGAAAGCTCACAAAATACCTTGTAGCACTCCCACACGTGAAGAGAGGTAAACTTACACCTCACCAGTGAAAGGTAAGCCGCCTGACTGTCAGAACAGATACGGATGGTTAAAATATGATAAACCCTGTCTAAGCCCCCCTTACAGCATAAGTTGATAGTAAAGATTTCAGCTTGGAAAACTGTGGCAAACATTCCAAGAGGGAAAAAAAGCCGAGTTTCATCCCTAGGATAGTAAATACCTGTCCCAGAATGAGAACCAAGCTTAGAGCCAACAGTATACCAAACCAAACAGTTGCCATTAAGCAAATAGAGACATAAGCCAATTTCTATTGATATCTAAAATGTTTATTCGTTATTTACAGGAAGTTCTTATAATATGAAGAATTATAATGCAACACAACGCATCACTTGACACTTCATGTCTAAATTCTATACAGTTTTTTTTTTTTTTTTTTTTTTTTTCATAATAGTGCTTGCATCTATAGCCTTTTTGTATTGTATCCATACGGATAAATTTTTAATATTTTCCTATTTTCTAAAATTTTCTAAAAGCTTGCAAAATCCGCTAGCTTTTACTGTTGATAAGCCCTTAAATTTGATTTAACTCTAAAATTAAGCCCTTATTGTACGTTTGCTATTAAGTAATTCATAAATTTAAAATTGTAATACGTATAAATGTAACATTTGCAAGATATAGATAAATACACAATTGCACATTTATATATTTTTAGGGCAATATTCTTCTAGTCGTAACTAATATTTTTTTTTTTTTTTCTGATATCGAAAGCTTGTTCAACATTAGCTACAAATAAAATATAATAGACAGAATAACCAAAAAGCTATTTTAACATTGACACATTGAATGCTTAAACTTATGTATAAAAATATAAAAATATATTTTAACTGTAATATATATATATATATATATATATATATATATATATACATACATACACACACACATATATAGTATTTTGTTAAACTAACAAGTCAATTGTAGCTTTTTATGATTCAGGGTAATCGAAAGTATTTGCGCTCTTCTTCAATTTGTAATGGTTCCCTAAATGAACTATAGACTAAATCTATAGTGAAAAACGTGAGTTTTTAAATAATCTTTGCATGTCTGAAGTCCATGCCATTTCGTCATGACCTCCTCAATCCGAATATGACCTCCATTTTGCCCAATCACCCACCGTTTTCTTGGGAAGTCACTCTCTTCCCCAATTTTTATCACTGTTCAGTAATTTTATGTCCATGAATTGGATTTGGAGAATGGAGAAGAATTATTTTAACACTTATAGACAAAAAAATATAATGCATAATAAATAATAATAATAATTGATTAATAAATTATAATAAATTTAATGTATAATTTCAGTGGCAAATATCCCCCCCCCCCTTAAATTTTTCCCTTACTGGAAATGTTCATGTTTTAGAATTTTCCAACTCTGTAGCCCCTCAGAGGATATTTAACAGTTAAAATACCCCCCCCCCCCTCTTCCCTACAAATCAAATTTATAGCCATAAAATTACTGAAAAGTGTTACAAATAGGGGGTCGTCCCTAAAAAACGGTGGGTGATTGAGCAAAATGAGCGTCATATTCGGATTCTCGAGATCATTTTGCATAAGAATTTGCAAAATTGGTGTTGGGGCCGATTTTCGTGCAGAGCAGTGTAATTTGGTCACCCACTGTATACCATATATAAAAACAACATTATGAAGTCAATAGTAGTTGACGTGTTGAATCTGCATATGGTGGCTCAACGCATATCTGCATATGATGGCTCTCTTTGCTCAATTTAAAATATATATATAACTTTGTTAAGCATATTAAACTAACACAGAATTCTTCATATGGGCCAACAGTTGGTCCATCCATTCAGATAACGGCCATTTATAACCGTTGGTCAACAAAATGTGCAACAATAAAATCAGTTAGATTTTGTTTGTAGAATATATATGAGATAATATAATATTAGTTATAATGTCTGTCTTTCAAATTTAGGTCACAATACCTATGTGGCGGTTCAATGAAGGTTGATTAAAATTAAACTAGCGACAATCAGAGGCAAATAACTCCAGTTCTATTTACTGGATCCGAATGAAACTTCAAATTCATATTATACAGATCATGGAACCCAGGATTAGAAAAAAAAAATTAAGTTTAGCTTAACTTTCTTAAGTTTAGTTAACTTTCCCTGTTGACTCACATTGTTGATGCAACTGAGGGTGCTTGGCGGGCAAAGGCAAATCAGTCTTCTTAAAAATAAAGCAACAAATGCGTATTCCTTCTAGTCCAGCGACGTAGTCACTGTGGTCAAATCATTTATTCTAATGGAAAGAATAACTTTTATTATACGCTTTTATTTAACTCCGTTTGTTGTCTGTCATAGGTTAAGTCTTGCAATCCACTTCCTGTCATACGATTGAGCAGAAATTTTGAATATACACATGTATAACTCCTATGACAATATATGCTGAAACAGCAACCTACTTAGATGAGGAGGTCAGAAAATTTGTGTTTAGTACATTTTAGAATAAATACATGTTTTGTTTATTTATTTATATAACATTATACATATATAGCAAAATTCAATTCCATTTCACTCATTAATATCAGTTGTAGTTGGCAAAGATCTTGTAGAAATGTAGAACCACTTTTTCCACCTAAAACTCAGTCCCATATCATATCTATCACTTGTTATTTTAATTTTACTTTTATTAATTTTGGTTTTGTTGTGTGTGATTTTTAGAATAAGCTTTTTTACCGTCATCTTTTTTCAATTTTAGGTACATACACTCGAAGGAGAAACCATTTAAATGCAGTGAATGTGGAAAAGGTTTCTGTCAGTCACGAACGCTCGCTGTGCATCGAATCCTTCACATGGAGGACAGTCCTCATAAGTGTCCTACCTGCGGTAGAACCTTCAACCAGCGCAGCAATCTAAAAACGCACCTTCTGACGCACACTGACATCAAACCCTATAACTGTGATGCTTGTGGTAAAGTCTTTAGACGCAACTGCGATCTCAGAAGGCACACTCTTACGCACACACTTGGGTTACCCGAAGCGCCTTGTGAAGAGGGCGGCCTGTCACCTAGCAACAGTTGTGATCGTTTCTACCCTGGTGAAGACGACGAAGACGATAGTCATTCGCAAGAAATTGTTGACGTCGAAAATTAAATGATAGTCATTATATAGTGAACACGGGTTGAGAATATAAAGTATTACTTCAAGTTAAACTTCTTCACTAAATGCTCATCAGTATTGAATAATTGTAGCTCGTTTTGCCAATTCTACATTTTCCAAACGTTAAGAGAATATAAAATATAAGCTTTCCAAACATGTGAAATAGAACTAATAAGTCTTGAATTTGTTATTGCAGTTACTTTTTTTAAGGATAACTGTGACTTCAGCTTTCTTACTTGCATTACATCAAAATCACGATTCATTGATTTTGTGAAAATTGTAAAAAAAAAAAAAAAAAAAATTAAATGAAATGAAATGAAGTGAATGGATTAGCACATCTCCCTACAGTCCTCCCCCCCCCCCCCAGTTGACTTTTTAAGCGTACAGTCTGCGTACGCTGATGATATCAATATTTAGTAATAAAAATAAGTTAATCTTTCATTAAAATAAAATAAAATATAAAATAAACACTTTAGCAAATTTATTTAGAATAAATTATGTACTTTTTCAAAATTATGATTTTTCAAAGTTAATCATGTACTTTTAAAAAGAAATATTTATAGAATTTTCAGATGATAAATAGAAATTTTCAAAGCTGCAACATTAAGCAATACAAAAAATTGATCATTAATGAAATGTTTATATTTCTTTTTATATGATACATATTAGCATCAGAAATATGTTTTTTAAATTGTTTGGCTTAAATTTCAGATTTGTTAAATTAAAAAATATACTTTTTTTTTTTTTTTTTTTTTTAATATATATAATTACCAATTTTGATTTGTTGTTTTACTGATATTCTTATATATAAATTGGATAATGTGTTACATGTAAAATGGAGCTAAATTTTATTTACTCGCCAAAACAAATGTAGTACGTTATTATTGTCTATTAGCATTAAAATGCAATGCATGTTTTTTAATAGATTTATCGCAATAAATGTTTAACAACATTGGAAAAGAAACTTAAAAATATAAACATAATGTATTTTTCTAATAATTTAAATATTTCATACAAATTAAATTTATGTGTACAGGGTGTACTGACCCGTAATTTTTTCGTGACTCTCCCACTACTACATTCATGTGAAAAATGCCCCTTAATTAATCGGGGAACACAGTATAAAAGTTTACTATATAAATATATTGGTAGAAGAGTCACAGAAGAAATTATGTGGGCATACATCCTGGTGTAGCACAAAAGAAAATAGGCTTACATAACTATGATATGTATAAATTCAAGGCTTTTCTTTAAAGAATTTTTTTATTGACAATAATTTTTCACGTGTTATTTTTATTTTGCCTACAAATAAATATCTAAGATGTGTGCGTTTGAACCCACATCCAACTATCTATTATCTTACGTATGTGAAAGACTATTTAGCCTAATGAGTAAAAATAATTTAGTCATAGAGTTAACTAAACATTACACCATTTATGCCGTTCTCATCCCAAGAAAATCAAATTCTTCACACTTTTAAAATGAAAACAAATATATCATAACAGTTATTTAATTGTATATTAGTGTGTTTCAGTGTTATTTAAAAGAAATATTTGTTTGAATTTATGGATTTTTCTTTGCTGATTTCTGTGGTTTACAAGGTTTAATTATCACAAATAATTAAAATCTGTAACATAGATTGTTGTAAAAATTTGTATTAAATGTAAAATGAATTTAAAAAGTTGGAAATTATATCTTTAATGTTATATATGAATAAAAGTTATTAAATGGATTTGTTTATCCTTATTATCTTTGTTAATATTTATTATTATTTTTTTATGATTAAAATGGCAATTGTTATTTTAGTTTAAGATGTGTACGTGTACGCAGTTAAAATCAATTTGAAAAGTAAAAATGTATTTTACACGTATGTCATTCCATAAAATGCTCGATAATGTTTAAATTGTTTAAATTTTTAACTAATAATTGTGGAAAACTAAGTCGTAGAATTAATTTGTTATTGCTTTAGAATATACAGTAAGAAGCAATGGCATTATACTAAAGCAATAACAAAACAATTCTACTAATTAATTCTCTAAGTTTATTATTTCGAATTTTGCAATGATGGAATACATCAAACTCATATCATGAATCCATATCAAACAACTTTTTGAGGAAAAAAAAAAAAGTAAACTAAATATTTACAATGAATTAATGAATAAGTATGCGCGATCTTTCATTGAATAATAATTATCATTTCCGTCAAAAATATATAGTGGAAACATATTTACATTTACAACCTTTTAATGTATTTTTAAATTACAATTCTTTGAAAATAATAAATTATTCAAAGAATTTTAACATTTTCATTTTTTATTTAAAGAAACTCGTATGTTGTGGCCATCACAAAACTCTCTTCTAAATTTTTATATACAAATTCCCGCAATCAAAATTATTTACTGAAATGATTTTTCCTGATGAATGCAGACGATTTCATCTTAGAGAAATATAAAACCAAATATCAAAAGAAAAGTCAACATTGTGGCCTGCAAACGACATTTTTAAAAATGCATTTTTTTTTTTTTTCGTTCTTTTTTCTTTACTTCTCTCTTTCTCTCTCTCTCTTTTTTTTTTTTTTTTTTTTTTTTTTGTTGTTGTTGTTGTTGTAAAAAAAAATCGATAACTTTATTTTAAATTATCACAGATACATGGTTCAACAATTCATTTAAAATATATTCACAAGTTCTTTCGAAAAACACTCATTCTTAATATTTAACCCCCCCCCCCCCCTTCAAGGGGGAAGCGATGCTCCTATATACACAAAACTTTCTTCTTTATTGATTATTACTATTACTTTTTTTTTTTCAATTTCACAATACCTTGTTGAAAATATAATTCTCATTGCGCCTATTTATACGAAATTTCGACCTACATTGTCATATGTCAATGGTTAAACCATCTCTAATTATTTTAAAAAAAAAATACTGATTAAAAGTAAATAAATAAATAAAAGCATTTCCTCAGCTGTTTGAAAAATGGCACAAAATTGACTTTCTTCCGACATCTAACGTTACACTTCTCTCAGATGAAAATCATGGTAAATAAAACTATTTATTTTCTTTGATCCTAACAAAATAAAATGATAGCAACTGCATACACGTTTTAATTCAGTTCACGTTTAAATATACATAGTTATAACTTAATTTCAAGTTAATGTTATAAGTATGTCAACATAAATAGAAAAATAATAATATGATAATATGGTAATAAATAATTTGCATTCAGCATATAAATTATAAATGAAAAACTTATACATTTATAAACAATGTATCATAATATTCGTAAATTTTAATTTTTAAAGTAATAGCTAGAAATTCTTCATTTTCAATATTTCTAGTTTTGTAATACATAAATACAAAATATCTAAGGCAAGGTAACTATTTCTTTCAGACAGGAAAAAAAGTATCATCATTATTTTCTGTTTTATATTCTTTATTATATAAATATATAGTTTATTTTCTGCAAACTACCTTGAATTTTGCATAATAATAATACCATATTAGAGTATCTAAAAGTTTACAAATACGCAAATAAGCAAAATCTGAAACAAAAATCGAGTGCTAAGTTAAATTCTGTCTAGAAAAGATTATTTTAAAATCATCTTTAAAAAAATAAAATATTGATAATTTTAAAAGAAGTGTACACTTGGAAAAACTGAATATATGTACAGCTGTCATGCAACTAATAACATATTTAAATGAAGTAACAATATTTTACTTGTAGTGTTTACTTTATTTAGATAAAAGTGAAATGACTCGTAAGTTTTATTTAGTTTCTTCTCCTTCTCTCTCACTCCCTGAAAAGAAAATGGACACGCTTTTATTTTCTGCTATCCTGCCTAATTCATAGTAACTGGACACAGTGATTAAAGCGTCCATTTAAAGTGAAATAGGCACACCGAGGACATGGTGCTAACTCTTTTCACAAAATGTACATAGTATCCTTTATCTCGGGGTACAAGTATATTATTTAGATTTAGAAAAACCTATACAACTTGTTATGATAAACATTAATTATTATTTAACGCAACAACATAAAATCTTTCAAATAAATTAGAAGCGTAACCAAAAAAAAAAAAAAAAAAAAAATGCTCAAAGGGCATTTTCTGTTGTGTTATAAGCATATTAAAACTTAAGAATGGTATGTGATGGACACATAATTTTTTAATAGAATACAGCGCTACACAAAAGCTGTAAATTTAATAATTTCTCTTTAAAGTTAGCAATAAATGTAGTTTCTTTCTGCATAACAAAAGACAAAATGTATCTCCTGATATCATCGTGGAGATAAAAATACAGGGGGATTCAAAATTCCCTTCGGGGTTTCAGAAAGTTGTAGTAAGAATAACTAAGACGAATACAAGAAAAAAAAATTACCGTTTCATTAAATACAGAAACGATTCAAGCTTTATTACAAAACTTACAGGTAATCTATGTGTGAATAACATAATCTCACACAGCATACATAAATGCAATAATTCTGTTCCTGCTATACTCTGTTCTACATGGCATTACAAATTGTTTCATTGGACTTGTTGTACCATACATGAATTTTCTTGTTAGTAGGTGCATATATTCAATATTTTCTATAAAATTCCCGCTGCACCAAAAGCACCGACTCCGATTTAGCAAGTTCTGACACAAAGAAAGCTTTTTGCTTGTCGGTAAATACCCTTTAAATTCACTTACTGCTTATACAACAGCTGTTATAAAAATTTTGAATTGCTCTATATTTATTGCAAGACTTGTTTTGTCTGAATTCTTTTTAGTTTTTTAATTACAGGCTTTTGAAACGCCGTAGGGGTTAAACGATGTAACTATTAAATAGATTTGGAAAATATTTTATAATCTATGAGAACAACACATTTTTTTCTCTCGTGTTTATTTATGATAATAATTTGAAACCTATTCTAAGTTATCATAGATCCTGCCTGACTACGCCACTGTATTTAGCAAATGAAAAAAATAAATAAATAAATATAAATGCCTCTCTTTACATGAAAACTTAATACCACCTAAACGAATCATGTTTTAGCAATTATATACATCTGTATTAAACTTGCGGAAACTGTCTCTTATCGTTTTGCTAATATCTGTAAATCTGACATGACTGGCAGTATAAAACACGTCATCCTTTTCAGAGAAAATGCCCTCGTCTTATAATGCATGTTACGTTGCCCTTAACCTTTTGCGTCGGAACCTCGACAAAAAAAAGGAGCAAGTGGTTTTTGATTTCAGAAGTAGCTGCCACTTGTTAGTGAAGCTTGCAAGATATTTTTTGAAACGTCTTTTCTTTTTTCTTTCTAACCATCTAGATCATTTTTCGTCAGAAATATCCTAGCAATGCACGCGCCTGTAGTCGAAACAAGATGTCATTGAGACGAATGTTTTTTGTCAGGTGTCAGTGCCAAACATTTTTATACGTTCGAGTCGTAATAGTTTAAAAGTTTTGCATTAAATTTCTAATTACGCATCAATCGATGACACAGACACGTTATGTTAAATGTCTACGATACAGATTAAAATAATAAAGGAGGATATTCATTCTCTATAAAAATTTGAACCAATAAAAATTCGAATGATTAGACTATTGAGTTGGTAAGAAAGCAATTTTGATTTTCACAAATATGTAGCAATATGAATCTTTTGTTATTTTCTTTTTTATATAAAATTTATAAATTTTTTTGTGCGAGAGATTGAAAAAAAGTTAAATTTATCACACATAACAACTGAAAATCACAAACAATGCTTGGACTCATTAACCCTTTCGGGAAACGAGGCGCAAACACGCGCTCCAATCCTGTGGATCAACATCTCAAATCCTATGGGTATACAATGCCACCTCATACCAAAAAAAATCTGGAGTGACTCCACTCGACTTTCCGAACATTGAGTAACTAACAGTTTTGTAGATAAAATAAAGAAAGAGGAATTGCTAAACAAACAAAAGAGAGAAAACCATAATAGAGTGTTTTTTTCTCCATATATCACACGAGGTTTTATTTAACGCTACTGAACTTTGAGCCCTTAGATCATAATGATAAAGAATTTTTCGTTTTGTCCCTGTAAAAATCTATAGATGCTAGATTCACCAAAATGCTTATAGTTAGTGCAACAGTGATTTATAATATTCATACAAATTTTCAGCTCAATTGAATAAGGCGTTTAGATGCTATCGCACTTTTAAAAATTTGGTCTCATAGGCCATAATGATAAAGAATTTTTCTTTGTGTCCCTGTAAAAAAACTGTAGTGCTAGATTCACCAAAATCTATACAGTTGGTGCAAATGCGACCTATAACATGTGTACAATTTTTTTGCTCAGATTAATAAGGCGTTTAGACGCTATCACACTTTTAAAAATTTGGCCCCATTGGCCTTAATGATAAAGAATTTTTCTTTGTGTCCCTGTAAAAAAACTATAAGTGCTAGATTCTCCAAAATCTATACAGATTGAGTATCTGTGACCTATAATATGGGTATAAAATTTTTGCTCAATTGAATAAGGCGTTTAGATGGTATCGCACTTTTAAGATTTTGGTCCCATAGGCCATAATGATAAAGAATTTTTCTTTGTGTCCCTGTAAAAAAACTATAAGTGCTAGATTCACCAAAATCTATAGGGTTCGTACTATGGTGACTTACAATATACGTACCAACTTTCAGGTTAATCGAACAAAGCCTTTAGACGCTAGCGTGTTCACAGACATACACACATACACACATACACACATACACACACACATACATACATCATCGTAAAAATAGTGAAAACGGACTCAGGGGACCTCAAAACGTATAGAAACATCAAAATCTCGAATTCGGATTTTTGACATGATTACAATACTTTCCTCACTATAGTGTTCGGAAAGTAATTACAGTTTTTAAAACGATCCAGGGCACTGGCACAAATGTGTGATGCCTAAGAGTAAACGAGAAAAGGCTTTGGCACGCCGGCGTGCCGGCTGGGAAATTAGTGGAGTTTTTTGCTGGCACGTACGCGTGACAGTCGGCGCGAAAGGGTTAAGAGGCGTAATATTTGAGTTCTGCATGAATTGACAGAAATTTATTTACGTCTTCGGATTTCTTTTTTTTTTTTTTTTTTTTTTTTGCAAATTTCGACCCCTTGTAACAACTATCTTTCTTCGTCGAGCATGTGATACAAATAAGAAAATCAAGAAAAACAAATCTGCATTATTATTTAAAAAAAATAAAAGATGAAAAATTATTTAAAAAATAAAAAAATAATAAACTTCCATTTTTACGAAACACGAATAATACGAATAATGATATATATCATATATGTATGTTCATATATGTGTGTATATATATGTATTCACAAGCTATAAAAAGAAAAATGACCATAAGATGTTTATCAAAGAAATGGACTACTCCGGAGAAAATGTTTAAACTATTCTTAGAAGCGAAAACCATGCATTTTTATTAACGCTTTAAAAGTGTTTATGACTTCGGTCTGTATTTCTGTCCGCCTGTGCACGCTCTAACTCCCGTAAATGCTCATGGAATTTCTTGAAGCTGATATATATTGTTCTAGTTCACTATGGGATGTTCCCAATTGAAAATAGCTTAACTACCACAATTGGTTTGCCTACAAGGACACCCAAAACACTTTCAAAGCCTTGCGTTCTAGCGAGGTATTTCTATAAACCATATTTGGACACTTTTGTTTCATCCAAATCATAATGAAATTGGCATTAACAATACATATGTACAAGAAAAGGCTTTCTATAGAATGTAGTATAATTAGCATTAAGATTTACAGGGCCACACAAAAATATTCAGTTACATATTGGCTATATTGAAAATTATTGGAATTGCGTTTTTTTTTTTTTTTTTTTTTTGCATTAATCATTTTGGACACTTTCTAACGACGTTTAAAAGTGATTATGATATGAATTCGTCTATATACCTGTCTTTCTGTCCATCTGTCTGTCTGCGCTCTAAATTCCGTAAATATTCGTGGAATTTCGTGAAACTGTTGGATGCTATTGAAGTTCACTATCTAATATAAAATGTCTTAATAAAATGTTGTCTTAAAATGGGATAAATACAACCACTAGTTTATATACAAGGATACCCAAATAATTCCAAAGCATTGCTTTCTATGAGAGTTATTTCTATAAATCATATTCTATTACTTTTATTTTGTACAAGTCACAATGAAATTTAGATTTATCATTCATGTTCCCAAGGAAAAGTTTTCTATAGAATACAGTAATGATTATCATTAAGACTTACAGTGCAACACAAACATATTCAGTTACATTAAAGGCTGTAGTTGAATATTGCTGGAATTGTATTTTCATTTGTCATAAGCGTTTTTTATGCTTAACAACCATCTTTACAAGTGATTATGAATTTAGTTAGTTTATTTAAGCTCTGCCTGTCCGTTGTGAGATCATTTAGACAAAATAGATTGAATGCTAATAAAGAATGCAACGAGTGCGTACAGTTGGAAAGTATTCATAATCTATGGGAACGATATGATTTTTCATTTTTTTTTCCATATAGAATTAATTTTGGTAATCGTCAAAAACTTTATTTGCGAATATATAAATACATATATTCACACACAACACACACAAGATAGAAGTAAAAAAATGAGCATAATAAGCTTATCAAAAGACTAAACAGGACATTATGGTTAAACTATCTTAAAAGCAAAGGTAATGCAACACTGAGAAAAAAATATATATATATATATACCGCATTCATCTAGAATGAATAAGTGTTCATGTTCTAAACCCTTATACTAGAAATATAGATTTCCGAGCTATGCGCATGAGGCACGGTAATAAACTGTATAGAAGAAATGATCGATAATTTCCAGTCTACACATTTCTAGATGGTGAAACAATATTCTGAATCTTTTGTATTGCGAGAAGTTGATTTTCTAGAATTTGGATTTTCTAGAATTGGGTCATAAACCAAGATTATAGTTGCTAAAACTCGCTTCTTGGGCTCACATTTATTTGCAGAGATTTTAAAATAAGGTTGACCGCGATAATATAGGCAAACGCTCTAGAATTCTAATAGGGGTTTCTAGAAATCGCTTTCAATGGGGACTAGCATTTATAAGGATGACATGGAACTATTTTTTCTAGAGCAACAATTTAGAGTCTAGATGTCAGTTACAGAATTTTTTCTCAGTGAAATATAGGTAATATTTTTCATATAGAACAAATTCCGGTAATCGGCTGCAACTTTAAATACAAACCACCACAAATTAAAACAAGAACGAAGAATTATGAGGTTCGCATAGGTCATTAATATTTTCCAACTATACGCAGTCGTTGCATCGTTATCATTCAATATACTTTACGTAGGTGATCACACAACGGATAGACAGAAGTTAAATACAGACAGATACATTAACTAAATTCATAGTCACTCGTAAATATTGTTGGAAATGCAATTTCAGCAATTTCAAATTATAGTCCTTAATGTAACTATTTTTATGGGGCCTTTAAATCTTAAAGATAATCATTACTTTATTTTACAGAAAGCATTCATTGTGTATATGAATGATAAATGTCAATTTCAATATAATTTGTTCAAAACAGAAGTATTAAAATGTGATTTATAGGAATAACTCTCATAGAATGCAGTGCTTTGGAATTCGTTTATAGGAGTCCCTGCACAAAAATAAGCAGTTGTATTTACCCACAATTTAAACCTATAACATGCTATATTGAATCTAAATAACAAATATCAGTTTCAAGAAATTTTGTGGATATTTGCGGAAGTTAGAGAAAGGACAAACAAAAGGTCAGACGGACAGAAAACAGACATTTAAACGAACATAATAACTCTTAAACAACTTTAGAAAGTGTAAAAAAACGATTAATGCAAACGGAAATGCAGTTCCAACAATTTCCAAGTTATAGGCATTAATGTGACTGAATATTTTTGTGTGACCCTGTAAATTTTAATGCTAATTATATTATATTCTATAGAAAGCATTTTCTTGTACATATGTATTGTTAATGCCAATTTCATTATGATTTGTCCGAAACAAAACTAAGAAAGTATGATTTATAGAGATCATAGGATGCATTGCTTTGTAATTCTTTCGGGTATCCTTCTAGACAAACCAATAGTAGTGTTTGCAACATTTTCAATACGGAACATCTTAAAGGGAACTTGAACAAAATATATCAGTTCAAAGGAATATTTACGGAAGTTAGAGCGGGGACAGACAGACAGACAAACCAAAGATATAAACACTTTTTAATTTTGTTGGAAAGTGTTGAAAATATATTAATTTAGATTAATGAATATATTTGCAAAAAGCATTTACAACTTACCCTTTTTTAAAACGAATTATGACTGGTGGTGAAAAATAGATCGTCAAAAATAACATTAATCAAAAAAGGATCATGGTCCGAGCGTGATGAATAACCAGAACAAGTAGAAAGTTCGATTGCATCAAGAAAAGACCATGCTGTCCATTTGATGATACTGCAAAGATGTTGTGTATTTTGAGCTGCTTCCAAGCAACCAAGTGATCAACTCAGATGTTTATTGATAACAAATTATGATATTAGATGAAACAATCAGCGGAAAAAGATCAGAAATGTCAAATCGCAAAGAAATCGTGTTTCCGTTATGACATATTTAGCAACACGTACGAAAATAGTGGAGCTTTGTTGGGAAATGGTGTGATATTACACATACAGCCTCGATGTTAAGACCTTGTAGCAATATTGCCAACTTTTAGGGATTTTTGTATTTAATAATTGCCACTAATTTTGATGAATGATTTTGATTTTTTTTGTGCCCCATAAGTCTGTAGACATTTTAAAAATTCATAATATTAAATGAATTGATAGAATTATACGCGGTTTGCGAAAAAATCATTCTCGTGAGGGGGATTTTTTTTTTTTTTTTTTTTTTTTTTTTTGTAAAGAAAAAAATATAGTTACATTTTTTGTTGACGATAGTTAGACAAATAGTTAAATTTTTCGCACGGATATGAAAGAAAATTGTGCAAATGAAAGTCCTATCAATTGCACAATTTTGCGATTAGAGCAGTTTACTTTTTATTTTGCCTCCTACTTGTGCATACATGAAGTTTTAATTGCAATGCTGATTTGGTGGATAAAACGTTATTAGTGAAGATGTTTTCCTTCCGGTAAGAACCGCCGACTGAAGCTGCACTGCAGTTACCAGTGGGATAACTCGTTTGCAAACTGTAATTTGTGGTGACGACGGACACTATAGAATAGAATTTATATGCCTGTAAACATTTCCATGCGAATAAATACAGATATTCATGAAAATGTGTGATCTGGTCAGTCATGCACAGAGCGCCCTCTATCGACAAATAGCTCAATTATCATTTTTTCTTTACCGAAAAAATCCCCCTTCACGATAATGACTTTTCGCAAACCGTGTTCAATTCTATCAATTCATTCAATAGTTATGAATTTATAAAATGCCTACAGACTTATGTGACATCCTGTATATGATAGTCGAATAGACAAACAACAATTTGACAAGTATTACATTAAAAAATTCATGGTTAATATTTAATATACAAGTTCTCAACAGTGCCTTGTACCATCGGATCATTAATTATTTCAAAGTTTAAAAAAGGTATTAAATGGTAAAAATTTCAGTAATAACAACTACCTCAAATCGCATTTGGTTGAGCTGTTAATTCATACACTGTAAATGTAAATGTCTTAAATTCAGTTTAAAAAGTGTCTTAAATGGATGGTCATTTTTTAAGCGAAAAAAAAAAGTCTTACTTTTTAAGACACCTTTTTGCATCAGAAATTAAGATATTGCAAGTGAAAAAATTGCACCATGAAAAAATGCAGAATTATGTAATCATAAAAACACTTCATAATCTATAAATCTAAAATTCGAGTGTTCAGTTTTAGTCAAAGAAAAAGTTCTTGAATTGGGAGAGCATATACTTTATTTTAGAGATAAAACACATAAATAAAATTACTATTTGCAAAATATTAAAGAAGGTTTCACAAATTATAATTAACTTCTGGAGTTATTCGTGTAATAATATTGTTTCTCCATAAAGGAGCCAAGACCAAGAGATGTAAATAATAACTTTTCCATGTTCAAGAAAAAATATACTTCCTGTTTAAGACAGGCCGAAAACTAAACTAAAAAAAAGTAACATTTTCAGAGAGAGAAAAAATCACCTCTCATTTGGCAAAGAGCCAAAACTACCAGTCGGGGGAGAAAGCGTGAATCGAAAGTACAATCCACGCTGAAACATGCTCCGTCCCCATGAACGGAGGCTCATAAAAATATCCTAAAAAGTACAATAACAACATTAGTGTTGTTACAGGGTTTTCATTTTCTGTCTTCAAACTGCAAATAGATAAGAAAAAGGAGATTAATATACATAATGAAACATTGTAACTAGATTATTAACATAAGTGGATAAAATACAGGAACAAAAAAAATAAATAATAATAATAAAATAAAATAAAATAAACAAATAAAAAACAAATAAAATAAAGTTCAATCAACAGTTCTAAGTTACCTGTTCAACAGTTTTTAGAATGGCAGAGGAGATAGTTTGGCGATCGGACGTTTCAACTCCCCATAAACAGTTTTCAGTAGAACTACACGAATCTTGCCATCTGCTCCAGGAAATAATTTGATTATGCGACCCAGTTTCCACTTCAAAGGGGGCTGATTATCATCTTTTATTAAAACCAAATCGTCTTTCTTGAAATTTGGTTTATTTATTAGCCATTTTGATCGCCTTTGCAAGTCTGATAGGTAATCTGAGGACCATCTCTTCCAGAAACTTTGAAATTTTTTTTGCAGAAGTTTCCATCTTTCTAGCGGGGTTAGGTTAACTGAAGAATAGTCAGGTTCTGATATTGAAGTCAAGGCAGTGCCTATGATAAAATGTCCTGGAGTTAGAGCATTTAAGTCGCTTGGATCATTCGAGAGCGCAACAAGAGGTCTTGAGTTCAAGCACGATTCAATTTGAGTAATTAAAGTAAGGAACTGTTCATAAGTTAATATTTGTTCGCCAATAGTTCTTTTTAAATGACCTTTCATCTGTTTTATTCCAGCCTCCCAAAGGCCTCCAAAATGGGGGGCCGATGGGGGATTGAAATTCCATTTGATTGTTTCTTTGGACAAATATCTGTGGATTTTTTCCTCAGAAGAGATCAAGGACATCATTTTTTTCATTTCATTGTCGGCACCTACAAAGTTCGTTCCTCTGTCTGAAAACAATTCTTCAGGTTTTCCTCGTTGAGCAACAAACCTCTTCAAAGATGCGAGGAATGTTTCAGAGGTGAGATCACTGAGTATTTCCAAATGAATTGCCTTTGTGGAAAAACAGATATATAAACAAATATAACTTTTATAAGATTTAACACCTCGGCCCTTACGAGGTTTGATGAGAAAGGGGCCTGCAAGATCAACCCCGACTTTCGAAAACACTCGCGATGGCACTACACGAGCAGCTGTAAGATCACCCATCAATTGAGAGGCTAAGTTCGATGTGGTTCTAAAACACTACATACAGTTCCGCAGATTCCTTTTCACAGCGTCTCTTGCATTAATTATCCAATATCGTTGTCGCAGGACTGAAATTGTTAACTGAGTTCCACTGTGAAGATGTTTTTCATGAAAGTACTTTATAATTAAATCTGTAATGTGATGCGTTTTGGGAAGTATCATTTGGTGTTTTTGACTCTCAGGTAGGTTTGCGTGTCTTAATCTTCCACCAACACGAAGAATTTCATTTTTGTCTAGAAAAGGATTTAAAGAAAGGAGTTTGTTACTAGCATTCAGGTTTCTTCCAGATTTTAAAGTCTTTATTTCCTCTCCAAATTCATGTCTTTGAACCAACTTCACAATAATTTTAGTTGCCTCATCAAGTTCTTGTATAGCTAGAAAACCAGTATTTCGCACAGATCGACATTTAGTATTTTTTATAAATCTAAGACACCAAGCTGTAACACGTCTTAATTTAGACCAAGATGAAAACTTATATAATAATTCAAATTCATTATTGCCATGAGTTAAAGAGCAAACAATAGTTTTCCGTTGTTCTCTCAAAATCTCTTCTTCAGGTATTTTCGCTTCATTTTCAGGTAGTGGTGTCGGTAAGTGTTCTTCTTTCAACCAAATTGGTCCCTTCAACCATTCTTCATTCTTCAACAATTCAGCTGCTGTGCAACCACGAGATAATACATCAGCGGGATTCTTAACCCCTGGACAAAATCTCCACTGAGACGGGGCTACTAATCGTTGAATTTCACGCACTCTGTTCTCTACAAAGGGCTTCCAGTTACAAGCACTTCCTTTGATCCAATAAAGGGCAATTTGGGAATCACAGAAGCATAGTATGTTTTTGACGGGAATTGAAAATAGCCGCCCAAGATAATGAGCTAATCGAGCAGCTGTTAGGGCTCCCATCAATTCAAGTCGAGGCAAAGTAAGTTTTTTGAGAGGAGCTACTCTTGTCTTTGACATAATAAATGTAGTTTCATGGGAACAAGGATCACGAAAATAAGCTACTTTACCATATCCCTTCAAACTGGCATCGCAGAAAACACAAATTTGAATAGTTTCAGGAGTTAATTTTTCAAAATTCGTAAAATATTTTCTAGGCACTTCAAAATTTTCTAAATCCTGTATTTCACTATGCCATTTCTTAAATTTTTTTGTTAAAGCATCGGGTAAAGCAGAATCCCAATCAACACCCTGCTCCCATAATTCTTGCATTAGAAATTTAACTCTTATTATTTAAGGGGAAATAAACCCTACAGGGTCATACACCTTTGCTACAGTTTGTAAAACAATTCTCTTAGTGATAATTTCATTATCAAACCCTTCTAACAGAGATTGAAAGTCTATTTTTAACGTGTCATTATTAGTTGACCACATAATTCCCAATACCTTAGAGATATTTCCCTCATTTATTTCTTCATCAACGTTTATTTCATGTTTTTCCCACAATTTGCTTAATTCGTAAGAATTACTTTTGAACTTTCTTAATGTCATATTGGCATCTTTAAGTATTTTCACAGCACCAGACGATAAAATAAATGCTTCATTTACAGAATTAGCGCCATGAAAGAGATCATCAACATATAAGGAAGTATCAAGCATATTAACAACTTTCTCAAACAAGTCTTTATATCCCTTTATATGATGTTTAATGGTAGATGAGAGCAAAAAGGGTGATGTTGTAACACCAAAAGTTACACGGGTCATGCGGAAAACCTTTAATAGAGGATTTTTACTATTTATATCATCAAACCATAGAAACCGTAAAAAGTTTCTATCATTTTCTGCAACCTGTATTTGCAGAAAAGCTTTTTCGATGTCACAAACAAAGGCAATTTTATGAAGGCGGAATTTCAAAATAATATCCAAAATATTAGGATTTAAATTGGGGCCAGAATATAAACATTCATTTAAAGATTTTTCTTCTTTTTCTTTGGATGAAGCATCAAACACTATTCTGACCTTTGTGGTGGACTTATCTGTTCTTATCACCGGTCTGTGGGGCATATAATATACATCAGTTTCATTTTTGTTTAATTCACACTCCTCTATTATTCCCGTTTTCTTTTCTTCCTCAAGAATTTTTTCATATTCGTTTTTAAGCCATTCATTTTTAGTCAGTTTTGTTCTCAAACCCCAAAGTCTATTTTTGGCTATTTCTATATTAGATTTTAATTCATTTATATTTTCCTTCCACAAAAATTGAATTTCATACCTTCCCTTAACAAAATTTAAATTTTCATTGAAAGAATTAATAATTTTTGTATCTCTCTGTGACAGAGAATCATTCTTACTGTCACATATTCCAAGTGATTCTAAATCCCAAAAACGCTGCAAATCAAAACTGTCAAATTTATTGACAGATACAAAATGCGAATTAATTACCTCTGTGCTATTATTATTTAATTTCCCCACTACAGTATATCCGAAAATAGTATTAGCAACATATAAATTATCACTAATTTTTTCAATGATACCTCTCTGTATTTTCCAAAAATAATCCGCTCCTAGCAATATATTAATTTTGGAATCACTTAATGAATTGTCTGCCAATTTCCAGTTTTTATTTTTAATATAACTTTCAATTTCTGGTTCGCCCCTTGGGCTTTTCAAGGGAGTCGCGGTTATTAAGTCTGTAGCTAATACTTCAACATGAATGAGCCGACGAGGATTTATTTTGCTACGCAGTTCAATATTAAAAACTTCGAATTCCTCTTCTTTACCTTTATTTATGCCAAAGGCAAAAACAGTTAGCTTTTCTTTTCTTACACCGGTTAATTTTAATTCGTGAGCCAATTCTTTAGTAATAAAACTTTTCTCACTTCCGGAATCTAATAACAACCTGACAGTTTTTGATCTAGAATTAGATTGTGCTATTACGCAACATGTTTGCAATAACGCTGCCTGATTACTATTTTTCAAATGCGAATTCGATACTATAGCGTTCTCTAGTACTTCTGGTTTCAAGTTTTTTGAAAAACAAAATAATTTGATATGATCTGTTGCTTTACATTTTTCGCAAGGCTGCGATTTCACTCTGCACTGTGATGACAGATGAGATTTTAGAAAGCATTTATAACACCTGCTATCCTTCTTTAATTTTAACCTTTTCTCAACATCAGTTAAATTAGTACATTCAAGAGAAGGATGATCATAATTCTTGCAAAATATGCATATGTTTTTAACACCTACATTCAATGAATTCATTTTATTTGAAAATTTTCTGTCACTAATTTCGGCTTTATTTTTATTTACAATTACCGAAGCATTTTTATAATTAATCGTACTAAGTGATTTTTCACGAGATTCCTGTTATATTTTAAGAAAATTAATTAAGTCTGTCACATCAGACTCATCCTTCTTTTTATCACTTTGCCTTTAATATTCAACTACTAGATCGTTTGGCAATAATTTTAATAAAATTGGATTCAGTAAATGACCATATTGGCCTTTTGTCACCCCTAAATTAGATAAACTGCGAATATTTACTTCACAAACGTCGAACAGTTTTCGCAACGCACTTATATTTGATGAACTTTTCACAGATTCTAAATTCAATAATTTATTCATATGAGCATTAATAATGATATCCTTTTGCCCAAAACGGTTTTTTAACATCTCTATGCAATTATCATAATTTTGCTCCGTAAGTGAAAACCCTTCAATAACATTGTACGCTTTGTCAGTTAAAAGCGTTTTCAGGTACGTAAATTTTTCAATTTTTGTAAGATTTTCATTTAGATGAATAGCGTTCTCGAAACAATCGAAAAATTCATTCCATTTTTCGATTTGCCCACTGAATTTCGGTAATGACATTTTGGGCAATCTTATTGCAGAACAAGTTTTTGTTTGGGTTTCACTGACAGAACAATTTGAATTATTCTCATCTATATTATTACACCTTTTCAATCTTAATTTTATTTTACACTTGGCAGAAATTATTTGCTCGCCGTATTTATCGCTTGCTGCGATATCTTTTTCGTACTCTTTTATGTCTTCTATTAAATTTTCAAATTTTTCATTTAAACTTTTTAATGACATTTCTCTTTCACATAACATTTCTTAAATTTCAGTAATTTCGTCTGATTTTGTATTTTCTATATCATCTGCTAATAAGTTCTCTAATTTATTAATTAATTTTGTTACACTAGAGCGTTCCGTAGAACGCCTAGCTTTTAATTTATCTATGTTCATAGCGAGCAAATAATCAAGTAAAAAAGAAAACAATATTGTAAATAATTCAAAATTCTAATTTGATTTAATCAATGTTATAAATAATAATAAAATTTTGCTTACCTGGTTCAATATCCAGGCAGCTTTCCAATATGATGCATCCGAAATTCCAATCATTATTATTTCAAAGTTCTGTTTTCACATTCATATCCAAGCAAATTAATCCAAGTGTAATTTCAATTTCACGGGATTTCACTTATCCCGGGTTTTATGCACCATGAAAAAACTGCACCATGAAAAATTGCAGAATTATGTAATCATAAAAACACTTCATAATCTATAAATCTATAATTCGAGTGTTCAGTTTTAGTCAAAGAAAAAGTTCTTGAATTGGGAGAGCATATACTTTATTTTAGAGATAAAACACATAAATAAAATTACTATTTGCAAAATATTAAAGACGGTTTCACAAATTATAATTAACTTCTGGAGTTATTCGTGTAATAATATTGTTTCTCCATAAAGGAGCCAAGACCAAGAGATGTAAATAATAACTTTTCCATGTTCAAGAAAAAATATACTTCCTATTTAAGACAGGCCGAAAACTAAACTAAAAAAAAAGTAACCTTTTTAGAGAGAGAAAAAAATCACCTCTCATTTGGCAAAGAGCCAAAACTACCAGTCGGGGGCGAAAGCGTGAATCGAAAGTACAAGCCACGCTGAAACAGCAAGTGTCTTAAAACGCCGCCATGTTTTAGGCTTAAAAACACCGCCATGTTAGGCTTAAAAATACTGCCATTTTTAAGGCTTTTTAATAAATATATAAATAAATAAATATGGCGTGCGATTATGTTTTTCTGTTAAAAATATATTTTAGAATTGTTTAGAGCATTAATGAAATATTTATATAAAAAAAGAAAGAAAAAAAAAAGTCTCATTTTCCGGCGTTGGGATTCGAACTCACACTGTCTAAAGAAACCGATACCTGAAGCCAAGCATCGTCGGAGTGAAGCATTTACGAATCATGCTACCGTCGAATACGTAAATAAGCGTTTCACACTTTTTTTTTTTAATATAAAAAAGCTTTAAAGACAAAGTTTTTTTTTTTTTTTTTTTTTTTTTTTTTTTTTTAACAAAATAAGCTTTGTGTCTAAATATGTTGTTTACGAATTGTGTTAAAGGCAATAGCATGCAAATATCATTCACATCCCTAGAGTATTATTCCATAGAAATGTAATTTAATAAAGCTACCATAATTTAAGTAGTTTAACTGCTTATTATATAAAATAATAATATATTTATTGAATGTGAAAAGAAGTAGGATAAGCATATTTTCTTAAAGTAGATTCCATATGAAAAAATTTCTAAGTAATGCAAGTGTCTGAATTGCTAAAGTGTCTGAAAATTAAAACGTGTTTTGCTGTCTGAAAATTCGCGTATTTACGTGTTTCAGACATTTTTGTGTCTGAATTGATATTTCAGACATATTTTTGTCTTAAATTAAAATATCTATAACGTCTAAGGTACATTTTAAGACATTTACGTGTCTTAAAGGCCGTTTCAGTTGTTTTTATGTCTTACTTTAAGACCCTTTTGTTTGCAGTGTAAGGACCAGAAGTCCTATGAACGTAAAATCATCAAATTATCAGAAAGATGGTTAACGGTCACGGAACAAAGTTGAAGACATTTGACTTCATATATATATATATATATAAAAAAAGAGTTTTATTTCCCATCGAAAAACTGCAATTATTTTATTTTTTTTGCCAACTCAATATTAGTGAGTCAAAACATTTATAATGCAAAATGAAATAATAAAAGTAGGGTTTTACTCTCTTTAAAATTTCAGATAAAAAATTATAATAAATAATGTATTTAAAAACTATTTTTTCATAAAAAATAGTTTTTCAATAAAACTTGTGAAAATAAAAAGGATTTTTCATGCAATTTGAATGAATAGTAAATTGTTTGTTTATATAACACTGCGCTGAAAAAAAAAAATTCTTTTTTTTTCGAGCCCTGGTACCATTCTTGCTAATTCGTACGTAAAATGATCACCTGAATCTGAATATGACCCCCATTTTGCCCAATCACCCATCGTTCTCTCGGGGCGTCATCCCCTCTCCCAATTGTTATCACTGTTCTATAATTTTATGGCCATGAATTTGATTTTGAGAATGGAAAAGAATTATTTTAACGCTTATAAACAAAAAACATATATAATCTACAATAAATAGTAGTAATAATAATTGATTAATAAAATATAATAAATGTCATCTATAATTTCAGTAGCAACCCCCCCCCAAATTTTTCCCTGGCTTCAAATGTTTCTGTTTTAGAATTTTCCAACTCTGTAGCCCCTCAGAAGATATTTAACAGTTAAAATAATCATTTCCCTCCTACAAATGAAATTTATAACCACAAAATTACCGAAAAGAGATAAAAATAGGGGGGGGGGGGGCATCCTTAAAAAACGGTGAATGATAGGGAAAATGGGCGCCATATTGAAATTCAGGAAGTCATTTTACATAAGAATTTGCAAAAATGGTGTTGGGGTCGATTTTCATACAGAGCAGTATAATTCGTAGCTTAAAAAAAAAAAAAAAAAAAATCTTTCAGGATTTTTTTTTTTTTTTTTTCAGACGATCTTGATCATTTTTCGTCAAAAATGTCTAGCAATGCACGCATCAATAGTCAAAATAAAATGTCATTCTAAAGAGTACTTTTTGTTAAGTGCCATTTTCACATAGTTTTATCGTTGTGTGCTCAACAGTTTAAAAAATAAATAAATAAATAGTTAAAAGATAAATTTTCATTTGACTTGATTGAACATTAAATTTTGATTGCTATTGAAATTAATGGTTAGAAAAAAAAAAAAAAAAAAAAAAAAAAAAAAAGATAAATTTCCTTTGATAATTTTATTTTTTGTTTCTGACAACCAAGATAATTTTTCTTTTAAGTATAATCTAGTTCATTTTTTGTGTAAAATATCTTACCAATGTCTCCTCCAATGCTCTCTTGACAAGACAACTTGTCGTTGAAGGAAATGCTTTTTGACAGATGTCAAAATTTTTATAATACCGTTTAGAGTCTTTATAAATTAATAGAATCGTGTTAAATTTTCTTTCTAATTGTATGAATGAGGTGGCGTGATGTTAAATGTCGATTTTACAGTTTGAAATAATAATAAGGCATTGGTTTTACTCTCAGTAACGATAAAAATTGTAAAAAATTTCGTAATGTATACAATTGGAAATATCCAGATTGTTATTATAAAATGTATGACACTAATTTTAAGATAATATATCATTCTACAATTCCTCAAACCTTATTTAAAAGCTTTTACAAAATTTTAAAATTTAAATTTATTTTTCTTAAGTTTCAAATTACAAGAATAAAATAACCAGTTACTTCTGATGCTCCATGTGCATTTTTTTATTTTTCATTTAATCCTTATAAAAATCTGTATGAATGTTAGCCAATATAATTGCCTCAAAACTGGATATTTATTTCTGAATAAAATTATTATATTTATTATAAACTCTTGAATTCAATCTTAAGAAAAAAAATTATAAAAAAATTCTAATTTATACTTTTTTTTTTTTTTTCAATTTGGAGCTTTTTCTGTAATTGAGATATAAAAAAATAAACTACACAGATGTGTTCAGTTACATATAAAAAATTTAGAATTCGCATGAAGCGTTTTAAAATTAGATATTATTTTGTATTATTTTCCCCATTAAAGAGGACATTCTGTATCTAAAATTACATTTTTTCCCTTTAAAATATGTTCTATGGATTAAAAGAAAATGTTAGATTTCAAAAAAATGTTAGATAATGAAAAATAAATAAATAAATAAATAATAAGGCATTTTTGAAAGTCTTTTGTTTTCTTAAAACATGGCTTTTCAATAAAACTTGGATTATAACTATTTCTTATATGATTTGATTGAACAAATGTTTCAATTATAATTGAAACTAATATGTTGTGGCCACCACAATACTTTCTTCTATATTTTCATTTATAAATTCACTCAGTAAAAGTAATTTATTAAAACTATTATTTATGAAAATTATCTACCATGACAAATCCAGACGATTTTCATCTTAGAGAAAATTAATACTAAATATCCGAAGAAAGACAGTTTTATTCTCTATGAATATCATCTTTAAAAATGCATTTTCATAATAGTTATATCACATATCAAGTTTCGTACAGTTATATACCATAGATGTTAAGATAAGGCCTTCCCGTTCTCGGTGATAATTGTAATATAGTAGCGCAACCTATTGAATGATGTGCATTCAAATTTAATCAGCATTGTGTCTCATAATGGCCTTCTTACGTATAAAATTTTGTTTGATTATACACAATAGAATCTGAGATATAGCCTTCCCTGAAATTACTGAAATCGGCGCATAGTAGCGCCACCTGTTGAGCGATTGGCACTAAAAGTTGTTAGGTACTAATTTATGTCAAGGTGCATCTACATATATATTTATATGCAATTTCTGTGGAGTAGTTCCTGAGACATAGCCTTCCTTTAAATTGTGGAAATCGGTGTATAGAAGCTCCACTTGTTGAGTGATTGATACCTAAAGTTGATAACCACTAACTTATACTATGATGCATCTTCGTATAAATTTATATGTTGTTTTGTGCAGTAATTCTTGAGATATAGCCTTCCCTGAAATGTCAGAAATCGCGGTATAGCAGAGTCACCTGTAGACCAATTGACACCAAAAGTTGATAAGCACTAATTTAAGGCAAGAGGCATTTACGTATAAATTAATATGCAATTTTGTGTAATAGTTACTGTCACTATAAAATTTTTGTCACGCACAAAGAGAAAGACAGATGAGCAGATAGACATTTTCTAAAAATGGTCAAATCGTGTTCTGTATCTCTCAAAACGAGTAAATCCATCGAAAATTGGAAGTCGAAAATTTTTACGAATCCAATACTTTCTTTTATTGAATATAGAAGAAAATAAAACGTTGCTAGGGGGGAAAAATCTGCCAATAATACCCCCCCCCCCCCCTAAAAACTTAGATAATTTTTCTTTAGAATTATCATCGAAGCGATGATTGTACGGCCAATCTAAAATTAAAATATTTGTATTAAATCACTACCTGTCAATATTGTTAGCTAATCATATTGGATTATGTGGTCATTTAATAATTCTTATTATACAATAGATAAATAGTGTTTCTATTAAATTTTGTTTCTCCGGTTTGTGTACTTTTTATTTAGTTGATTTGAAATATTTATCCCTGTAACCTAATTCCATGCCAAAATAATATTTATTCTGAGGTATATTATTCTTATTAAATCTTTTAAATTATGTTTTTTTTTTTTTTTTTTTTTTTTTTCTGTTACTTTATATAAGTTCCAGAAATTTCATAAACGTAACTGTTAAACGATATTTTATCAATATTCATCAGTGAGAACAAAGCAATACAAATACAAGTTTCGAAATCAACCTCATAATGTAAATGAAATTCTCAAATGGACTATCTAAACTGTTTATCGTTTTCATGTGATACATTTATATACAGTACCTTTTGATGTGATATACAACAAATACATAAAATTTACATTTTTTCAAATGTTCATACACGTATCCATAGTTATTAAAAAACAATAAATTGCTGATAATATGAACATGTGATAGTCATTATAATTGATTTTTTTTTCTTAATTACCGAATACAATGTCTAATTACATGCATCTCGAGAAATTTTCGTATATTAAATAATCTGGTGTGTCATTCACACGACTTTCTCTTACCCTGAAATTTAATACTATAAATACAGGTTGGAGATTAAGAGGTAAGATAACGAGTATTGTTATGTAAACCTACGTTAAACAATTCAAATTAGGCTTCGGAAGAATTTTATATGATAATTAATTCTGTATGACGGGGGCTACCGCCCACTCAGCCCCGCGTTTCATTAGTGCACCATTAATGCACCTACATTTATATAGAATTTAATTCTGTTATTAAAATGAAAAGTTTACTTAAAATTATACAGAAAATTTTCACACGCACCATTCATTGAAACTTATTAATCTGATCAAACTTTTCCAGCAACAAACTTATATTAACTTCAAAATACAACATTTGGATCTCCTAAAATTATTCTTTTTTAAGTTACTCTAAGAGACACGGACAAAGATCAAACGTTAAAATACTTGACTACAGTAATCAGGAGGTCTCAAAACGTGTAAATATACAAAAAACAAGCGATGAATATTTAGCTTAAAACATACATTATTTACCATATCTCTATGGGGAATTATTATTAGTCAAGCACATCCACTAACAATAAATAACTAGTGTGTTGTGGCCACCACACGACTTTCTTCTATATTTTCCTATACAAATTCACTCAGTAAAAATAATTTATTAAAATTATTATTTAAAAAAATTATCTTCTATGATAATGCAGACGATTTCCATATTAGAGAAGTAGTATAACACTAAATATCCAAAAAAATTGAATTTTTTTCAATATTACATTTAAAAAAAAAATTATTTTTCTTTTTTTGTTAAAAATGAAAAAAAAAAAATGATAACTTTATTTTAAATTATCGCAGATCGCTGGTTCAACCATTCGCTTTAAAGGTATTGGAGAGCTCTTTTGAAAGAATGCCCATCATGAAAATTTACTCCCCTCGAGGGGGGACTTCCCCCCCCCCCCCAGGGGTGGAGGCGAGGCTCCTACATACGCAAAATGTTTTTCCCAGTTGACTATCTCTATTACAAAAAAAAATATATTCGTTTCATTTTTTTTAGTGCAGTCTATAGATGTTAAACATTACTTACCTGCAATTTCCCCCATAGACGTAATGTATTTGAATACTTTTGAGTGTCCCTATACACGAACCATTTGTTTCATCTCAACGAAAAGCTTAGTGTAGCATCCCTATATGATACACATTTAGCATACCGAGTTTGGAATTTCTGCTATTATTTGTTCTTGAGATATGCTGATAACACACACACAGACAGACACACAGACGGACAGACACACAGACCATTCGCTAAAAACATGATTTTTCATATTCAGGGGACCTCAGAATATGTAAATATAACAAAAACTCACGTTCGAAAATTTGGCCCTAAAATAATACTTTATCCACCCTATGGGTAAGAGAAAGTAAAAAGAAAACTAAATGGGGAAGAAATCTTGGTGTAAGAGTAAAGTGTACTGGAAAAAATATTGTTACAAAATGAAGAATAAAAACTTGTGAAAAACGAAATCTAAAAACTTAAGAAAATATCATAAATCGCAAAACTACGGAACAATTGCTCCGGGTCGAAATAAGTAAGTACATCCTTTCATGAGGTGAAAATATTTAGACACGAGTGATACATTATAAAAGCAACAACGAATGCTGAAGAATTGAGTTTCATTATTTCAAAAAGAAACAATTTTTTTGTGAATTGAAAATGCAGGGTGTCCCATAAATTGAGCCCAAATTCTGCACAGCCAGATTCCTTGTTTTGAGTACATAAAAAAGGCCCAGAGAACTGTACCTATAGGATCCACAGTTTTCGAGAAAAATGCAGTCGGCAGAAAAATTATTCGAGCGCTAGCAATAATTCTTATGTAAAAAATGTACACTTAATACTGTTTTGTTAAATAAATCCTTGCCGAATCATGTTCTTAAACTGACTAAGAACATGACTCGTCAATGATTTATTTAACAAAACTGTATTAAGTGTACTTTTTTTTTACATAGGAATTATTGCTAACGCTTGAATAATTTTGCTACCGACTGTACGAAAAACAAAGTATGACGTCACAGCCGGTGCAAGGAAAAAAACTTTATTTCACACATCAACAGCAGTATTTTCAAATATTTATAAAGGCAGATGTTCAAAATGTCCGCCGTGCACATCGAGATATGCAAATACTACTGTTGATGTGTCCAATACGTGTTTTTTCCTTGCACCGGCTGTGTCATCATACTTATTGTTTTTCGTATTTTTCACGTAAGGCACGGATCGTACAGGTACAGTTCTTTGGGCATTTTTTATGTACTCCCAACGAGGAATCTGTCCATGCAGCATTAGGGAGGTATTTATGGGACACCCTGCCCTGTATATGGGTGAGTGAGTGAGTTTTTCTTCGCACTATGGACGATGTCTGAGAGACACCCCTAACGGCCGTATTCACCATTAACTTTAACTCTCGGCTCAACGAAAAAACTTGAAAAGCGTCTAAAGCCAGGGTGCATCCTTTTAAGAAAAGTTTACAGCCTCCTTCTGCCATTTAGCGACAAAGATTTCATACAGTCTTTGATTGGTTATTCTCCACTCAAATTTTGTTGAAAAGTTATACCCAGACTTTATGCGCTTTTCAAGTTTTCGTGTTCAAGCAGGAGTTGAAGTTATTGGTGACTACAGCCGTAAGTGGGTTCCGGAGACATGCCGTCACAATTTTGATCCTCCACGGAAGGAAGTGAAAATATACGACGTTTGCTTTCAAAATTTATGTTCTTCAAATCTTGGTATATTCATATCATTTGTTTGTGATTTTAAGAAATATTGCTGGTATCTCCCTTATTTTTAAAAATATGTATTAGAAGAAAATACTTACTTATAATATTTATATTAGGTTGCTAATTAAATAGTAAAACTGAACGTTTGGTTGGCTGATTAATATCACATTAGACCTCTTTAGTGTGAGTGGACTATTGACGATAGATTCACCAATGATCAAGAGGAACGCCATCATCCTCCGCGGAATGGATGGCTCTTCCGCTTCGGTAACTCTCAAAGGTGGAGGAACATGGAAGACATTACAGCCACGACGAATTTTATGTGAACCTGTTTACTATGGCTTATGGCCTGCTCGAAATTCGAACCTGTAGTCCTCCGATTACGAACTCGATGCTTAACCAATTAGCTATCGAAACTCTAAATAATAGAGCACTGATCATAAATATATACATATATATATATATATATATATAATAAGTTCTTTTTTTTTTTTTTTTTTTTTTGATAGGAGAAAGACCAGGCAGAAGAAAAAAAGGGGAAGAAGAAGAAGGACAAAGAGAAAAAAAAAATGTGTTGTTTTTAGATTTAAGACCAATTATCTACTCTTGTGACCCAGGTGGGATGCCCTCCGGGGGATTCTTTCTAAGGAGTTGTAGCCCACATTCACGCGAGTTTAATAGAAAATAACAAAAGAAATTCTTAATGGCTAGGCCGTTAAGAATTGAAACAGAAACTTGGATACAAACTCACCACATCGCGTCCCTCTGCTTTGAGAGCAGAACATCTTGACCACTTGTGAGAAGAGGGGAAGGGAGGACGAGACAGAAAGAGAAAAGAAGGAAGCGACAAAAAAAAATAGAAAGTCCAGATGAAGCTTAGAAGATTAAAATGAAAAATTTAAATTCGATGAATTATATTAATAAAATCTATATTTAAATTTTAATAACCTGACATAACAACAACGTTTGTTTGTTTTCCTAAAAATATGTATTTATTGTTATTTGTTTATTTATTTATTTATTGTCAAAGAAGAGTGATAAGTACTATGTTGCTAAAGAAGAAATTTATCCCTAGCACAGAAGATGACCCTATCATCCAACGAGTTCGCATCTATGTTTATTCGTTTTCATGAAATGCAGCTCTCAATTCATTAACAGTTCTTGACAAAAATAAGGCAGGCATACAACGTTGCACGAGTAATTGAATCATGCTTTTGCCACTGCTCGTCAAGCGATACGTTGTGACCTCAAGAAGTCTTGTTGCCACCCTCCCTGTCTGGAAAGGGGGTGTGCGGAGTTGAGGTATGCACTGGAGGAATTTATGAAATGAGCTACTGCCGACGCTTAGCAGAACACGAGGAGCAAAAAAAGGGGAGTGCAGATTTTGGGATCAAGTTGCAGATTTGTTGGGCAGCCGTTTCACTTTGCACCATGTGAGCGTGAAATGATAGTCTGTCCGGAGTAGAAAGTTACATTGAAGTTACGAGCAGATAAATTTATGAAATTTATTTGTATGAGCTTTTGAGTCGAGTATCTGTTTTAACATCTGTTGTGTAAAATGTAAGTTTACAGCTTATTCTTATAGCTGTTGTACTTCCGTTAGTATCATATGTTATTTGAAGATCGACAGATTTATATTAAAGAAATATTTTACTTAAAATTGTGCTGTGCTGTACAGGCGGGGAAAAATAAAAGAGAAAGGAAATCCTTCTGCGCAGATAATCTAAATTAAAATATCGAAAGAAATAATTAAAAAAATATATTATTTCTATTTCGTTAATGAAAAGAGAATTGTTATTTTTTTAAATCACGCGGACGAAAAAATTTTTATTGCACACATTTAAACGGCCTAACCCAAACAACCTTTGTTTTTAGCGTCATTTTTTAGTTATTAGCGTCAGTAAATAACAATTCGATAAATCCTTTTTGAATTACAGAAAGGAAAACAATAGGAATGAAATAGATATTTCAAAAAAAAAAAAAAAAAAAAAAAAAACTAAATAGGAACGATTTAAAAAATTTTCCTTTGTCTTACTAGAATTGAAGGAGAGGAAATATTCGTGTTAAGGCTGATTGATTAAACGAGGGTTCAAGAATAAGAAGCTAGATGGAGTACCTTCCATCTTTTTTTTTTTTTTTTTTTTTTTTTAAAGGGGACCCTAGCCCATACTTACACGATTTTCTACTACCAAAGAGAATAAGTGATTTCAAATTAAAAAAAAAAAAGAAAGACTATAGTTAAAATCAGGTATACTTTTAGTTAATTTCCCAATCTGATGTTCAAATCGATTTCGAAATTTTTTTTTTTAATGATGTTCAAGTTCAGAGAAATAAAAGTAGTATAAAATGCATAAAAGTACTTAGGTAAAATTTACTTAATATAAATTTTTTTTATAGAAACGAAATATTAACGTTAAATATATTTACATGTTGAAAAATTTGTCCTCTATCGAGGTATATTTGGTGTTATATTTATTCTGCTAAAAAGGGTTGATTGCTCTGCACGAGCCTATTTTCAGAGTATATTTTGTCATTTTGGAGGCATTATTTTCCAAGTAGGCAATAAGTTTTTTTGAAGCCAGCCAACATTTTTCTCTAAAAATTCGTTTTAGAAATTACATGTAAAATTCACTGTAGAAAATAAATCTCCTTTCTGAAATCCTGAATATATACCTATGATTTGCATTATTTGTTTGTCTATCTAGTCTGCTCCTTGGTGTTCATAAAAATATATTGATGAGAAGTCTTCATTCATCTAAAAAGAAAAAAAAAACTTGGTGGATTGGTGGATTAATAATTAGCGCTCTAACTTTCAGGTAACAAGTGCCGGGTTCGAATCCCACTTCAGGAATATATGCTCATAGTGATTCAGAATAGATTTTAAGAAGTTGGAACTCTTCTTCTCACTAGCTCCCATGCGAAAAAAAAACCCATACATAGGAGACCGAAAATCATATGTACATTAGTTGTACAATTTCTATTTTAATAATTATCTATGCTTTTACTCGAAAAACAGTAGGTGAAAATGAATTCAGTTTGAGCCACTTTTTGCTCATTCGTCGTATTGAAGGACAACTTCTGATGCTGAGTGATTTGAACTCAAACCACTGAGCTTCTGAATCTAGTTCAAATTTGAGTTATTTGAAGCAATTCATTTTCGAGTAAAAATAAGTTGAGTGAAATTGTTGCTGAAAAAATGATGACGATGCAGTCACTAGGGTAGTCGCCGGTATTCAAACTCAAATCGTCCGGAGGGTTACACTTAAAATGGTCACTGAACTACACTTAAAACGTTTAATAAGCCTAATTATTAATTAAAGAATAATGTAGCTAATTATTCTCAATCGAAAATCAATTTTCATTCTTTTTATCCATAAAATATAATTATAAAAACCAATGAACTCAGAGAAAATACTTGGAAACAAATCCTCTATCCAGGGTTAAAAGTGATCCGTAACTTCGACACCATTTTTTTTTCTTTTTTAGAAATATTAATTGCATTTTTGCATCAATTTATTGTGATTAAATGTGATTGAGATTGTTGTTAAAAATTACTGGTGGAAATGGAAAATTTTCACCATTAGCCACTCAACCACTTCACCATTAGCGCCATTTAGCTACTCAATTCAACCTTAACTCACTGGATAACAATCCTATGAAATATACTTGGAATGATGGAAATTGTGTATCCCCTTCTTACAAATTTAGCACAGTATTCGTCCAGTCATTTATCAGAGATAGAATCTATACTACGTTAAATTACTACTGCTTTTCAAGTTGTGTTAGGAGTGGACATGTAATGCATCTTTTATTACATTTTACATTGAATTAATTATCTATTGTTTTTATCGGATAAACCGCTTAAAATATTATATAAATTTTATTTATGCTATTTGCTATGAAAAATTCAGGGTTCATGACAGATTGGGAAATTATTAACCTTTGTAAGAGTAAATTACTTAAACTGCATTTAAGTAAAAGTATAAATTTACAAAAAAATTGGCCAATAAATTTCCTAGTGAATTTTCAACAGGCTAAGCCTTTTATAGATAATATCTCTTACCTAATGCTGCTCTAAAACAGTTAAATGCGTCATCATAATGAACAATTACGTAACATATATTTCAATAATTTTAAATTGCAAACATTTCATACATATCTGGTAAATAATTTATAAGATACTATTTATTTATTAAGATTTCGTTTATCATTATTCATTTAAATTTGCCTTTTTATCCGCATTCTAAAATTTCTAAATAAATTCAAATAACTACGGAACATAAAAACATTATCAAAGAATTGAATTAGCATCATTTTCGTTAAAAGTGGAGCAAGTTCCACTATAATTTACCTGCATCTATTGCATAATACTCCATATAAATTTGAATGTATATGTAAGAAGCCATTCAAATTACATTAGTCTCGATGCGTATTATTTTTCTTCCGTGCTTTTTGATGCATTGATATAATAATTTACACTTCTTACACATGTGTCTCCCAGCTATTATGTCAACATTTCCTCATAGCGAAATACATAACCCATATGATTAAAAACAGTTCAGTCCTTTTGTAAACTAATATAATATCTCTCTCTCTTTTCAACATGCATCCGCTTTCAGTCGGCAACTCAACACCCTCTACAACCACTGTGTAGAAAGAGCTTTTTTCTTCATCCCCCCGCCCTCAATTTTGCAGCTTCCAATTCTGCAATAACCTTCAAGAACAGCAACAAGTTCTGGCCTCCACCTCCACAGCCAGTGTCAACTACCTGGCCGCATCCTGTAAGACCACCGATAACAACAACAGCGAAGAAAAAAAAAGAAAAAAAGAAAAAGAAGAAAGAAGAATAAAAATAAGTTATAAGCTAAGACGCGTGCTAGAGTATGAAAAAAAAATTTTTTTTTTTCCTTTCTTGGTATGTAGCTGATGATGATAATGCCGGGTTATTGTTGGCGGCGCGTGCCTGAGCAGCCTTTTGTTGGCCCGGGTCAGACCCGGGTAAGGTTTCTCGATGATGAATGACATTAGAGGCTAGAAGGGGTTCGGTCAGAGGGATTTTATTTTGTTTTGATTGTTTTGTGGCTGGATTGATTTTTAACAGATACCTTGGACCAGAGGCCGTCATGAAGTTTCATGAGAGAAATCGAATTACCGTCATCTACTTTTACATTTGTTCGCTCTACTACATATATCGTGGTTGAAAATAACAAAATAAAAACAGAAATCGATGTTCGTTGTAATATATACTTTATAGGTAACATCTAGACGTGTGTGTTCGCACGACATAACAGTTCATAAGCAGCTTTACTCACGTGATTATTTTAAACAATAACAAGGAAATTTTCATTAGTGTGGATTATTGCTGTGATTGATACCACCCGAGATTCCTTTTTTTTTTTTTTTTTTTTTTTTTTGCACGCAACAGAGCCAACATTTTTGCACTTAAATTTTACATTTTGGAGTTGTATTAAAATTAAAATTAATGATAATAGTTGCAATAATTAAAAATTGACAAATCAGTTTTCTGTAATGACGTTTAGTATCTAAAGTATCAAAACCAGAAATGAAATTAACCTTTAAATTCAAAATCTTTATGAAGAGAGTGAGTATTGTTACTAGTATATGAATCGAGTCAGTAAAAGTAGAGTTTGATATCTAACACGGAAAATTTATTAATACTGTTTTGTCACGGTTTAAAACGATGACAAATTTTCTGATACTGTCGAAGACAGTATCAGACTTCTGACGAAGACAAATTTTCTGATACTGTCGATTGTAAAAAAGATATTTATCAAAAGGTCAGTTGGACATAAGTAAATATTTATTGCGAAATGAGCAGTTACAGTATAAATAAATAAAATCAGCATTTATTTACCATAGCAGGAAATATTGTCTAATATATGTGAATATGTGATTGTATTTCGCATGCGAAATTACTATTGCATTTCCCAATGATTAATTGCTGAAACAATGAAACCTTCATGTAAGCCAGAAATATTTTTCTTGAAATATTTCCCTTAATGCAATTTTAAATTCCTGTTTTAAAACTACGATATTCAGGCTATCACAAACTTTTTTCTATACTTTCCTGTAAAAATACAGACTGTTTTTATCTTAGAGGAGTGAAACACTAAATATAGGAAGAAAATCAATTTTGTGTCCTACAAACTCCATATTAAAATATGTATTTTTTTTTCTTTTCTTTCTTTCTTTCTTTCTTTTTTTTTATGAAAGATTTGATAATTTTTTTAGAAATTATCACAGATTTATGATTCAGTCATTCGTTTTAAAAGCGCTAACACATTCGCTAAAAAATACTCATATGGAAAATTTACACACCCAGGGGATTTTATTTTCCCTCAGATAGAAGGTTATAAGGAATAACCCGGAAAGGGGGGGGGTTATTTTCTCTCAGGGGGAAGCGATGCTCCTATATATGCAAACAAAAAAATTATGATTATTACTATTATAAATAATTTGTTTTATTTACAATGATTAGTTATAAATAACTGCGTACATTTATCAGAGATTTTCTCCTCTACTGTCGAATTAAAAATCATGAAAAAACAGGAAGGCAGAGTCATCGTTTTGCACCAAAAGTTGATAGATGTTAATTTTGCTAAGGTGCAACTACATATCCAGGGTACCCTACATACTACATATTTTCTCTCAGGGGGAAGCAATGCTCCTATATATGCAAAAAAAATAAATAAAATAAAATAAAATAAAAATAAATGTATATATATATATATATATATATATATATATATATATATATATATATATTATTATTATTACTATTATAAATAATTTGTTTTATTTACAATGATTAGTTATAAATAATCTTCATTGCGTACATTTATAAGAGATTTTCTCCTATACTGTCGAATTAAAAATCATGAAAAAACAGGAAGGCAGTCATCGTTTTGCACCAAAAGTTGATAGATGTTAATTTTGCCAAGGTGCAATTACATATAAATTTGTATGAAATTATGTGCATTAGTTCTTAAGTTACAGCTGCCACAAAATTTTTGCCGTACATTCAGACACACTGACATGCAGACACACAGACATTTTCTAAAAAATGTTCAAATCATGCTCTAAACCACTCAAAACGGGTAAATACGTCGAAAACCTGAAGACGAAAAATTTTACTAATCTAATATTTCCATCTATTGAAAATAGAATAAAGTGAAAATATAAATCTAATTTTTGAAAAACATCAGTACGTGAAGTAGCGAAAAGAAATCTCGGTATTGTAATAATGAATTAATTAATCAGTTTAGAATAAATGTGTTTTAACAGCAAAAACATCCATGGAGAAATAATAATAATATCGTATAGTTTATTTTTTGTCGAAAGATTTCATATCCGCATTAAATATGAACCTGGATTTTCATATTTCAAAACTTCCAAGTAATTTGATCCATGTATCAGTTACTCATGTAAAAGAAATAGAACTGATATAAAACATTGTTAAAGCTGAAATGAAATACGCATGCATATTTCAGGTTAAACTGTTTTTGGAAAATTAATTATCAATAAATATCAATAATTCATTATTTCAAAATAAAATAATGTTACTTTTGTCGTCATCGGAAATAGTATCCTTAGAAACTTTAATGAAATAAATAAATTATTATTAATGAAATCTCGTTAATTTAATAGTTAAAATAATGTGTTTATTTTTCATGTTGATGGCATTCCTTACTTATTGTTAGTTTTAGTTTGTGTGTAACATTGTCATACATGATTCGCAAAGTAAAATTTTATGTTTAAAATAAATTTTGCAAATACTGGTGATTTTTATTCTTCAAAATAATTCATATTCAAAAAATGTAACTGTGTTGCAAATACAGAATTGCCAACATTTCTAATTTATTAAGTAGAATTGTTAATAATAGTCTTTTGTTTAATTTTTTCACACCATTTTTATTTTATTTTATTTTTATTTTATTATTTTTTCTGAGAATATTTCTGTACTGATAAGTGTAAAGGATTTAAGTCCGTATTCTAGATTTTTCAGGAGACGAAAAATAAAGTTTAACTAACTAAAAACAAATCATAAGAATCGATTAGGGAAAAGGGATTATGTTGATTTATACCCTTTATACCATTCAGTGGTTGTCAACCTTCATTTAAAAACAGGAAAAACCTGAATTAAATATTTTATACCGTACATGAATGGTAAATTTCTGACTTGAACCATTTCTTACCAATCGATTTTCTCAAAGATTAAATGATATAGACTTAAATCCTTTATACCAATCGATTGAGATTTTTTTCTGAGTCTGACTATGTACTTAAATTAAAATCGACGTTTTTGGACTTAAATCCTTTATACTTATCAGTACAGATTTTTTCCTGTATGTAATTACGATTGAATAAGGAAAACATTACTCTTTAAAAAAAGTGGTGGGGAAAAAAAAGCGGATACTAACATTGCTAAGAGGAGAATGTTAGCCACTCTGCATATACATTGGTGGATACAAAATTTCATGTAGCTACATAGTACAACATAAAATCCTACAATTTAAATGAACCAATATTTTCATGCGATGCTTCACCGTTTTAGTGGTGCCATGTCAGTAGTAAGCACCACTGAAACGTTGGAACTTATCATTAATATATTGGTTTGGTTGTAGCTAAATTGCAGTGCTTACTACTAAATAGTACCATGGTGAAACATTGCATCAAAATATTGGTTACAGCTAAAAGTGTCTATTTGGAACTGTTATTTTGGTGACATGTTGAACTATTATTTTTAACAGTGTAGAGTAGCATGTTGGAACATTACGAACAAAAATATCGCCATCAAAAAACATCCCCATTAAAATAATACCCATTAATCTTACCAATACTACGTGATACTTTACATACGCACACACACACACAAAATAATAATAATGATAATAATAATAATAAATCACTTTTCCTTAAAAAGCGATAAACTAATGTAAAATATTCAAATTAAAAAAGGAGCTATAATAAAGAAATTTTATAAGACAGAGATATATTATAGATTCAAAAGCACCATACTTTATTTCTAATATTAACGATAAAGTATTGCGGTCAAAAAACATATTTAAAATGTTTAAATGCAAGATATTAATTCTCAGCGATAATTTCAAATTTAATAGTGCATTTTCGGTCACAAGGTTCTGCAATATTCTTAGATTATAAAAGTAAGCTGCATTCGCATTCAACATTTATGTCGAAAAATGCTGAATATTCAATAATTGAAAAAATTATTGAAAAAATAATTGAAAATTCTAGTATCACTAATTTTGTTTCATTACATGATTTAATGTGGAAAATTTGAAAGTGTTTAGGATTTAAATCTAAAAGAAAAAGAAAGGAAGAAAGTTAAATTCAACGGTATTGACTTTTAAAGTATTTAAACAAAATATACACAAATATAGCAATATAAATATAGTAATTAGAACATATAATGGGAAAAAAAAAAAAAAAAATGTACTTTTACCCATAGATACAGTAATAAGACATAGATTGATCAGCGAGAGGGAAAAAGTGATACCTTTTTTTTTCGGGAAAAGTCACTCTAATGGCTGACTTACACACGGATAATTTAGTAAATAAAATTTATGAATAATTTATTTACTGAAGGTGAATTAAAAACTCCAGATACAGTTTCAAATTCATTTTTCTTTTTTCAATACTCTCTAATGGCTAATTTTAGAACTTTTTTTCGGCATCAAAATTTTTTGCTCGATAACATGGGTATGATAGATCTATATATATTACTATATCTATGCTTTTACCATAAACATAAATTTAGATGATAAAAGAAAGATAGTAAATTTTTAACGACTATTTAATATTACACAAATAAATAATTGAAAGTGTTGCATAAAATTAGATTTGAAATTTAGAAAGCACTCATATGCGTTAATTTTTATTATATCAACAGTTTTGTAGTAAAAATATTGCAAACTAATCTTTGTATAATCTTTGAATTGATATATATAATAATAATTCCCCAATTAAATAAAATATTTGTAGATAATATTTATTCGAAAATAACTACATAAAAAAAAAAAAAAAAAAAAATCCGTTGCATCCTCAACTCTGAAAATACATATTTAATATTCTTTCGTGGCGGTTTTAAATGCATCGTATATATCTTAATTTTCATTGCAGCTCTTCAAGCGATGTAAGAATATTTCAGCAATCTCCTTTTTTTCTTTTTAAGTAATTAAAGCCACAAGATATTTTATGAAAGCGTTGAAACGCAGCGTCAAAAGTTTTCACAGAAGTGTCTGCTGCTCTTCTTTTGGGCTATTATGGGATGAATTCCAAGTGATTTCTATTAATAGCAACTGTGATTGCAAGTTTAGCTCTTCTTTAATAACAAGCAAGTCATTCACGGGCTGATGGCTGGACACACAGCCACGCGACAAGAGTATCTCTATGTGGCGACATTGGAAGTTTATGATTGAACGTTTCAAAAAACTAAAAATGAAAGTCCGACGTCAGAAGTGAGAACGATGCTTAAAATTGACTGTTTTCATTGTTGGTGAAAGCTACTTTTGCGGAAAAAAGTTCATGCAACATTTCATTTTAACAGTATTTAGGTGTTAGCCACGACAAGTTTTAATGATTTATTAGCCATGTCTGACAACACCGATGACTTAGTTTTGTACGTCAGAAATATGTTCGTTTTGCATTAAATTTTAATGAAAAATGCCCTTTGATTTTATATGTAACAGACCATACCTGTATAGGCATTAGGAAAAAAATTAACATAAAATAAATGTGCATCAAAACAGAAGTATAGCAGTTCGACAACATTTGAGAACAGTATTTTTAATTTTCAAATGCATAAAACAGTCAATCATTTTATAAAAAAAAATTTGACTAAATTAACATGGATATGGTTTTCGGCATGGATACTATCTGAAATCAGTATTAAATTAAAGATGTAATATACTCTACATTACATTTAAAAAAAAAAAAAGGCAACTATTGCATTTAATTTTTTAAAATATTTCATTTTTATAGTGGGAGATATAAGGTTAACTTCATTAATATAATCATATTCCACAGACTTCATATTTTGAATTTTAAAAAATAGATGTTCAGTTCTTTCGAGTTATAAATGGGAAAAATTCAGAGAACAGAAATAGGATATTGATACTATAATTTTTCGTTTAAAATGTCGACGAATGCATCTTGTATCTCTAAAACAAAACTTTATTAATAAGGTGTTCTTTTAACATTTTATTTAATAAGTTGATATAATATGTTACCCTTCGAACCAAAATAAGATTTGAATTTCTTTTTGACAGAAATTTATCCAGTTATGAGCTTATATATTTGAGCTAGGTGATTACTTAATACTGATGTTTGCCCTTATAGATTTCAATTTTCTCAAAAAAAGTAAAACAAATTAATTAGAATTTTCAAAATTTTTTATATTGCTCTTATTTTCCCGGAAATTCTAGCCTGGTTCCTTTTTAATCAAGTTTATATTGAGCTCTTGTTTATAAAAATTATAAATATTCAGAAAGACTTGTCTTTACATTTTTGTTTCCTTCTCAATTTAGACTATAAAACGCAATTTTAAGTTTTGAAAAAATCGTTAATCTTCATATTTTCGATAGAGGAAAGTAGATATTCACTTATTTAGAATTTTATTATTGAAGAAAACAAGGACGACACACATTTTTCACTCTAGTTTTTCTTTTTAAGAAAGTGGATGGACATTGACCAAAAACAATAGTTCCTTGTTTTAAGTGTTTCTTGTAAATATCAGTTCACATTAACATGTTCATTTCAAAATTTATCGATTTCTAAACAGTTCTATAAGTTATGTTTTAATAGTTAAACATTTTGGAGATAAATGCACCAGGCCACAAGACGTTTCTCCGATCGGGCGAATTTTCTGGCAGACAAGAGCAATGCAAGAGTTGTAACGTTCTAGTCACATTTTAGTATTTACCTGAAAATTCAAACGTGGTTCCTGTTTAATTAAATAAACACACACACACACACATATATATATATATATGTATATATATTGAGCTCCTGATTTTAAAAATTATACACATTCAAACGGACTTATCTATACACTTTAGTTTCCTTCTCAATTTAGACTTTAAAATACACTTTTAAGTTTTGAAAAGCTCGTCAATCTTTAGAATTTTAATAGACGCATGTAGATACTCACTTATTTAGAATTTTATTCGGGTACAGTCGGCAGCAAAATTACTGAAGCACACATCTGCGCTTTTCATATTATCTTTTTAAGTTTTGTCACTAATTTTCCTCATCTACTTACTTTTTTATAAACAGCATAAGATTAAGATCATGACTCGATAAATATTTACTTAACAAAATAGTATTAGATGCACAATTTTGAAATAGGAATTATTGCTAGCGCTTCAATAATTTTGCTGACAACTGTAGAAGCAGAAAACAAAAATGACGCACATTTTCACTCTAGTTTTTCTTTTTTAAAAAGTAGTCGGATGTTGAATAAATACAATAGTTCCCTGTATTAGGTGTTTCATGTAAATATTAGTTACACATTTACATATTCACTTCAGATTTTACCGACCTCTAACCAACTCAACAAGTTAGTTTTGAATATTTAAACTTTTTGGAGATAAATGCACAATGCCACGAGAGGTTCAGTCGGTAACAAAAGTATCCGAACACTAGCAAAAATTCCTATATAAAAAAAGTAGAGTTAATACTGTTTTGTTCAATAAATCCTTAACGAATCATATTCTTAGTCAGTCTAAGAACAGGATTCGACAAGGATTTATTTAACAAAACTGTATTAAATGTAAATTTTTTATATAGGAATTTTTTATTGTGTTCGGATACTTTTGTTACCCACTGTTCCTATGATCGGATGAATTTTCTAGAAATCAAAAGCAATGCAATATTTTGTAAGTTCTAATTATTTTTTAGTGTTTTTCAAAAAATTCAAGCCTGGCTCTGTTTCATTGATATCCTTTCCAGTTCTTATTAAATTACAAGTTTCTTACTCACTTAATTTACGTTTCCCCTTCAAAGTTCGTCAACTGTGAATTCCTAGCGTGTCTTCTGAATCCTGAATAATTTTCTCCGTAGATGCAACTCAACTTTCACCACACAAAACTTGCTATATATATAAATTGACTGTTAGTTCGTGTGTGTCACCTGAAGATGCTATTTTGTAATAGCGCAAAGCTCTGTAACGTTACGTTTTACAAATCTTATATCTCAATATGTAATGTCATTATATTTTGCTCTTATATAAAGACATTACATTTTTTTTTTAATTTTACGAGTGTTAAAGTGTTTTTTACTTTCTTTTTTTAATCTTAATTTGTTTAACTAATAAACAGTCAGCCGCGAGATGGGATAAAAAATAAAATATTCTTAATGAGAAAATTAGTTTAAAAAGTAAATATGTAATCAAGAATTACTTATGTAGTAAACGCACGTAAGAAACTCTTATGCTAATTAATGTTTATTGAAAATATAGAATAATATAAACTAATATCACTCAGTGGTCAAAATTTGACCACAATCACCTTACAAATTTCCTTTCTTTGTTTCCGGGAGTATTAAAATTATCTCTCGTGATTTTGAATGATAGTACAAAAAAGTTTGTGTTTGTATGTTTAATTCTGTTGCTAGAAGACTAAAAATAAAAGTATGTTGGGATTTTTAAAAATAAAAATATAAAGCGAAGAATAAATCCAGAAAATATGCTAAATCACGAGCCTTTGTATTGCATTTTAAAAAATCGCATGCGTAGATTTAAGAACTTTTCTGTATAGGAATTTTAAATAAAAAAGTTTGCGTATACAAAATGAAAAAGTATATCAGTACAAAGGCATTTTACCTGCCTTCTTGGCATCATATGAGTGTGTGTGTATATATATATTCTACAACGTTAACGTACATTAACCACACCTTTCAAACAATATTACTTTTAAGAACTCATCGTATAAAAAATAGGCTGAAAACTTAAGATGAATTTCTTATTTGCATATTAATAATATGCTGATAAGTGACATTTGATACAAACAACTGCATTTTGCAATTCTTAAAACTTGAATTATTATGTTTTATACATATATTTTTAGCTAGCCCCATGTTAAATAACGTAAATAATTTTATTTATTCATTTTATTTTATTTTTTAAGGGGGTAGCAACTAACTCTCACAGAATTATATGTCAATTAAAATTATTTCTAAAACTATTTTGAACTTTTTTTAAAAATAAAGTGGAAAGGTTCAAATGTAGAACACTATGTCTTACTCTTTGAATTGCAATAGTATGTTTAGAGTAGTGAGAGTAAAAGATGATAGTGTGTATGTGTAATACAAGATTATTTTCTCTAACCTAACTCTGCAGTTATTTCAAATTTCCTACTCAATTAGTTCGAGAAAAATCGTATCAATGAGACTGGTTTTTGAAATTAATTTAGTGAAATAATAGAACTAAATTTCTTTTATAGATGTATATTCATATTTCAGGATTATTATTATTTTTTTTTCATCTCTTTAATATTTTTATTTTTAATAAATATATGCATTTTTGTTTTTTCAATGCAACACTTTAATAGATAAACTTTTTCGATTTAATAAAAATATATTTTTCAATTTAGTGAAACTTACTCTCTCTTGTGTAGCTAGAAAATGAAGATCTATAATTTATTTATTTATTAGCATTTAAAAATTATCATCGTTTTTCTTATTCATTTTATTGAATGACAGATGAAATAAGAAAAATATTCATATCGTAAAATAGTGTTGGAATTTTAATTAAAAAACCATTCAATTTGGCAATGCTAATTCCGTCCTTTTCCTACTTATTTTACGGCATCTATTGCCTTATTTATATTGTAAGTAAGAAAATATAAACAAAGTCCCTTGTAATTATAATTATTTCACGAAGGAAAAAAAATCTATATGCATAAATCCAGAATCATATATCGTTGTTTATAAAATTGAAAACTATTGTTCTCATGCTTTTAAATTTACAGTTGTTCGAAATTTAATTTTTTTTTTTTTTTTTTTTAATACATTTTTTTCACCACATTTTCATTTAGCTTAAAAAATATGTAGCAAGTGAATTAACTTCTTGCATTCACTTTCCTACACTTTTCCTTCAAAATTTTTCTAGAAAAAAAATGCAATTACGGAAATAATGTAAAAAAATAATACATGTAATTGCAGATTGGTGGTAATTTTCGATTTGAGTTTCTTACTGTCTAACGTACATTTAAATGCATTTTTATAATAACGCGGGGAAATTTCCGCAATGGTAACTTAAAATATTTTTAAGTAAATGTTTTTCTGTTTACTATAAAGCGGAGGAAATCAGAAAATCAAGACAAAAGAAGCATCCTCTGAATCGATTTGACAGAATTTTTTCCACGCAAACACTATCGAATCGAAATGTCGTCATTAGAAAGCAATCAATTATAACTGACTATATTATTTAGAGGGGGAAAAAAAAGGAAAATCTCCATATTTATAATCATGTCAATAATATTACTAGAATATTTCGTCACTTTCGTACAAAAAATAACCCCGTAAATGCAGAGTTCTTGATGAAGAATATTTGTTAGTATTCATCTTCTTCTTCTTCTCCTTTTTTTTTTTTTTTTACATTTTTTAAACATAAAAATGAGAGGATACGTTATCGAATTTTGAATAAAAGCTAGTCAGAAGGTCTTCCAAGAACACGTCCTTTTTTTCTTTCCCTCTTTCTCTTCCGCAAAAATGTAATACAAAGTGATGAAAACATTAAAACCTTGTATTTATAGCCGGAACTATAAAAACTTCACAATAACTTTGACTTTCACGTTGCTCCACCCAGGGATACGTTTCTGAGTTACTGCATTAAAGATGACATTCCACTATTTTTATCTTTAGCCAAAAACTCATAAGTCGAGTCATTCAAAAAACCTCTTTTTGTCTCCGCTGTTGATATATTACTGTTGACACTGGAACTATCTCTTTCCCTTGGAAATTCATCCATCAAGAGCAGTCGTTAATTTCTCTCCGTTTTCTCTATATTTCGTAACCAAAAAACATTTTCTTAGTATTCCGCCCAGAAAGGTTAGACTGTCCCGTACTCTTGCCTTATGTTCTACGCCTTCTATTTACTTTTTTTAGGTGATGGTGTTATTGATAGGGGGTGGTAGAAAAAACAGAAAGAAATCGCGTGTTTTGAGTTTCAAAGGCTGCGGTTGCTAAGTTAACGGCAGTCCAGTTTCATCAGTAACAAGGGAGAGATTTTTCTTTTTAAAGATTAATTTCTTTTTTTTCTCTTCACACATTCGTGTATCGAATTTCGGTCAGATTGTAACAGAATAGGATGGAAAGTTTTCTTTGAATGACAGCTATATGCCTTCTGCAGATGTTAAGCTGGATGAAGTTAATTCTCGGAAATACTTCTATTTTTTTTTTTTTTTTTTTTTTCATTTTATTACTATATGATACAGCAGTTAGGTGACTATTTCAATAAAAATCATATCTAGTCTCGTCATAAAACTTAACTATTTAAATTGCTAGTAGTCAAAAGCAATTAATTACCTAAAAAAATGATGACAAAGAAAGAAGATTTTTTTTCTTAAATGCTGCATTCGTCGACAAAATACATGTAGTTAACAAAACACCTTTCTATCACTTTCATAATTTTCACTTGATAAGGCAGTTTAGAAATTTGATTTAAATCTTATCTATTTTAAACAGGAAAATTGATTAACTTAGATTTTGATTGGCATTATTAAAAGAAAAAAATTAAAAGTTTGTAGACATTTAGTTATCTATAAGTTTGTAGACATTTTAAAAATTTATAACCATTGAAGGAATTAGTAGATTTGAACGTGGTTTGCGAAAAAATTATTCTCATAAAAGTTTTTTTTTTTTTTTTTTTTTTTTTGGGGGGGGGGGGGGGGGTGGAGGGGGAAATATATTAGTTAAAATTTTCGTCCATAGAGGACGCTGTAGGTGCACAAATCACAAATGTTTACAGGCATATGAATCCTATTCTATGTGTTCGCCATCACTTCAAATTACTCTTTGCAAACGAGCTACAACACTGCTTCAGTCGGCGATTGTTAGCTCACGGAAAACATCTTCATTAACCCATTAAGGACGGAGATTTTTTTCTTTTCCCACAGATTTTCATGGCGCAATTTTCTCTTGTTATTTGGTACATTCTTAACAAAACGATCCATTCAATCATATCTAATGTCAGACATCACATGACCACTAGTTTTGCTAGGTCCCCTCCTAAATGCCTGCGAAGGAAATGTAAATCATTGTTTGCTGTGACCATATGGTAACACCAGTACATAATGGGTTAATAACTCGTTATCCACCAAGTCATCATCGCAGTTAAAACTTAACTTCATGCATGCACAAGTAGGAAGCAGAATAGTAAATAAGATGTGTTGAGCGTAAAACCGTGTAATTTATAGGACTTTGATTTGCATATTTCTCGTTACTCGTCCATGCAGCATCCTCTATCGACGAAACATTTAACTTTTTTTTTCCTTTAACAAAAAAATTTCCCCTTCACAAGAATAATTTTTTCGCAAACTACGTTCAATTCTACCTATTCCTTCAGTTTTTATGAATTTTTAAAATGTCTTCAGAATTATGGGGCACCCGGTATGTTGAGGATGAGGATAGATGTTGAAGGCATTCTCAATGACTAAATCTCAATTTAAAAGAAAGGGAAATCGTAACTAGATAAAATTCTCGCACGAAGCGCACCTTGTTATCAATCAAAATTTAGTCTACTATAAATAAATTCATTTGTCTCAGCTAAAATATCCTCTACACACACGATAAAATTTAAATCCTTATATCTGAACAATAATCTTTCTTCCCTTTCCTCTGTATACACATGAAAGCTTTTTCAAACAAATCACACGAAGTAATAAAAATTCTGTATTATATTTGTATAAAGTATAAATCTCATTAAGAAAGAAAAAATAATAATAAAAGTAATAGCAATAATCAATATTTCATCAGGGATATACATAAAATTATTGTAAGCAAATACATGCAAATTTCTCTAGATTTACAAGTCCAATTTATCTATAAAAAAAACAAATTGAATTTTATAAAGCATATAAAAATCGAGTAAACAGAAGAAAAGCTAAATGAAGCCAAAATTAATAAGAAATAAAATCAAATACTTACAAATAAATAAATAAATAATTATTTTAAAAATTATAAGATCGTTGAAGAATGTTACATGAAAATTAATTAAAAATAATATAGTTTTACAGTGAACAGTTATAATAAATAAACGTGGTTAATGATTAACTTGTTTTTTTTTTTTTTTTTGTTATAACTCAATTTAAGGAAATGAAAAAAATAAAAAATAAATTATTTCATAACAAATCAATAAGATTAATACACTATGTTTTATAAAATAAATATATTAATACGTAAATATTTTTATGTAAGAATTTATTAAAATGTCAAGTAATCCTATTCTAAAAAATCTGGAGTGACTCCACTCGACATTCCGAACATTAAATAATTAGCAGTTTTGTAGATAAAGTAAAGAAAAAAGAGTTGTTAAACAAACAAAAGAGAGAATACCATAATAGAGTGTTTGAGTATTTTTCTCCATATATTACACGATGTTTTATTTAACGCTACTGAACTTTGAGCCCAGAGATCATAATGATAAAGGATTTTTCGTTGTGTCCCTGTAAAAACCCATAAATGCTAGATTCACCAAAATTCTTATAGTTAGTGCAACAGTGATTTATAATATTCATATAAATTTTTAGCTCAATTGAATAAGGCGTTTAGATGCTATCGCACTTTTAAAAATTTTGTCCCATAGGCCATAATGATAAAGAATTTTTCTTTATGTCCCTGTAAAAAATCTGTAAGTGCTAAATTCACCAAAATCTATACAATCCGTGCAACTGTGACCTATAACATGCGTACAAATTATTTGCTCAGATTAATAAAGCGTTTAGACGTTATCGCACTTTTAAAAATTTGGCCCCATAGGCCATAATGATAAAGAATTTTTCCTGGCGTCCCTGTAAAAAAAACTATAAGTGCTAGATTTACCAAAATCAATAGGGTTCGTACTATGGTGACTTACAATATACGTACCAACTTTCAGATTATTCGAACAAAGCGTTTAGACGGTTCACTCACAGGCATACACACACACATACACACACACATACATACATACATACATACACACACACATATATACATAATCGAAAAAATAGTGAAAACGGACTCAGGGGACCTCGAAACGTATAGAAACATCAAAATCTCAAATTCGGATTTTTGACATGATTGCAATACTTTCCTCACTATGGTGTTCGGAAAGTAAAAATAGTGCTGCCATCTATGATTGAGATGGTCCTTAATCAGCCTTTAAAGAAAAAGAAAAAAAGCAATAGTTCTGCAAGAAAGGAACAAAGTGCTTTTTAAAATGAAGCATTTTCAACAACTAAATCAACAAATCAAATGGTTACAAACTATGTACTTTGTTTATGAATTTTTAAATATTTAATGACACGCTACTTCTTGATTGCAACTTAATCTTGCTTTCATTCAACCTTTTACCTTACTTACTGGAACAACTATAAAATATTCTTTAATTACATTTCATCATTTTTTCTTTATTAATTTATTTTAATACTGCAGATTTTGTACAGATATATACTTGCCATAAGCCTGGTTTATTCTAGATTTCTCGTATCTATACATTCGCATTTCATAAGTATAATCTACCACTAAATATGTTTAACGTGGCTTGTAAGGAAATAAATCACTAAAACTAACACACTAGAGATCATATATTTGCTAAATACACATGAAGAATGATGTTTTAAATTATATGCTATTGACGATAGCAGAACAAATCTAATATATATATATATATATATATGTGTTTGCTTTGTTTTTAGTTCTTGGAATTTTATTAACATTCAGGCTTGTTGCATAAATATACTTCTAAATAGATTCATTCAATTCTTTCATCTTTCATCCATCATGCACTTTTCATAAATGCAATCAGATAAAATCAAACGTGTTTAATAAGTGTTGCTAGCAAATAAATCAACAAATCAAACAGGCTGCAGACCATGTTTTCTGTTTATCAAATATTCTTCTTAAATGCTAAATGACTAATACTTTGATTATCTCTTCTGTCTGCCTGGGGCAATACCATAGAAGGTACCACCTTCATCTTTTTCCAACAACTATACAAACAATTGTCACGATTCAAAGATCCATTAAAAACCGATCCCACCGCGAACAACGGTTGGTATTCTCGCCGTCGCTAGTTAATTTCAGTGATTCGCGTGCCACCATGGAGATCAAGAGTTCATGTTGGAATACACCCCCCTCAGGCTCAAGCCGCTCGTGCAACCACTCATTAACTCAGGTGTATGATCCCAAGTTGGGGGAATCAAAGGACAAGTCTGTTGTACACCCACCTACCGTAAAAACTAAAAACACGTAACATCACTTTACTTAGAAAAGTGAAAAAGAATATTTTTTTCCCCTTTCCTATTTTTGTAATTGATGAAAAATGAAGCTTCTATTTACGGATCTTCTTTGATCGGAATGGATCAAAGATTAATTGATTTTGCAGACATCGTCTTATATATTATAAACTTAGGTTGATTAATAACTGAAAAACTGGTACTGATTGGTTCAGCCTCTTGCTTAAGCTTTTTCTCGTATCGCATCTAACTATTATGCGTAGTGTACACTACACATAATTCTACATGATCCTGAATCTTGCAGATCGCTGAGGAATTCGAATTTTTTGACATATATGATTAAGCAAATTACATTTTAAAACATTTAACTCTTTATTCTTCTTCTTCGGTAAATGATAAAAGCTCGAATTCCTGAATTTGCTTTGGTAGGATGTATGGAAAAAGTAATTGAAGTCACACATATCCTTCTTATTAGTAATATTATAATCAAACTACTGTAGTGTTTTTTTTTTTTTTTCTTTTTTTCTTGTTGTTGTTTTTTTTTTTTTTTTACTATTAATAATTTTCTCTATGAATTTCAATTTACTATAGCTTATTAAAATGCGTTTTTATAGCCTAGTTAGCGAATGAAATAGCCTACTCGAAAGAAAAATAAAATGTTTTTAAGCATATTTTCATTTTAATAGTTTAAAAGGAAAATTTTTAGAATAGAGATAAGATTAAAAGTTATCTTATTAAAAAAAAAAAAAAAGAAAGAAAGAAAGAAAGAAAGAAAGAAGGAAATAAAAGAAAATAATGAAAAATAGAAAAACATTTGCAGGCAGTTTTCTTTCGAAACTGCTATAGTAAGGGAAAATTTAGATGCCCCCAAGAAGTCATAACTGTTAAATTAAATATATGCTTTGATTTGAAAAATAAATAAATAAATGAAGTACCTTAATAATTATTCGAAACAAATAAATTCTATAATACAGGTTTTTAGCCAAATAAAAATTCTGCATATTTATTAAGAGTTTCGGCTGACTATTGTATAAAAAGAAAAATGAGGAAGTAAAATGTGAAACAAATTAGCGGTTTTTCCCGAACAAGTAAAAAATACTTCTTTTAACCCCTTTCCGGCGCAAGGTATTTCGGATCATTTAAATTACAATGCCACCGGAATTCCCAAACAAAATTAAAATAAAAGAATTTGACGACGTTTTCTACTATGTTATAAAAGTAAAATTTTGCTAAAAAATTTCCGGGATGAGTTTTTGCAGTTGAAAATTAAAATTAGGTGATGCTGTAGTGGCATCACCGCCCCTGAAAGGATTAAGTGGCTCATTGGCTATAGATAACAGGAATAAACTTCAATAAGATAAATAGTAAATGATCATGTTTAAAACGTATGGAATTTAACACATACGTCAACGGTCGTCGTAAACTACGTGTTGCATGAAAAACGAGCAAGGTACATATGCAATCACAATCTAATGAGGTTGATAAAACTATAATAATACACTAGAGAAATATTCCGACTATCGAGATATCAACGATACTCTCAAAACAAACCACTAAAAAATGAAGTTTGCTGCTTGTTTAAAAATACATGGATTTTAGTTTCTAAAGAATTTGTAAATATTTGTACTTTTTGTAAATATTAAACTATACTTACAGTTCCTTATTATTGGTATTATTTAATAGAGATACAGAGCTGCACAAAGAAAATTACACGACCCTTATTTTCTATGTACAAACTAGCAAAAACGTTTCAGAACAAATGAAAGATTATACAAAAACATGAAATTGTACGAGGGATGTACAAAAAGTATAAAGCCGCGTATTTTCTCTAGCGTAAACCAATGAAGCGAGAGAGACTTTCTTCAGTGTAATCCTGATGTAATGTAGATGGGACACTCATTTACAAATTTCATTTGATGCGCAATTTGGAATACTTTCCCGCCCGCAAAAAGCGTCAATAGCTGGCAGTCGTCCAATAAGTGACGTGTAGTGAGTGGTCGTCAGATTTTAGTTTTTATAAAATGAGAGAAAAACTTGGGCAGCGATATTATATCAAATGTTTCCAAGAACTTGGCGATACCCGAGTGGAAACAATTCGTAAGATTCAACAGGCTTTCAGGACGATGACACCTCACGCATAAAAGTGTTGTACAAACGCTTCAAAGATGGCCACACGCTAGTGGACATGTTTACTGTCTTTCTTGACTTCCGCGGTGTGGTACATCATGAGTACGCACCACAAGACCAAACTATCACAAAGGAGTACGACCAGAAGGTCCTTCATCGCCTTCGAGATGCTGTGCGGCGCAAACGACTGGATCTGTGGGCAACGAAAACTTGGACGCTGCATCTTGATAACGCGTCTGTCCATTTTTCGCATTTGATTCAGACTTCTCGCCAAACACAACATTCATGTGGCTCATCAGGCTCCCTACTCAACCAACATGGCTCCCTGTGAGTTTAACTATATTTCAAGCTAAAAATTTCGCTGAAAGAGTCCCGATTTGAGTCAAGATAAGACACCATGCAGAATGCGACAGCACGGTTGCTCATCATTCCAAAAACTGCCCTCCCCAGGTATTTCCATCAATGACAGGAACGCTGGGAAAAGTGTGTGTATTACCAAGGCGACAACCTTGAAGGGGATTAGTGTTTTGGATTTCCAAATCAATAAATGTATTTATACCAAATAAAGGTTCGATATTTTTTTAACACATCCCGTACATCAGCTAACAGATAAAATGTATGAGTAAGCACCCGTCACATTGCCTTAGACTGCATTAACCGGTGGCGTTATAAAAATAAAGCAAAGAGAAAGGATTATTATTTCTACGATTTTTGTGATAGCTTCTTTTGTGCAGTTAACTACTCGTAAAAAAAGCATTCTGGTAATAATGTGTGCTGTTTTCGATGGTTACACCTGTAATATCCAAAAGAATCTGTTATAATCAACACAATGTGTTTCGTTTGCTAAAAAAATTCCATAAAACTGATTTTGAAAAAAGCAGGACCGGACGACGGAAGGATTGTACTACAGAACAAGAGCGATATCTTTCAGCATTTGGAAATAAAACACCAACATCAACGCATCTACCAGCCTGGCGTCCGGGTTGGTAGGAAGCTGCCCCCTGGAACTCCAGGTGTCGATTTAGAATCTAGTTCAAACCTTGGACATTTATGCAGTGTTCTTATATGTGTGAGAAGAAATTGTGCATTGATACGGAAAAAATATATATAACATAGATTCTACGAGACAAAAGTCATTGTAATTAAAGTTCTCAGATGTGTCAAATAAACGAATAAAAACCAGCACATATCAGGTCTGCATGGGAAGAAGAGTGATAAATGAAAATAAGCAGTAGTAGTGATGTCAACGTTCGATTTCAAAGGGACTCATGGGACATCGCTCATGAAAGAAGTCTCTGTTTATTGCAATAATCAAAAACCAATCGTTTAAAGTGAAACAAACAATAGGGGAGATGGACTTTTGAGTAATGGAAAACAGTTATATTATCACATTAATCAAAATTCAAATTCAATGATCCGGATGGTGAACAAGTAGAGTTAATGAAGAATTTAGGTATGTCTATGTTCTGTAAGATAAAACATACTGTTTGTTAGCTGGTCTAGGGGTGTTTTCCGTACTAAGAGATGGGTTGTTTCGAAGATACTGCGAATGGCCAGGAATATAAAGGCATTCCGCAGAGAAAATTATTGTTACTATGGAGCTATCTCCGAAAGCATTATCCAGGATGATTCATTGCGATGTGATACTTTTAGCGTTGTGCGATACTTACCACTTTGGATTTATTGAGACAAAGCGGTAAGTATCAAATGCATAGATAATTCACATTAGTTATATTGAATATATTCTGTTTACTGTTTTTATCTACATGTTCATTTTCCATATCCGCAGTTAAAAACACAAATATGTGGTATGTAAACTGTCTGTTTTAGAAAAGTCTGAAACGTAAATCACTAAATTGCTCAAAATTACAAGACTGCAAATACATTGTACAATTAAATTATACAAAATCTGGAGATTACTTCCGATAAACTTCACTATGTTTCGTCGTGCACTGCCTGGACATCATAAAAGGAAAACGTTATCAAGCCATTAATCCAACGAAATAAAAGAGATCGATGAAAAAGATAGCAATTGAGAATAAAATCAGTAAATATCTGTATGTAAGTCATTTGTAAATTGTAAAATTAGAGACTACTTGGTTTTCAGTTAACAAGGAATGCAAAAAGCACATATACTAACCGCAAATATAAAGAAGAAACGACTATCAAAACGCTGCTAATTTCCATTAATATTACAAACAGATCATCTTCATTGATGAGAAATTATTTACTGTAGAAATGAGCTATGACGGTGAAATTTGAATGTTTCCCACCTTCATTTTTTATTTAAATTTACCCTTTCTAACTACTAATTTTCTTAAAAGCGCGTTGTGCTTTTATTGCAATACCCAGATTCCAATTTTTTTTTTTTTTTTTTTTTTGCTATACAGCACTCTGGAAATCTGTGTAGTTGTTCAATTTTAAATTATTGCTTCACAATGCCAATAAATTTGACCTCGTTAAATTCTAAGGCACTGTCTGTCTAAAATTTACCCATTCTAAACTTATATTAATTCATTATATTCCTGGACAGAGACTCCCATAAGAAAATCAAAAAACATGATAAATCATAAAAAATATATAAAAGTAAAGGCAATTTCCTCCCCCAAAAAATAAAATGTAACCTGTGGCGAGTAAAGCGGAATCAAATCTCTCCATTAATACTTTTATCGAACTGTCTACATTTAAACTGAGCTTAATCTAATTTTTCTTTTATATTTATAGCTCTTTTAGACTTTCTAACCTCCTCGCCACAAACTACTAAATTGCCCAAAGGAAAGTAAAAACATATAAATATTCACTACCATGATTGTTTTATTCCCCTCCCCCCTTTTTTTATATAAATAAGTAAACCAATATCTGCTGTGGGGTGCTGTCTGTGAATTAATTAATTAAGTGAATTAATTTCCAAAGAGAACGAGGGCATGTATAAAAACAAAGGGATGCCTAATTGAAATTTGTTACTTATTCCAATGCTAGTAAAGTTGTTTCAATAAAATATAAAAATATGTCTCTCATACTCTTACACACACACATAATCTTGTTTCACCACGTTATTGTTGGATACCTTATTTCAAGTTATCATATACGACATTTTTCTGCGGATCCTGTTTGGGTAAGTTTTATGGATGTTTTCATATATTTATTTAAAAAAAAAAAACTATTAGTGGTTAAATTTTGCCTATATTTTTGAAAGTTTCACCAGTTGTTTAACTTAGTTATTTAATAATTCATTTTGGTTCTTGGAGATTTCGGTGGCATTTCTTTATATGTTTTCCTAGATTCTACCACTTTCTCATCACTGCTAAAAAAAATTAAAGGATACGTACAGTCGGCAGCAAAAGTATCCGAGCACTGTCAATAATCCCTTTCTAAAAAAAGTACACTTAATACTGCTTTGTTAAATAAATCCTTGTCGAGTCACGTTCTGAGTCAGTCTAAGAACATGATTCGATAAGGATTTATTTAACAAAACAGTTTTAAGTGTAGATTTTTGATATCGGAATTATTAGCTAGTGCTCGGATACTTTTGCTGTCGACTGTAAGTCTTATATAAAATAACGGTATAAGCTTTTTTTTTTTTTTTTTTTTTTCTGTAAAAGTAAGAAGCGAGTCACAAATGCAAATTTTTCTCATTTTCAAACTTCGGCGCACTCGAAATTTGAGTTTGATGTCAAAAATAACGTTTAGCGACAGCGAATGAAATTTGGCTTGCAAATTAATAAAAACAAAATGGAAAAGAATGATTGACATTCAGTAAGTGCGTTATTTCGATGAGTGCGATGTCTCAAAAAAAGTCATTTAACCAATTCAGAAGATTAGAGAGTTGTTGGTCAGTTAGAGAAAGGCCAAATATAAGCTGAAGTAGCAGAAGCCACTGGAGTTTCTTGAAGTGAGAATTTCAGGATCTAGAACCGATTTTTGGAAACTGGAAATGCAGACCGAAGGCCAGGAAAAGGTCGTAGACATGCAACAACGCCCAATGAAAATCGTTATTTAATGCTAACTGTTAGGGGACACTGAAATTTGAATGCCACTCTTTTTCAACAACACCTTCTCTCGGCTGCTGGCACTACAGTTTCGCCTCAAACTGTCCAAAACTGGCTTTACGCTGTAGGTCTGTATGCTCACCGACCGATGATATGTGTTACATTAACAACAAAACACCGTCACGCCCGCAGGGACTGGGGAAAAGAGCATGTGAAACGGAGGAGAAATAATGGCACAATATTCTTTTCTCTCACAAGTTTTGTTTTTCTGTTCATTCTGATAATAGTCGTATTTTCATTTGAAGGGAACGTGGCATTGGAAACAATCCTACATTCATGCACTGAAGTGTCTCATTTGGTCATCGATCTCATGTCTTTCGAAAGAGAGCTCTGACTGTCGCTTATATAAGAATAATATCCTGATACCTACAGCCATAGCGAGAAGCTGGTTTCGGACTGTTTGAGTCGAAACTTTAGTGTCAGTAGCAGAACGAAGGTGCTGTTGAAGAAGAGTGGCATTCATGTTTCGGTGTATCCAAGCCGTTAGCGTTAAATATCGATCTTCATTCGGCGTTGTTGCACATCTATGACTTTGCCTTGGTCTTCGGCCTCCATTCCCAGTCTTCAAAAAATGGTTAAACGTCCTGTAAATCACATTTAGTGAAACTCCAGTGGTTTTTGATACTTTGGATTGTGTTTGGCTACCGCCTAATCGACCAACAACTGTCCAAACTTCTGAAACGGTTAAATGAGTTCGTTGAGAAAATGTACTCATCGAAACAACACACTTACTACATGTGGATTATTCTTTTCCACTTTGTCTTTCATTAAGTTGAACACTGTTAAAAATTTTGTCCTACGTTGAACCAAAACGTGGTACTACATTAGCTGCAACCATGAAATGGTGAAAAATTATAACATGATTTGGTACTTGATTCTACCAAAGGTTCGTTCTATAGTTAATGTAATCATAAGATGGGGTGAACTTTTTACCATGATTTGGCGCTTTTTTTTTTCAACAAGAAGCAGCAAATCATGGTAGACGGTTTCACCATCGCATGGTCGCAGCTACTGTAGTACCAGGTTTTGGTTCAATCTAGCATACTGAAGCTAATGTAGTATCAAATTTTGGTTCAGCCTTGAACTGAAATTTTTAACAGTGAAAGACAGTTTTCATTCGCTGCCACTAAAGCGTAGTTTTTGAGTCAAAGACAAAATTTGCTTACTCCAAAGTTTGAAAATGAGAAAAATTTGCATTTGTGACTCTCTCTTCTTCCATTCGCATAGAAAAAATCGCTTATAACGTTATTTTATATAAGGCTTACAATATTCTTTAATTGTTTTGAGCAGTGTTTATATATATATATATATATATATATATATATCAGTGGCGTATTTTCTGGGTATGCTAGGCATGCGCCGCATACCCGCTAAAAACTGTCTAAACTTCAAACATATTTTGATTAAAAAAAGAAAGAAAGAATAATAATTTAACAGCTGATTTTATTAATCACTCACTACCATCCATCCATTAGCCGTCATTTAATTTTCGAAAACTATTCTGAAAGAAAATGCCTTCTGTTACATAAGATAATCCTTGGAAAACATCGTTTCCTGACCGGTCCGTAAGGCATGCTACTTTTCTAAAGCATACCCTTGGATAGGGAATTTTTGTTGTGTGAGGAAATATTCATTGTGCTAATTTTCCCAAACAAGGGGATTTTCCGCTCTTTAACCCTTTCAGGGGCACTAAGTAAAAATGATTGAATTTCCTTTTAAATATATATATATCATAAAGTAAACATCCCCTACAAGTCATATTTGATGAAGAAAAAAATTCAGCATGTGGGGATTTTTTTGTGGGTGGTGGCCTAGGCGTTCTAGCCACTGTGTCTATCCACCTAAAAGATGCTCCTAAAAATCAAACTAAAATTAATGATCTAAAATAATATGTAAATATGTTGTATTTAAAAGGTGCATTACAGTATATTTACACTACCAAATACTTTTGAATAAAAAATTATTTTTCATAAAAATATATAAAAGAAACTTCAAAAAATTTTCCTGCAACTTGTCCATTTAAAAAAGTCACAGGCACATCCTGCTTAAAGTTACTGTAGTTCTGCCATCTCTATTTCAATTTTAGAAGTACACATTAACTTTTCACAAAAGTGGATAAAAAAAGTAGCCACTGCACACTTAGATAAAAATTTCTAAAGTAGGTGGATAGACCCTCTAGCCACCGCCCCTGAAAGGGTTAAAGGATCCAAGGTATGCTATTTATTGAGAGCATGTCCTGTAGATTTCCCGTACTGCTAAAGTATTAGGGATTTTCATTTTCTTATTTTCCGTAAATGTGTTCGCATAGTCAGTGAGAACTAGTTTTTCCATTTTGTCCTTCTACTCAAAAACAAGACTCACTGAATAGATTGACGATGTTGTAAGTTCAAAAATATTATTGATAAAGCAAAATTTAATGCTTTATTTTACAATGATGTAATAAAAAAAAAACTTTTAACAAAGAGAAAAAACTGAATTTATTTATAAATGATCATTCAACAATAAAATGAAATTTGCATAAATTTCTGAAAAAATATCTCTGTTATTTTATGCGACAGGAAAGTTACTGCTTTTTTTTTTACCTAAATAACTCACACCAAACGAAAACTTCCGAAAGAAATAAAATTATGATCAAAATTTTGCTTATGTTGTCTCTCTACATGAGTAAAGAGAATTGTCTGTCTTAAAGATAATTGTCTGTCTCTCCCTGTGTGTCTGCGTGCACTCTGGACAGTTTCACAAATAAAAATTTAGATACCATTATTTTAATATAGTATTTTTTTAAAACAGGTAAAATGAAAATCAACGATTCATCAAGTGAAAAATTGCAATATAAAAATAGTGGTATCAGAATTTCCTTTTGTAAGAACTTGGCTCTGAAGCTAAGGTCTTTGATTACAGAGCTAGAAAATGTGACAGAGGTATAGCTTGGATATTGCAAATGCGCACTTCATCGAGATTTTTTTTTTTAATTTTGGATCAGAAATTGCCTGGTTTTTATTTTTAATCGTCTGCATTCCTTAGCAATGGTTACTAGCTTATTACAGTTACTACATAGCAACGCTTTCTCTATCTGGTGATGCCTTTTAAAAAGCGAAGCTATCGACAGATTTTTATTTTAATTGAACAAAATAAGATATTTTATTTCAATATAGTTGCCTCTTCAAAACCATTTTTTATTTGGAAAATTAAAAATTTCTTTGAAAGGGAAAAATGTTTATCATTTTTTAATTTTTTTTTCTTTTCTTTTCGTATCAAATGTCAATATAATAAAAGTAATTAAACTTATTACATTTTTAACTTTATTAAAATGTTCAACAATTAAGTTCATGTGTAAGAACTATTTGTGGTCCGAGTTAAAGCGCTATCACAGGCAGTGGGGACCCTGATCCGACATTGGAAGGAAGTCACTGCCATATTTTGTTTGACTTTAATGAATTTATATATTTTTGTATAAAGTGGTGTATAAAAAATTAGTGATTCAGTTTCTTTGAAAATTCATTTTTATGTAGTAACCAGTGACGCATGCAAAGCCTACTGGCTCTTCAATAAATTATAATAAGTGGCATTTAAATAAATGCTGTCAAGATAAATTCGATAAAATACGTGTGTAAAATTATATTTATGGTTTGAAAAAATTGGAAATTTACGTACATAAATTATAAGAAATGATAACGAATTTAGAAGTAATGCTCTTTCCCCAGTTGTCTTCAGAGCATGCCCAGTTTCAAATATGACGCTACGCCACTGGTATATATATATATGTATATATATATATATATATATATATATATATATATATATATATATATATATATATATATATATATATATATGTATGTATATATATGTATATATTCTGTCATGTTGGTGATTCTGCGTTGAAGAAATATCAAAACTTTTGAGATACCCTAAAGTTTTATCAGACATGAGAAAAATGTTCTTTTAATAACCGAGAATTTTGCCCTATAAACTGCTTCAAGGTCTCGATAAACTTAGTAAAATGTGATCGAGAAAACATTTATTTAACTTTTTCAGATAATTTTAATACACTTAGCGCTTAGCTCAAATACATATATAGTGTTTTTGCAGAAGCGCCAGTAAGTGGCGTTGTGCAAGCATTGCAAACAGGCATTAGATTCAATACATTTGCATGGAAACTTTATTCATCTCATTGGCGAATTCACTCAGATCTACAATCTATTAAGAATGATGATATTTTAACAGAGAAATAACAGTTTAAAGTTTACATTCTAACGAACTATATCTTGTTACTTACATGCAACACTTCTAAAACTTCTCTCAAGTAGAGCAAAAAGTGTAAACACACTACGAAATTCTGTATAATTTACGTACAAGATCTTTCAAAAAAATTAAGTTATGTTTATTAGGAGAGAAAAGAAAGACATTAAAATAATCTTTAAATCAGTCTGCCGGCCCTAACGCTCTAAAACGCTTGTGTTTCAATCTCAGTAAATCTACTAAACAAGAGCTACCAGAAAAATTTTAAGAATTTTCTTTTTAAGTGAAAATATAATAATAATAATAAAAAGTATATTTAAAATAATTATTGGTCTATATGTTATAATTAAATAATTATGATTTTAAATTTTGAATTAAATAATTATGAGAGCGAATATACTTTCTATATCTACATGTGCATTTACCAAGTATTGTGCAGAACACGTATTTTTACAGAGTTTTTACTCAATAATAGTCTGTACCCTTCCTACCGTTTTCTCCTTACTATCATAATTCATTCTAGGCATTCTATGCGCATAAATGTATATGTTATTTTTGAGATATATTGTAATTTTATATTTATTTGTATCATAATACTAGTATATATGTTACTTTATGTTTTAATTATTATATAAATATATATATCGGGACAGAAATTATTCTAATTTGAAATGGGTGGTGCTTTACCTCGAAATCGCGTAAACACAAGCAACGTGTTAATGTAAATGTACAAAATAAAGTGCAACACTCGACGTAACTTTATTGCTAATAGATGCAAAAAAAAATGTAACAGGTATCATTTGCAAGGGAATTGTGAGTACTTTTAGAAAATGAAGTGAAAAAGCAATGTTCACATTTTCAGCTAATTTTCAATACAAATTTCTCTTTTTCTAATACTACTGTTTTGAATTTTTATTTTCTTAATAATCCAACCAGATTTGGAGGTATTTTAATTCAGATATTTTAAAATACAACAATGGTACCTTAACGACAAAATATGTTTTAAATAATTGCGTAAAAACAAAACATTTTCAGCTAATTTTCGATACAAATTCCTCTTTATCTAGCACTGCTGTTTTGACTGTTTATTTTAATTTATTTTCTTAAAGAAATAACCAAATTTGGAGATATTTTCATTCAGATATTTTAAAATAGAATAATTCTTCAAGACGTTTTTAACGGCGAAACGTGTTTTAAATGTCTGTCTAAAAAATAAAGTTTGTACTTTCAGTTGATTTTCGATACAAATTTGTCTTTTTGTAACACTTTTTATTTTTAATTCCTTTCCTTAATAAACCAACCAAATTTGTAGGTATTTTAAATTCATACTTTAAAATAGAATAATAGTTTTAAGATGTTCTTTAACGGCAAAGCATGTTTTAAATAACTGTCTTATAACAAAGGTTACATTTTGAGCTGATTTTCGATAGAAATTCTAATTTTTCTGAAACTGTGTTTGAATTTGAATTGTAATTAATTTTCTTAATAAAGCAACAATAATTGGAGATATTTTCATTCAAATATTTTTAAATAGAATGATTGTTTTCAGATGTTCTTTAACGGCGAAACATGTTTTAAATGATTGTTAAAGTTTGTATTTTTAGGTGATTTTCGATACAAATTCATATTTTACAAACACCGTTATGAATTTTCATTTTTAATTCATTTTCCGAAAAAAAAACAACCAAATTTCCAGTTATTTTAATTCAGATATTTTAAAATAGAATGAGGATTTTAGGAAGTTCTTTAATGGCAAAACATGTTGTAAGTAATTGTCTGAAAACAAAATTTACATTTTTAGCTAATTTTCGACACAAATTTCTCTTTTCTAAGACTGTTTTGAATTTTATTTTTAATTCATTTTCTTAATAAACAAACCATATTTTTAGGTATTTTAACTGATAAATTTTAAAAGAAAATGGTGGTTTTCGATATTCTTTAATGGCAAAACAATTTTTATATAATTGCGTAAAAGCAAAGTTACCATTTTGAGCTATTTTTCAATTCAAATTCCAATTTTTCTAACATTCTTTTGATATTTTATTTTGAATTAATTTTCTTAATAAACCAGCCAAATTTCAAGATATTTTAATTCAAATGTTTTAAAATAGAATGATGGTTTTAAGATGTTCTTTAACGACAAAACCTGTTTTAAATGATTGTGTAAAAATAAGCTTATCTTTTGAGCTGATTTTCGATACAAATTTCTCTTTTTCTGACTTTTTTTTTTTTTCATTTTTTTAATTAATATTCTTAGTAAACAAACCAAATTTGGAGGTATTTTAATTCAGATATTTTAAAATAGAATAATGGTTTAAGATTTTCTTTAACGTTGAAACATTTCAAACGATTGTCTAAAAATGAAGTTTGCATTCTCAGGTAATTTTCGATACTAATTCCTCTTCTTCTAGCATTGTTTTGAAATTTTATTTTTAATACATTTTCTTAATAAACCAACCAAATTTGGAGATATTTTAAGTCCCATATTTTGAAACAGAATGATGGTTTTAAGATGTTCTTTAACGGCAAAACATGTTTTAATATACTGTGTTAAAACACAGTTTATTCCCCACAGTTTATTAAAAATTCCTCTTTTACTAACACAGTTTTGAATTTTTATTTTGAATTTCTTTTTCTTAATAAATAAACCAAATTTGGAGGTATTTTGATTCAGATATTTAAAAATAGAATCATTGTATTAAGATGTTCTTTAATGGCAAAACATGTTCTAAATAATAGTCTTTAAAAAAAAGTTTACATTTTTAGCTTATTTTCGATACAAATTACTCTTTTTCAAAGACTGCTTTCAATTTTCAATTTTAATTCATTTTCTTTATAAATTAATGGAATTTGGATAAATTTCAATTCAAATATTTTAAAATAAATTGATGGTTTTAAGAGGTTCTTCAAAAGGCAGACTACTTTTAAAAATGGAAAAATGAAGAAATTTTCTATCAACATTCAGAATTTTTTAAAAATAGAATGAATGCATGTACAAACAATTCTTTTCTGTATTACTAGTATGACATTACTCTATTGTATAAAAATATTATTTTGACTTCCTTTAAAATAGAAAATTATTTTATTGCAGATTATTTTTTTTTTAAATTCAGGAGTGTTTTCTTACTACACTATGATATTTCAAAAAGTATTCGAGATATGAACTTAAAATGTTTCTCAACATTACATTGTAATATAATGAGTAAAATTAAGTAAATATAAGAAGTTCTGTTCAACAGAATTCAATTTTCGATACAAATTTCTCTTTTTTAAAAACAGTCTTGAATTATTATTTTTAATTTATTTTCTTAATAAACAAACCGAATTTGGAGGTCTTTTAATTCATATATTTTAAAATAGAATAATAGCTTTTAAATGTTCTTTAACGGCAAAACATGTTTTAAATAAACCTATAAAAACAAAGTTTACATTTTGAGCTGATTTTCGATATAAATTTCACTTTTTTTTTTAACGTTGTTTTGAATTTTTATTTTAAATTCATTTTCTTAATAAACAAACGAAATTTAGATATACGTTAATTGCGATATTTTAAAACAGAATGGTGTTTGTCCATGTTCTTTAACAACAAAAGAAGTTTTAAATAATTGTGTAAATGCAATGTTAGCCTTTTCAGCTAATTTTCAATACAAATTTCTCTTTTTCTAATACTTCTGCTTTGAATTTTTATTTTAATTCATTTCCTTAAAAAAATAATCAAAATTGGATGTATTTTCATTCAGATATTTTAAAATAGAATAATAGTTTTATGATGTTCTTTAACGGCGAAATGTGTTTTAAATGATTGTCTAAATTTAAAATTTGTATTTTCAGGTGATTTTCGATACAAATAACCTTTTTCTAACACTGTTTTGATTTCTTATTTTGAACTCATTTTCTTAATAAACCAACCAATTGGATGTATTTTAACTCCATATTGTAATATAAAATAATGTTTCTAAGATGTTCTTTAACGGCAAAGCATGTTTTAAATAACAGTGTTAAAACAAAGTTTACGTTTTGAGCTGATTTTCGATAGAAATTCCACTTTTTCTGAAACTGTTTTTGAATTTTGAAGTTTAATTCATTTTCTTAATAAACTAACCGAAATTGGAGATATTTTAATTCTAATATTTTAAAATAAAATGATGGTTTTAAGATGTTCTTAACGGCGAAATATGTTTTAAATGATTGTCTAAAATGAATGATTGAATTTTCAAGTGATTTTTGATACAAATTCCTCTTTTTACTAACATCGTTTTGAATTTATATTTTTAATTCATATTTCTTAACAAACAAACCGAATTTGGAGTTTTTTTAATTCAGATATTTTAAAATAGAATGATGGTTTCGAGATGTTCTTTAATGGAAAAATATGTTTCAAATTATTGTCTAAAAACAAAGTTTATAGTTTTATCTGATTTTCGATACACATTCCTCTTTTCTAAGACTGTTTTGAATTTGTATATTTAATTCATTTTCTTAATAAACAAACCAAATTTGGAGATATTTTAATTGAGATATTTTAAAATAGAATGGTGGTTTTTTTGACGTTCTTTCACGGCAAAACACGTTTTAAATAATTGTCAAAAAATAAAGTTTGCATTTTGAGCTGCTTTACGATACAAATTTCTTTCTTTTTTTTTTTTTTTTTTTTTTTTCTGTAATACTGCATTTTCTCTAATACTGCTTTGAATTTTTATTTTTAATTCATTTTCTTAATAAACAAATCAAATTTTGGAGATATTTTATTTGAGATATTTTAAAATAGAATGCTTGTGTTTCGACGTTCGTTCACAGCAAAATATGCTTTAAATAATTGTGTAAATGCATTATTTACATTTTCAGCTAATTTTCAATACAAATTTCTCTTTTTCGTATACTACAGTTTTGAATTTTTATTTTAATTCATTTTCTTGAAAAACCAACCAAACTTTGAGGTATTTTCATTAAGATATTTTAAAGTAGAATAATTGTTTTAAGATGTTCTTAAATTAAAGTCGAAAATTATTGTCTAAAATTAAATGTTGTTTTGTATTTTAAAATGATTTTCGATACAAATATCCCTTTTCTAACACTGTTTTGAATATTTATTTTAAATTCATTTTCTTAATAAACAAACCAAAATTGGAGTTATTTTAATTCAATATTTTAAAATAAAATAACTGTTCTATGATATCCATTAACGACAAAGCAAGTTTTAAATGCCTGTCTAAAAATAAAGTTTGAATTTTCAGGTTATTTTTGATAGAAATTCCTCTTTTACTAAAACCGTTTTGAATTTATATTTTTAATTCATTTTCTTAATACCCCAACTGAATTTGGAGATATCTTAAATCAGATAATTTAAAATATAATGGTGGTTTCAAGATGTTCTTTAATGGAAAAACATGTTTCAAACAATTCTCTAAAAACAAAGTTTACGTTTTTAGCTGATTTTCGATACACAATCCTGTTTTTCTAAGACTGTTTTGAATTTTTAATTAAACCGAATTTGGAGGTCTTTTAATTCAGATATTTTAAAATAGAATAATAGCTTTTAAATGTTCTTTAATGGCAAAACATGTTTTAAATTATCCTATAAAAACAAAGCTTACATTCTAAACTGATTTTCGATAGAAATTTCACTTTTTTTTTTTTTTACGTTGTTTTGAATTTTTATTTTAAATTCATTTTCTTAATAAACAAACCAAATTTAGATGTATGTTAATTGCGATATTTTAAAACAGAATTGTGTTTTTCCATGTTTTTTAACAGCAAAAGAAGTTTTAAATAATTGTGTAAATGCAATGTTAGCCTTTTCAGCTAATTTTCATTACACATTTCTCTTTTTCTAATACTTTTATTTTGAATTTTTATTTTAATTCATTTTCTTAAAAAAACAATCAAACTTGGATGTATTTTCATTCAGATATTTTAAAATAGAAAAATAGTTTTAAGATGTTCTTTAACGGTGAAACATGATTTAAATTATTGTCTAAAATTAAAGTCGAAAATTTATTGTCTAAAATTAAATGTTTTTTTGTATTTTAAAATGATTTTCGATACAAATATCCTTTTTCTAACACTGTTTTGAATTTTTATTTTTAATTCATTTTCTTAATAGACAAACCAAAATTGGTGTTATTTTAATTCAATATTTTAAAATAAAATAATTGTTCTATGGTATTCTTTAACGGCAAAGCAAGTATTAAATGTCTCTCTAAAAATAAAGTTTGAATTTTCAGGTTATTTTTGATACAAATTCCTCTTTTACTAACACTGTTTTGAATTTATATTTTTAATTCATTTTGTTAATACACCAACTGAATTTGGAGATATCTTGAATCAGATATTTTAAAATATAATGGTAGTTTGAAGATGTTCATTAATGAAAAAGCATGTTTCAAACAATTGTCTACAAACAAAGTTTATGTTTTTAGCTGATTTTCGATACACATGCCTGTTTTTCTAAGACTGTTTTGAATTTTTAATTAAACCGAATTTGGAGGTCTTTTAGTTCAGATATTTTAAAATAGAATAATTGTTTTAAGATGTTCTTTAACGTCGAAATATGTTTTAAATGATTGTCTAAAATTAAAGTTAATATTTTCAGGTGATTTTCGATACAGATAACCTTTTTCTAACACTGTTTTGAATTCTTATTTTGAATTCATTTTCTTAATAAACCAACCAAAATTCAAGGTATTTTAATTCCATATTGTATTATAAAATAATGGTTCTAAGATGTTCTTTAACAGCAAAGCATGTTTTAAAAAATTTGTTAAAACAAAGTTTACGTTTTGAGCGGATTTTCGGTAGAAATTCCACTTTTTCTGAAACTGTTTTTGAATTTTGAAGTTTAATTGATTTTCTTAATAAACCAACCGAAATTGGACATATTTTAATTCTAATATTTTAAAATAAAATGAAGTTTTTAGACGTTCTTAACAGCGAAACATGTTTTAAATGATTGTTTAAAATTAAAGTTTGTATTTACAGGTGATTTTCGATACAATATCCTCTTTTTACTAAAATCGTTTTGAATTTATATTTTTAATTCATTTTTCTTAATAAACAAATCGAATTTGGAGTTATTTTAATTCAGATATTTTAAAATAGAATGATGATTTCAGGATGTTCTTTAATGGCAAAACATGTTTCAAATTATTGTCTGAAAACAAAGTTTATATTTTTATCTGATTTTCGATACACATTCCTTTGTTTTTTAAGACTGTTTTGAATTTTTATATTTAATTCATTTTCATAATAAACAAACCAAATTTGGAGGTGTTTTGAAATAGAATGGTGGTTTTTCCCTTCTTTTCACGGCCAAACGCGTTTAAATGATTGTCTAAAAAAAAAGTTTGTATTTTCAGGCGATTATCGATAAATATTCCTCTTTTACTAACACCGTTTTTAATTTTTATTTTTAATTTCTTTTTCTTAATAAATCAACCAAATTTGGAGGTATTTTGATTCAGATTTTTAAAAATAGATTCATTGTTTTAAAATGTTCTTTAATGGCAAAACATGTTGTAAATAATTGTCTAAAGAAAAAAAAAAGTTTACACTTTTAGCTGATTTTCGATACAAATTCCTCTTTTTCTAAGACTGTTTTCAATTTTGAATTTTAATTCATTTTCTTAATAAACCAATGGAATTTGGTTAAATTTCAATTCAAATATTTTAAAATAAAATGATGGTTTAAGATGTTCTTCAAAATGCAGACTACTTTTTAAAATGGGAAAATGATGAAATTTTCTATCAACTTTCAGAATTTTAAAAAAATAGAATGAATGCATGTACAAACAATTCTTTTTACTCTCCGAACACTATAGTGAGGAAAGTATTGTAATCATATCAAAACTCCGAATTCGAGATTTTGATGTTTCTATACGTTTCGAGGTCCCCTGAGTCCGTTTTCACTATTTTTACGATGATGTATGTATGTGTGTATGTGTGTGTGTATGTCTGTGAGTGAACACGCTAGCGTCTAAACGCTTTGTTCGAAGAAGCTGAAAGTTAGTGCGTATATTGTAAGTCACCATAGTACGAACCCTATAGATGTTGGTGAATCTAGCACTTATAGTTTCTTTAGAGAGACACAAAGAAAAATTCTTTATCATTATGGTCTATGGGACCAAAATCATAAAAGTGCGATAGCATCTAAACGCCTTCTTCAATTGAGCAAAACATTTATACACATATTATAGGTCACAGGTACTCGATATGCGTAGAGTTTGGAGAATCTGCCACTTACAGTTTTTTTACAGGGGCACAAAGAAAAATTCTTTATCATTATGGACTATGGGGCCAAATGTTTAAAAGTGCGATAGCGTCTGAACGCTTATTTAATCTGAACAAAAAATTTGTACACATGTTATAGGTCACAGTTGCACGAACTGTATAGATTTTGGGGGATTTAGCACTAACAGTTTTTTTACAGGGACACAAAGAAAAATTCTTTATCATTATGGCCTGAGGGACCAAATTTTTACTTTATTCTATATTCAATAGAAGAAAGTATTGGATTCGTAAAAATTTTCGATCTAGGGTTTTTAATGGATTTACACGTTTTGAGAGATGTAGAACCCGATTTGATCATGTTTAGAAAATGTCTGTCTGTTTGTCTGTCAGTCTCTGCGTGTGTGTGACAAACTTTTGTGGCAACTGTATCTCAGGAACTACTTCACAGAATTTCATACAAAGTGGTATGTAGTTGCACCTTGACATAAATTAGTGCCTATAACTTTTGGTAAAAATTGTCTTACAGGTTGCGTTGCCATCCTGCTTTTTCTAAATTTTTAACAATGTGGTACAGTACAAAATTTTGTATAAATGTGCATAAAGAGAATTATTTTTTAATAATCATTATGAAATTTACCAAAATTATTTATAATAGAGATAGTCAACTGGGAAAAAATTTTTGTATGTGTAGGAGCCTCGCCTCTCCCCCCCGGGGTGGAATTCCCCCCTCGATGGGAGTAAATTTTCATGATGGGTATCTTTCAAAAGAATTCGCCAGTATCTTTATTTTAAATGAATGGTTGAACCATAGATCTGTGATAATTTAAAATGAAGCTATCGATTTTTTTTTATATGTAATATTGACAATACAATTTATTTTTTTGGATATTTAGTGTTATACTACTTCTCTAATATGGAAATCATCTGCATTATCATGGATGATAATTTTTTTAAATAATAATTTTAATAAATTATTTTTACTGAGTGAATTTGTATAGGAAAATATAGAAGAAAGTCATGTTGTGGCGACAACATACTAGTTAAAAGTGCGATAGCACCTAAACGCCTTGTTCAATTGAGCTAGAAATTTATATAAATATTATAAATCACTGTTGCAACTGTGTTTTAAATTATTGTCTAAAATTAAAATTTGTATTTTCAGGTGATTTTCGATACAAATAACGTTTTTCTAACACTGTTTTGAATTCTTATTTTGAACTCATTTTTTTAATAAACCAACCAGAATTGGAGGTATTTCAACTCCATATTGTCATATAAAATAATGGTTCTAAGATGTTCTTTAACGGTAAAGCATGTTTTAAATAACAGTGTTAAAACAAAGTTTACGTTTTGAGCTGATTTTCGATAGAAATTCCACTTTTTCTGAAACTGTTTTTGAATTTTGAAATTAAAGATTGAATTTTCAAGTGATTTTTGATACAAATTCCTCTTTTTACTGACATCGTTTTGAATTTATATTTTTAATTCATATTTCTTAACAAACAAACCGAATTTGGAGTTATTTTAATTCAGATATTTTAAAATAGAATGATGATTTCAGGATGTTCTTTAATGGAAAATCATGTTTCAAATTATTGTCTAAAAACAAAGTTTATAGTTTTATCTGATTTTCGATACACATTCCTCTTTTTCTAAGACTGTTTTGAATTTGTATATTTAATTCATTTTCTTAATAAACAAACCAGATTTGGAGATATTTTAATTGAGATATTTTAAAATAGAATGGTGGTTTTTCGACGTTCTTTCACGGCAAAACACGTTTTAAATAATTGTCAAAAAATAAAGTTTGCATTTTGAGCTGATTTACAATACACATTTCTTTCTTTTTTTTTCTGTAATACTGCTTTTTCTGTAATACTGTTTTGAATTTTTATTTTTAATTCGTTTTCTTAATAATCAAATCAAATTTGGAGATATTTTATTTGAGGAATTTTTAAATAGAATGCTTGTTTTTCGACGTTCGTTCACGGCAAAACATGCTTTAAATAATTGTGTAAATGCATTATTTACATTTTCAGCTAATTTTCAATACAAATATCTCTCTTTCGTATACTACAGTTTCGAATTTTTATTTTTATTCATTTTCTTAAAAAACAACCAAACTTTGAAGTATTTTCATTCGGATATTTTAAAGTAGAATAATTGTTTTAGATGTTCTTTAACGGTGATACATGATTTAAATTATTGTCGAAAATTAAAGTCGAAAATTATTGTCTAAAATTAAATGTTGTTTTGTATTTTAAAATGATTTTCGATACAAATATCCTTTTTCTAACACTATTTTGAATTTTTAATTTTAATTCATTTTCTTAATAGACAAACCAAAGTTGGTATTATTTTAATTCAATATTTTAAAATAAAATAACGTTTCTATGATATTCTTTAACGGCAAAGCCAGTTTTAAATGTCTGTCTAAAAATAAAGTTTGAATTTTCAGGTTATTTTTGATACAAATTCCTCTTTTACTAACACCGTTTTGAATTTATATTTTTAATTCATTTTCTTAATACACCAACTGAATTTGAAGATATCTTAAATCAGATATTTTAAAATAATGGTGGTTTCAAGATGTTCATTAATGAAAAAGAATGTTTCAAGCAATTCTCTACAAACAAAGTTTACGTTTTTAGATGATTTTCGATACACATTCCTGTTTTTCTAAGACTGTTTTGAATTTTTAATTAAACCGAATTTAGAGGTCTTTTAATTCAGATATTTTAAAATAGAATAATAGCTTTTAAATGTTCTTTAATGGCAAAATATGTTTTAAATAATCCTATAAAAACAAAGTTTACATTTTGAGCTGATTTTCGATATAAATTTCACTTTTTTAAAAAATTTGTTTTGAATTTTTATTTAAATTTCATTTTCTTAATAAACAAACGAAATATAGTTGTATGTTAATTGCGATATTTAAAAAGTGAACGGTGGGTTTCGATGTTCTTTAGCGGCTAAACAAGTTTTAAATTATTGTGTAAATGCAATGTTAGCATTTTCAGCTAATTTTCAATACAAATTTCTCTTTTTCTAATGCTTCTGTTTTGAATTTTTATTTTAATTCATTTCCTTATAAAAACAATCAAACTTGGATGTATTTTCATTCAGATATTTTAAAATAGAATAATACTTTTAAGATGTTCTTTAACGGCGAAATGTGTTTTAAATGATTTTCTAAAATTAAAATTTGTATTTTCAGGTGATTTTCGATACAAATAACCTTTTTCTAACACTATATGAATTCTTATTTTTAATTAATTTTCTTAATAAACCAACCAAAATTCTGGGTATTTTAATTCCATATTGTAATATAAAATAATGGTTCTAAGATGTTTTTTACGGCAAAGCATGTTTTAAATAACTGTGTTAAAACAAAGTTTACGTTTTGAGCTCATTTTCGATATAAATTCCACTTTTTCTCTTTTTGAGGTTTAAACTTTAATTGATTTTCTTAATAAACCAACCAAAATTGGAGATATTTTAATTCTAATATTTTAAAATAAAATGATGGTTTTAAGATGTCCTTAACGGCGAAACGTGTTTTAAATGATCGTTTAAAATTAAAGTTTGTATTTTCAGGTGTTTTTCGATACAAATTCCTTTTTTACTAACACTGTTTTGAATTTATATCTTTATTTAATTTTTCTTAATAAACAAACCGAATTTGGAGTTATTTTAAATCAGATATTTTAAAATAGAATTGTGGTTTCAGGATGTTCTTTAATGGCAAAACATGTTTCAAATTATTGTCTAAAAACAAAGTTTATATTTTTATCTGATTTTCGATACACTTTCCTCTTTTTCTAAGACTGTTTTGAATTTTTATATTTAATTCATTTTCTTAGTAAATAAACCAAATTTGGAGATATTTTAATTGTGATATTTTAAAATAGAATGGTGCTTTTTCGACGTTCTTTCACGGCAAAACACGTTTTAAATAATTGTCAAAAAATAAAGTTTGCATTTTGAGATGATTTTAGATACAAATTTCTTCTTTTTCTGTAATACTGTTTTGAATTTTATTTTTAATTCATTTTCTTAATAAACAAACCATATTTTCGTGTATTTTATTTGAGATATTTTAAAACAGAATACTGGTTTTCGATGTTCTTTAACGGCAAAACAAGTTTTACATAATTGCGTAAAAACAGAGTTTACATTTTGAGCTAATTTTCGATTCAAATTCCCCTTTTTCTAACACTGTTTTGATATTTTATTTTGAATTAATTTTCTTAATAATCCAACCAAATTTGAAATATTTTAATTTAAATATTTTAAAATAGAATGATGGCTTTAAGATGGTCTTTAACGGCAAAACATGTTTTAAATGATTGATTGTGTAAAAGCAAGTTTACTTTTTGAGTTGATTTTCAATACCAATTCCTCTTTTTCTAACAATGTTTTGAATTTTTATTTTATTTTTTTCATTTTTTTAATATACAGCCCAAATTTGGAGGTATTTTAATTCTGATATTTAAAAATAGAATAATTGATTTTAGATGTTCTTTAAAACATGTTTTTAATAATTGTGTAAAAAGAAAGTTTATATTTTAAGCTGATTTTCTATTCAAATTTCTCTTTTCCTAACATTGTTTTGAATTTTTATTTTTAATTCATTTCCTTAATAAATCAACCAATTTTGGAGCTATTTTAATTCACATATTTTAAAATAGAATAGTTGTTTTTCTATGTTCTTTAACGGCAAAACATGTTGTAAATAATTGTCTAAAAATAAAGTTTGTATTATCAGGTGATTTTCCGATATAAATTCCTCTTTTTCTAACACTGTTTTGAATTTTTATTTTGAATTCATTTTCTTGATAAACCAATAAAATTTGGAGGTTTTTTAATTCAGACATTTTTAAGTAGGGCAATGGTTTTGAGATATTCTTTATATTTTAAATAATTGTGTACAAATAAAGTTTGCATTTTGAGCTGATTTACGATGCAAATTCCTCTTTTTATATAACCGTTTTGATTATGTATTTTGGATTAATTTTCTTAATAAGCCAAACAGATTTGTAGGCTTTTTAAAACTGTATAGTATTTTTTATTCTTCTATAGCGACTAATATTTTTGAGAAAAGCTAATACATCTTAAGTTTATCTGTTCCCTTGTTCTTCTGTATACTGCAGCATAGAATTAGCTTAACCCTTTTCGAGGCTAGAAAATTTGGCGCATTTAAAATTAACTACAGTTAGAATTTACGAACAAGTCTAAAACAAAAGAATTTTTTTTTAAATCTATATATTTGAAGTAAAACGTCCTAAAAAATTTCCAGATGAGTTTTTGCTGTTGAGGATTAAAATTAGGTGGGATATAATTAAACGATGAACAACATTTTTTTTTTCTTTTTTAAGGCACAGGTGAAGGAATGAAAAAAACAAATTGACACCAACAAAATTACATATAAATGGATCGTGAGGAGGAATATACAGTGGATGGGGGCATTTCAATTGTTATTTTGTTCTGCTATTCCTAGGTATATGTGAAAACTGATAACCAATATTAACGAGCTACAATTTCTGACTCAAACTGAGACAGAAAAAACTTCCATTTCTAAATCTCATCATTAATAATGTCTTTAAAAACATTGCATTTCAGTCTGAAAGAACTCCAAAAAGTTTCACGTAGATCAGAAGAATGATTTTTACTCTTTTAAATTAGTTTTTTTATGAGAAAAATTCTCAATTTCCTATTTTTGAGTAAGATAAAAATCCTAATAGACTTTACAGAGAAATTACTCAAAAGCTATAAAACAAGAAAACTATTGATCACCTTTCGTCTTTCTTATTACTGGACTAAGTGAGGTCGTTAAACTGTGAAATATATTATCTTAAAATTTTCACCATTATCAAGGAATAATTTTAGTTCAGTTTTCGGATGTTGCTCTTTGATGTAATTCTGCTCTTACTATAGCTGCGCTATTTGCAGCATAGTATTCAAACGCAGTAACAATTAATCAGTGAATTAAGAATTGCTCATGCAAAATAAATTTGGGAGGAGGGGATATTTTGTTCAACATCATTCCGAATCAGCTATTGGTGCTTGAATTTTGAACGGATGTAAATTGGATGTCATTGGATGTAAAACGCGATCCTAAAATCTCAAAGAAATTTTTTTTAAAGATATTAATAACTCTAAAAGTCAAGCTCTTTTCTTGTGAGCAACCTAAGTCAATACCTTATGCTGTTGTTGATCATGAAATTGGTTGCAAACTCGCAAACAAAAGAAAACTGAATGGATTACCGAACACGCATGATCAAGCAACAGATCTCCAATCATGACCTCTGGGTTTTAGGCCAATACCAGCATTTTGTGCTTTACTGTAATTTTGCTCCCACTATCTCCTGGTTATTTCTAACATTACACCTCGCCGAGATAACAGTTAACCTCTTATGGAACAAAACCAAATGGTTGAGGCTTCGGGAGAGTCGGTAAGCCACTTTCTTATCAATGAAGAACACCAGTCACCGAAGACATTCCTTAAGCACGCCGGCAAAAGCGTCCTGAGATCCTTTAATTTTTTTTATGTTGTTTTTCATTCTTTATTATGTTCTTATATTCCATCCACCCGCAAGTCACGATTTGTTCGTCCGCAACCGGACGTATTGGGGGATCGTAACGATTGCGCGTGCAAGATTTTTATCCGCAAGATATGGGGCTCAGCACTTTTAATGGGCGAGCGCTGGAAATCACGCAATGGCTCTTCTCTCCCCCCCCCCCCACACACACAGATACTGAATCCCTATGTTCTGTTGATCTTTTGCCCCCCCCTCCCCCCATCTTCCTCCGTATTTGAATGATTTTACTTTCGTAGGATTTTATTTTAGAATGAGATAAACGAAAATAACTATAGGATAACGAGTATTCTATTGATAACGGTTAAGCTTGAACTGTTTTTTACTTTCAGAAATGCGGAAGAATATTTTTCTTTTGTACACCGAATTTAAACTAGTAATCATGATGCTTTAATAAATATTAAATTGACTTGCCTTTTGATCGATACTAGTTATTTTTTTTTTATATGTATGCATATGTATTTGCGTATGAAAGAACTCAGTTTACTAATTGTAGAACCTTGACAGTGACAAGGCTTTCGTCTTCGGCCCTAGCCTAATTGATGTATATGAACTTTATACTCAACAAGTAATCCCATACTGCTCACTTAAACTGTAAAACGTACCAAGAACATCACACGACCACACACTGTTAAAAAAATGCAAAAAAAATACAGAAATTCTCTGTAATTTCAGAAAAAAAGTCGTAAAATACGTTTTGTCTACGTAATTTTTCCGTAATTTACGCCTTTTTTTCTGAAATTACAGAGAATTTCTGTATTTTTTCTGCATTTTTTTAACAGTGCATTGCGAAGTCTCACACATGTTCTGTTCATTTGTGAAACATCTCACAAATACTTATGGTACATGGAAATGTAGCGACCAAAAGACATCGCATTGAAATATTTTTTTTTTTTTTTTAATTTTTATTTGTATACTTTGATGAGCCTGCATTTTTTATACGAGACACGTGGTTAATATTAATATTTCTGTACATCGAGAGATGTAGATATGAATTAAAATGAGTAGACAAATTTACTGTTAAAATTAAATCTTTTGGCTTATCATAAATATCAGTATAAATTTTATTACCATTAAAATAAATTTTTATGTGTAAAAAGTTAATTGATTGATTTTTAAGAGTAGTCTGAATTAATTTTAAATAAAATCTAATCTAATCTAAAGAAAATGGAATAGAAGATTTATTATTAGTTGTATAAAATGTTATGATGTCATCGATGTAACGGTATACTATAATATTGTTAAAACGAAATTTCATCTCTTAATAGTAAAGAAATAGATCAGGCAAAAGAACAGAGCTGCATCCCTCTTGTAGGAATCGCTCCTTTTTTAAACACATGTTGTTATTATGCAAAGTATAATTTTTACGTATAATGTTGTTAAGAAGAGTTTTAAAATATTCTACAGTCAGATTATTAAAAAGATTAATTTGATTTTTGTGTTTATTGAATATACTAAATATAATTTGATCTAGATTTTACAAAATAATCTTATAAAATAGATCTTGGAAATCATAAGTCATAATATTGTCAACATTTTCCAGAATTGTAATATGATTTATGAGTTTTTAGCTATTTTTAAGGCAGCGTATTTCATTTTTAGCGTAGGTCATTTAAGAATGTCCTGAAGAAGTTTATTAGCATTATTGTCGTATAAGTGACTGTTTTAAATTTAATGGGAATTTTTTGAAACTTTTGGATAATAGAGCCATCAAGGGCTCTAATGGATAAGAACAATATATGGATAATTGAAATTATTAAAAAGAAATTTAAATAATTTAAAATAACTAAAAAATATTTGATTATTTATAATATTGTTATTATTAGTTGAAGTTAAAAAAATATATATTAATGGATATTGAAGCTTTTAATATGCATTGATAATAGTATTTACGAATAATTGCATATTTATTTGGAGATTTCTCAACATAAGTTATCCCAAAATCATTTTGAAGGGCTTTTATAGAGTTAAGCTGTAGCCTTTTCAAACAGATAGATAGATAGAACGATTTAGATATAGATATAGACAGGGGACAAAATAATATGATATTTTCTATTCTACACATTTTTTCGAACATTCTAAGTAATATTTCAAAAACGCGTCTTATCCTACAGAATGCAAATTAAATGTTTGGCCAGGTATTTTCTAATAATATTTTGGAGACGATGACATTGAAAGAGTCCACTACAAATATAATAAAAAATAATATTTGTAATCACCAGATGGAAATGCTCTAAATGCCCTGTAACTGTAAAATGTACTTTTCTTTGGGTCTTGAAAACGTTGGGGAAAGAGAACTCAGTAGAGGAAGAAGGAGAGTACTGCTGCAGCGGAGGGACGGAGGGACCGGAAGTGAGGATCCCTCCTCCGTAGATAAAAGCCTGATCCCTCCTCCGTAGATAAGAGCCTGATCCCTCCTCCGTAGATAAGAGCCTGCACCGTAGATAAGAGAACCTTGATGAGGAAGTTGATATGATAAAGAATTTAATTATGATTTTAAAATTAATTTAAAACTTAGAAAAAAAAAATTATGATTTTAAGAGTCAGAAAGATGAGAATTTTAATTAGGATTTTAAAATTAATTTTAAACTTGGAAATTTTTTTTAAAAAAATAATTTTAATTATGGTTTTAATTATAAGTGTCATCTGTTAGTTGATTTGAGAGAATTTATTTTTTCTGTCATATGCAGTAATAGAGTGATTTATAATTGTGTAATCTACGGTTTATCCTTCAAATAGTGTATTTAAAGAACTTTATCAGTGTACTTTCTTAAATTATGGGATGTTGATATTATCTTTTACACTTGTAATTTTTAGTTTGAACTTCCATTTTATAATAAAATAGTTATATTATCTTCTATCCTAATATATTTCAAATAAATAGAGAATCTTGTAAATGAGTTGTCTTAGAAATTTTGCGAATGACAATTTAAATAATGTGATAAGTGCGTATTTTCGGACATATGCAGAAATAGTGATTAAGAATTGTGTGTTAACGATTGTTTATCTTTCCAATTCAGGAAATGCTTAAACATGTATTCATGAGATCTTGGTCATAAACTTTTAAATAGATAAGGAATCTTTTAAATGAGTTGTATTAGAAATTATGTAAGAATATATTTTTATGTAGATAATTGTTAGATAAGTAGTTTTCGTTTAAAATTATGTGATTTAGGATGAAACTTTAATAGTGAATTCGCATAGATAGAATTTATTTATTTATTTTTATTTTTTTAATAAAGAATTTAATGAGAGGCAATGTATTTCGAGGACTTAGCATTTTTCGCAAGCATTTAATACGTCATACTACAATAAACTCATTTTGTTTGATTATCTTATATAGTTCTACTAAACTAGTTAAAAAAACTTTTTTAAATTATTCACCTTAAAGTGAAAATACTATACTACAGAGTTACCATTTATTTAATTCATTAAAAAATATGCTTCTTTTCTACACTTCCAAAGAAACAAATGAGTGATAAGGTTATTTCTTATCGACCATGTTGATACTACGTCATACTACGATAAACTCATTTTGTTTGATTATCTTATATAGGATATACTTCTACTAAACTAGTTTAAAAAACTTTTTGAATTATTCACCTTAAAATGAAAATACCATACTACAGAGTTACCATTTATTTAATTCATTAAAAAATATGCTTCTTGAAAATAATGAGCTATCTAGAAGTATTTTTCATTGATATGTAGGATATATTTATTTAATAATATTAATTTAAGAACTTTATTTTATAAATTAACTTCTATCAACCAATAACATTTTACCACGCAACAGAGTTATAGTAGATTTTATTTAACTTATCATAAGCTAAAATCAAGCCATGCACTTATTAATCTTATATTCATGTATTTGCATATTTTGTTTATTTATGCATCCTTAAGTATTTTAGTTATGTAATATTTTAAAATGTGATTGGAAAAAAAAATATTTCGCATTATAAATGCAATTTAAGTTTATGCACGCACACACATAGAAAAATTTAATTATTTATTTTTTTAATCTTAATAGATTAAAACGGAAATTTAAAAGTTAAGCATATGTACATTGCGAAATTGATTAAGATTTAATATTACAAACTTAATTATATTGAGTGAAATTAGGATGTAACTTATTAAATAAGTAATACTTGTAAATATTGCAAAAATGTTGAAGTACATTAAGGTTTCATAGCTGCATAGTTATATTTTATGTGCATATTTAGTGCTTTTTGTGATGATATGCGACTTATTAGATGTCCAATAGTTATAAATGATGCAAAAATGTTGAAGTACATTAAGGTTTAATACTTGCTTAGATATATTTTATGTGCATATATAGTACTTTTGCGATGTTATGTAGCTTATTAGATAAACAATACTTATAAATATTGCAAAAATGTTGAAATACATTAAGGTTTCATAGCTGCATAGTTATATTTTATGTGCATATTTAGTGCTTTTTGTGATGATATGCGACTTATTAGATGTCCAATAGTTATAAATGATGCAAAAATGTTGAAGTACATTAAGGATTAATACTTGCTTAGATATATTTTATGTGCATATATAGTACTTTTGCGATGTTATGTAGCTTATTAGATAAACAATACTTATAAATATTGCAAAAATGTTGAAATACATTAAGGTTTCATAGCTGCATAGTTATATTTTATGTGCATATTTAGTACTTTTTGTGATGTAATGTAGCTTATTAGGTGAACGATAGTTATAAATGATGCAAAAATGTTGAAATACATTAAGGTTTATTACTTACTTAGTTATATTTTATGCGCATATTTAGTACTTTTGTGATGTAATGTAGCTTATTAGATATCCAATAGTTATAAATGATGCAAAAATGTTGATACACATTATGGTTTAATAGTTATAAATTTTGAAATACATTAAGATTTATTACTTACTTAATTATATTTTATGTACATATATAGTACTTTTTGTGATGTAATGTAGCTTATTAGGTGAACGATAGTTATAAATGATGTAAAAATGTTGAAATACATTAAGATTTCTTACTTACTTAGTTATATTTTATGTGCGTATTTAGTACTTTTGTGATGTAATGTAGCTTATTAGATGTCCAATAGTTATAAATGATGCAAAAATGTTGATGCACATTATGGTTTAATAGTTATATTTTATGATAAACAATACTTATAAATGATGCAAAAATGTCGAAGTACATTAAGGTTTAATAGTTGCACAGTTATATTTTATGTGCATATATAGTACTTTTGCGATGTTATGTAGCTTATTAGAGGAACGATACTTATAAATGATGCAAAAATGTTGAAATACATTAAGGTTTAATAGTTATATTTTATGCGCGTATATAGCACTTTGTGTGATGCGAAACAAAATATTCTCAGGGGATAGTAGTTTTCAAAAAAATTTAACCACAGGAATACACTCTATTTAAGATAGAAATAGGTGCACTAGTATTGAACATGGTGGCTTTTTGGGGTCACGTGATTTTTTTCGTCCAATCAGAAGCACGGAATTTTAATGAATAGTATTATAAAATTAAGTGTTTTTTATATACAGATATTTTTGAGGTTCCATGAACCAATCAAAACCAGGGATTTTTAATGAATAGTATTATAAAATTAAGCACTTTGTGGAATTAAGTGTTGATTGTGTACAAATAATTTTGGTGTTTTTTCAACCACATGGATTTTTAATGATTATAAAATTAAGTGATTTGTGGAATTAAGTGTTGATCATATTCAAATAATTTAGGAGTACCATGAACCAACCAGAAGCATGGATTTTTAATAATTGTAAAATTAAGTGATTTAAGTATGCAAGTTTCGGAAAAAACCATGAAAAACTTCAAACGAATAGTCTACAAGCTTTAAAATCTGTGATGCACAAATTATTTGTTTTAACATGTTGATAAACTAGATTACATTAAAAAGTTTGGGTATTAAAATGATATATATTTGGTGTGATTAATAGGGATTCTAAAGAATTTGGCTGCTTTTCCTGGTGTATGAATTTAGCTTATATTTGGCGTGATTTCGCCAATAATTACAAATTTGGTGGTAAACCTGCAGTATAAATGCATTCGCAAAGAAAATTTTGTCAGTTGCTGCTGTATTTTTGAGGAGTGCGCACGTTTAATTTATCAACTTGTATTTTTTATAACACTTTACTTTTTAGTGAGAGAGATGGATTTATCTGCAAAAATGCCTATTTCAAATGAGGTGTCATCAAGCTTGGATACTAAGAAAGTACCAAAAACTTTTAGCTGTGTTTCTTGCAGTATGGTATTTAAACGAAAATGGGATTTGCTTCGTCACATGAAAATTCATCTCAACGAAAAATCTTTTATTTGCAATGTATGCCAGAAAGCATTTACCAGGTCAGATGAGTTAAAGAGACATTTAAAAATTCATGAAAAGACTTCTATTGAACATAGATGTGGGCAATGTGATGAATCCTTTAATCGCAAGTATCAGTTGCTGATGCATATTAGAAAAAATCATCGAAAACCTTTACCAGCGCATTCCTGTGATCAATGTGCAGAAACATTTAGACAGAAATATAAACTTTTAGAGCATGTTAGAGAAAATCATCGAAAACCCTTATCGCAAGCAACATTAAAGGGAATATCAAATTCTGACCGAGATTTTCTTAAGGAGAAAATTATGCATTTTAAAAGAAAAAATGCTCTTAATACATTTACAATAACCACATTTGATAATAAAAACAAAGATTTGGATTTAACGTCATTTTTTAATAATTTAAGAACTGACATTTTAAACGAATTAAACTTTCAATTAAATGACCAAGGATCATTGAAATGGTATATTAATGTAGAAGTTATTTTTAGTTGTATTTATGAAAATGGAGAGAAGGATTTTATTACACAAAATTTTAGGTCAAAAAGTATAACAACTCTTTTAATAAATGATTTGAATAATGATCTTGAAAACGCTTTTAACAAGATGAAAAAGTGTTTTGATGAATTTAGTGAACAAGGATCAGGTTGGACATTAACAGAAATTTTCAAATTAGAACTTTGTATGACTAAATATGGTTCTTTTCAAATGTAATATCTGATTTTACTATATATATATTGAAAATTGTTAGTTGAATCTTATAAAATTATTGTAAACTTTGTATAAAAATGATGCATGTAAAAATCTTATAATTTGAAAAATAAAAGTATGTGTACAAAAATTGTATTTTTAATTATTTATCTCATATAAAAATTTTATGTAAAAGTTTAAATTATTAATCGGATTTTTAAAATAAATGCACTTATTTAAAAGAGTAAAATCCGCTGTAAAAGGCACGTTAAAAATAACAATTAAATATTTTTAACGTGCCTTTTACAGCGGATTTTACTCTTTTAAATAGTTATTTCGCACGTGGCTTTTAATTATTTAGTAAATGCACTTATGTAAACATGATTAAATAGAAAGTTTTATATTTATTTTATCAAAGTAATTTTTTATTTATTTATTTATTTATTTTTTTTTTTTTTTAATATGATTTTAAAACTATATATTTTAATATGATTTTAAAACTACATATTTTTATAAAACGTTATTTCATAAATAAATTGATATTTTATAGTAAATATAATCTTACCAATTTTAGAGATTGTATCAAAAAATCATGAACTTTCCAATTTTAGCATTAACCATTTAACATATAGTCTAGGGAAATACTAAACTGCTTAAAAGTTTAACTTTTCTGCATGCTTGAAATTAGACATCAACAAATTATTTGTTTCGACATGTTGATAAACTAAAATATTTTACGAGATTTTTTAATGGGATTGGGGATATTTTTCAAGATTTGGCTATTAAAATAACATATCTGCTAAGATTTGGCGAGATTTTTTAATATATTTGGCATTAAATACTAATTTGGCATTAAACATAGAGTATAAATTCAGTCTCGTAGAAAATTTAATCAGTTGCTAACTTGTTTTCGTGGTTCATATAGCATTTTTAAAGTTTTACTTTGATTATATTTATAATGGATCTATCTGAGGAAGTGCAAGTTTCTGTTCATCAACAAGCCACTTCATCATGTTTTGAAGATGAGACTTTTCACTTAGAGGATGCAAAACCCTATATTTGTAATGTGTGTAAGAAAGCATTTAGTAGATCGTACGGTTATAAAAGACACTTAAAAACTCATGAAAAACCTCGCATAGGATATGGGTGTGAATACTGTATGGAAAATTTTACTCGTAAACGGGATTTTTTAAAGCAAAATTCATAAAAAGACTTTACATAATCACAGTTGTGATGAATGTAGTGAAGTGTTTAGGACTAAACAAGATTTATTGAATCATAAAAAAATGGTACATCGAAAGGTTTTACCTGAATATCTATGTGTAGAATGCAACGAAAGTTTTCGATATAAGTATGAATTATTACGTCATAACAGAAAAAATCATCGTAAAGATTCTTCTGCTTACGTATGTACAAAATCCAATGAACGAAATACTCTCAACTTAGACAGTGAAAATATGAACTACATTAGTGTAGGGTTTGTGTTTAGCTTACTACGTCATAGTAGACAATGTCATGTGACGTAGTAGATACGTGCTAGATACGTCATACTAGACAATGTCACGTGACATAGTAGATAAGAAAGCTTACCACGTGATCTTGATAAGAAATAGCGTTATCGCTCATTTCCCACCGTGCGAGTAGAAGAGAAGGACGCAAATTAACAACTGTGTTGAGGTAAGTCCAGTTTTTATATCATTTATTTAAACATAAATAAAGAGACCAGTGTTTTATATTAAAAATTTAATCAATAGGTGGGGCTACATTTGGGTACAGAAGATAACAAAAATTTGTTTTTAATAAAGGTTTTAGGCATATCATTAAGAGCTTGCAACAATTCGCCCTGTGCATTGATAGACACTTTCTTATTCGTAGAAAATATTTAATAAATCAGCAATATTAGAGTTCTTAATTTTACGGTTTTTATAAGTCACTTCGTCCCATTCCAATTTGTTGGGAGAGAATTTTTTTAAAACGAATTAAAATCACCAAGTCTTATTGTATATAAATGTATTAAACGATTTAGTTAATAAGAAAGCAAAAATATATTTATACATGTTTATATTTTTTTCGTGACTTAACGAATCTATTGTAATATAAAATGATGTGTAGAAAGTAATTTCATAATAAAAACACAATTTTTGATTAAAATAATTTATTTTACATTATTATTGTCAATATAAAAACAGGTTCATAAAAATCTAAATTGTTGTTGAATCGTTAAGGTTACATTGAGTTATACATTCTACATTAAAATTATCCAAAAATGTTAACAAGTCGTTAGCAACACTCACCGGTGAAAAATTATTTTGATTACTCATACACTCTACATTAAAATTCGTAAAGTCCACATTTATATTCTGAAAGTTGTTCGTTGGTGAGTCATAAATATTACTTTGTGTCAAAAATTCAGTATTCATATTTCCATTAGCAGTGGGTAAAACGTTGCATGCATTTTCATTATTATCCAAAACATTTGATAAGATCACATTTTCACTGGTTGATGAACCGAAAACAATATTTTGATTATCTGAAAAATTCGTTAAGTTCGCATTTGCACTCTCAAAGTTGTTGGTTGGTGAGTCAATATTTTGTGTTATGCGTTCGGTATTCATATTTTCATTATTTAAAAATATTAAAAAATATGTATTGTTATTTTCATCATGAAAGCTTTTGGCTAAAGAATAGGTGTTGGTTAAAAAAGCAGTATTCAAAAAATTCGTTAAGTTCATATTTTCACTGTCTAAGTTGAGAGAATTTCGTTCATTGCATTTTGTACATACGTAAGCAGAAGAATCTTTACGATGATTTTTTCTGTTATGACGTAATAATTCATACTTATATCGAAAACTTTCGTTGCATTCTACACATAGATATTCAGGTAAAACCTTTCGATGTACCATTTTTTTATGATTCAATAAATCTTGTTTAGTCCTAAACACTTCACTACATTCATCACAACTGTGATTATGTAAAGTCTTTTTATGAATTTTTGCATTATGCTTTAAAAAATCCCGTTTACGAGTAAAATTTTCCATACAGTATTCACACCCATATCCTATGCGAGGTTTTTCATGAGTTTTTAAGTGTCTTTTATAACCGTACGATCTACTAAATGCTTTCTTACACACATTACAAATATAGGGTTTTGCATCCTCTAAGTGAAAAGTCTCATCTTCAAAACATGATGAAGTGGCTTGTTGATGAACAGAAACTTGCACTTCCTCAGATAGATCCATTATAAATATAATCAAAGTAAAACTTTAAAAATGCTATATGAACCACGAAAACAAGTTAGCAACTGATTAAATTTTCTACGAGACTGAATTTATACTCTATGTTTAATGCCAAATTAGTATTTATTGCCAAATATATTAAAAAATCTCGCCAAATCTTAGCAGATATGTTATTTTAATAGCCAAATCTTGAAAAATATCCCCAATCCCATTAAAAAATCTCGTAAAATATTTTAGTTTATCAACATGTCGAAACAAATAATTTGTTGATGTCTAATTTCAAGCATGCAGAAAAGTTAAACTTTTAAGCAGGTTAGTATTTCCCTAGACTATATGTTAAATGGTTAATGCTAAAATTGGAAAGTTCATGATTTTTTGATACAATCTCTAAAATTGGTAAGATTATATTTACTATAAAATATCAATTTATTTATGAAATAACGTTTTATAAAAATATGTAGTTTTAAAATCATATTAAAATATATAGTTTTAAAATCATATTAAAAAAAAAAAAAAAAAAATAAATAAATAAATAAATAAATAAATAAATAATTACTTTGATAAAATAAATATAAAACTTTCTATTTAATCATGTTTACATAAGTGCATTTATTTTAAAAATCCGATTAATAGTTTAAACTTTTACATAAAATTTTTATATGAGATAAATAATTAAAAATACAATTTTTGTACACATACTTTTATTTTTCAAATTATAAGATTTTTACATGCATCATTTTTATACAAAGTTTACAATAATTTTATAAGATTCAACTAACAATTTTCAATATATATATAGTAAAATCAGATATTACATTTGAAAAGAACCATATTTAGTCATACAAAGTTCTAATTTGAAAATTTCTGTTAATGTCCAACCTGATCCTTGTTCACTAAATTCATCAAAACACTTTTTCATCTTGTTAAAAGCGTTTTCAAGATCATTATTCAAATCATTTATTAAAAGAGTTGTTATACTTTTTGACCTAAAATTTTGTGTAATAAAATCCTTCTCTCCATTTTCATAAATACAACTAAAAATAACTTCTACATTAATATACCATTTCAATGATCCTTGGTCATTTAATTGAAAGTTTAATTCGTTTAAAATGTCAGTTCTTAAATTATTAAAAAATGACGTTAAATCCAAATCTTTGTTTTTATTATCAAATGTGGTTATTGTAAATGTATTAAGAGCATTTTTTCTTTTAAAATGCATAATTTTCTCCTTAAGAAAATCTCGGTCAGAATTTGATATTCCCTTTAATGTTGCTTGCGATAAGGGTTTTCGATGATTTTCTCTAACATGCTCTAAAAGTTTATATTTCTGTCTAAATGTTTCTGCACATTGATCACAGGAATGCGCTGGTAAAGGTTTTCGATGATTTTTTCTAATATGCATCAGCAACTGATACTTGCGATTAAAGGATTCATCACATTGCCCACATCTATGTTCAATAGAAGTCTTTTCATGAATTTTTAAATGTCTCTTTAACTCATCTGACCTGGTAAATGCTTTCTGGCATACATTGCAAATAAAAGATTTTTCGTTGAGATGAATTTTCATGTGACGAAGCAAATCCCATTTTCGTTTAAATACCATACTGCAAGAAACACAGCTAAAAGTTTTTGGTACTTTCTTAGTATCCAAGCTTGATGACACCTCATTTGAAATAGGCATTTTTGCAGATAAATCCATCTCTCTCACTAAAAAGTAAAGTGTTATAAAAAATACAAGTTGATAAATTAAACGTGCGCACTCCTCAAAAATACAGCAGCAACTGACAAAATTTTCTTTGCGAATGCATTTATACTGCAGGTTTACCACCAAATTTGTAATTATTGGCGAAATCACGCCAAATATAAGCTAAATTCATACACCAGGAAAAGCAGCCAAATTCTTTAGAATCCCTATTAATCACACCAAATATATATCATTTTAATACCCAAACTTTTTAATGTAATCTAGTTTATCAACATGTTAAAACAAATAATTTGTGCATCACAGATTTTAAAGCTTGTAGACTATTCGTTTGAAGTTTTTCATGGTTTTTTCCGAAACTTGCATACTTAAATCACTTAATTTTACAATTATTAAAAATCCATGCTTCTGGTTGGTTCATGGTACTCCTAAATTATTTGAATATGATCAACACTTAATTCCACAAATCACTTAATTTTATAATCATTAAAAATCCATGTGGTTGAAAAAACACCAAAATTATTTGTACACAATCAACACTTAATTCCACAAAGTGCTTAATTTTATAATACTATTCATTAAAAATCCCTGGTTTTGATTGGTTCATGGAACCTCAAAAATATCTGTATATAAAAAACACTTAATTTTATAATACTATTCATTAAAATTCCGTGCTTCTGATTGGACGAAAAAAATCACGTGACCCCAAAAAGCCACCATGTTCAATACTAGTGCACCTATTTCTATCTTAAATAGAGTGTATTCCTGTGGTTAAATTTTTTTGAAAACTACTATCCCCTGAGAATATTTTGTTTCGCATCACACAAAGTGCTATATACGCGCATAAAATATAACTATTAAACCTTAATGTATTTCAACATTTTTGCATCATTTATAAGTATCGTTCCTCTAATAAGCTACATAACATCGCAAAAGTACTATATATGCACATAAAATATAACTGTGCAACTATTAAACCTTAATGTACTTCGACATTTTTGCATCATTTATAAGTATTGTTTATCATAAAATATAACTATTAAACCATAATGTGCATCAACATTTTTGCATCATTTATAACTATTGGACATCTAATAAGCTACATTACATCACAAAAGTACTAAATACGCACATAAAATATAACTAAGTAAGTAAGAAATCTTAATGTATTTCAACATTTTTACATCATTTATAACTATCGTTCACCTAATAAGCTACATTACATCACAAAAAGTACTATATATGTACAGTCACCCAAAAAAAAAACGCCACCCCCCCACCTAATTTCGCCGTAAATTATCGTAGAAACATTTGACTGGTACCGATCGATTTGTAATAACGTCTAGTTTATAACGGTATAATTAAATTTTGCCTAAGGGGTCGTCTACATATTAAAACTGACATTAACTTCATTTTCTTCAATGGCAACTCCTAATTTTGACTTCATATTCAGATTTCTGAGATCAAGGCGGTTCGAAAAACATACCTATTTATATACCTTAAATCCATTTTAAATAGAGTTACATGTGAAAATGTATTAGGGGTCCGTCTATACATTTAGAAAATATAAATCACGATCTACCACCCAGTATACATTATTTATTAAGTTTCACACCGGACAAAAAATTTCAGAAATGTTAATTATAAAATAAAAAAAATGACTAATTCACAGAACTTTCTGAGTTAGTTTATGAATTAAAAGATTTTTATTGGTTTCTATTGATCAAACATCAGATAGTTCACTTCATACGAAGAAAATTAAATAGCTTGAATAGATATTAAAATATCTCTCTCAAAAAAAAAAAAAAAAAAAAAAAAGATGAATGGTTTTAAATTTGTTTGAAAATTCAAAATTATTTTAACTCAAGCTGCCGTATAATTGTCTGAAACGGCGGCACTCAACCTGGTTCCCACGACCGTTTCACAGTGACAATGGGAGTTTCTTTTGATACTGCAGTACTTTCATTTTCTTTAATTGACTTTTTTAAAATATTAAAACAGATTTTTTTATTTTTATTTATTTATTTTTTTAATTAATTATTATTATTTTTTTTTTCATGACATTATTAAAAACTTTTACATAAATCTCCACGATATTCTTTTGCTTTTATATTTTATAATGTGTAACAAATTAATATGTAAAATAATAAATCCTACTACTTAATGGGATGTTCTAAAATTCTACACTTTAACACAGATACCGAGGTGGACGGTGGGTGTAGAAAGGCTGCCTACCCTTAATCTAAATCTTCACTTGAAAAGGTCAAAATGTTACATAACTCTTTTTTTTTTAAGGAAAAAAGAAGATAAGGAGGAGAAGGAAAGATCAAAACGAATATAAAGCATATTAAACGTTAATACCCTTTAAACACTGGGAAAAGGCGGGGTTTTGTATTGTGTGTCATTTGGGAGCTGTAGAGTGCCAGAAAATTACTTTATGTAATAAAACTTTTCATTTAAAGGGTATTTAAAGCAGCATTATATTTAATACATAGACTATTCAGAAAAAAAATACCATTCATCTGGTTCATGAAAAATAAAGAACATTTTCTGGCATTGCTCTATGTATATACATTCTTGTCAACCTATCCCGGAAGATTACTGGTCCCGCCCCTTTCCGTACATTTTTTTTACATCAGTCTATTTAGAGCTGTGTCAGCCATCGGTGGCTGACACTGATCTTTTCATTTAGGCTAAGTCAGCCGGCAGTGTAAAATATGATATAAAACTACAGAACTTACATAGTTTTAAGTAACTACTGACAATTTATTTAAAATTTACTTCATGTTTTTTTTTTTTTAATAGGATTTTTATAGGATTATATCGTTAAGGCCTAATGGGGTTTATTGAAACTCGATAAACATAACACGCTTCTAAGCAGCACGTGTGGCCTAAATGGGATTTCCAAAAGAATTCGCGTGGCGCTCAATGAGTTAATCGTAAATGTATTTGAAGTTAATTACTCTAAAAATTAAATTGTGTACACATAGGGGCGGAAACTAACAATGTTACGGGTTAGGTTGGCAAGTATGCATATATATTTTGCTTGATTTATAAAAATTTATAACACATTTTCTTCTTTTTTTTTTAGTATTTTGTGTTTATATCTCTCATTAAAAATAAATATAATATTCATATATAAACATTTCCATACAGTAATGTATATAAACATATTGATAAAAGAAGATTTGTTGATATTATATAATTATTCTTCTATCTGTATAGTATATTAACACAAATATATTTTGTAAATTTCGCAGCATCAAAAAACAGCAACATAGCTTCCATATCAAGGCTTAATGTAAATAGCCACGCCTTTTCACAAATTTTCTAAAACTTTATAATATAAAGCAAAATAATTTTGCATATTTGTAATTAAATCATTTAAGTTTTGTCTTCAATAATCGATGTAGTAAATACCATTTTGATTTATGCATACCAGCGTCACATATAGAGTCAAATAGGAATATGCAAATTTGTCTTTTTTTTTAAATAGTGTTTCAGCGAATCAGAGGCGGGGCTTCTTTTCTTTTGAAATTCTTTCACAATCCCTCGCCTACATTGTGATAACTTTACAAAAATATGCCAATTTGTATAATAAACATCGAAATATTGCTTAGGAAACAATAAAAATAACATAAAGGTAAATTAAAATAGTTTTCCGTCAAATTATATACAAGCATTTACTTATAGAGGATACAGATTATAACAAGTGACGGCCCCCTAACAGGACTAAAAAGTGAAATATCACTGTAACTCAAAAAATAATGTTCGGAACGAGCTGTAAATTTGGAAACCCATGTTTTTGATGATGCCCGTTCTATTCGTGCAAAAATTAACATAGGTCATAATTCATAATTTTTTCAAATATGAATTTATTAATAATTTTCATAATTCAAAAAATGTTTTTTTAGCAAAAATTTGCATGGAATATGTTTGGGTTACTTCATTCTAACGAATAAAAAAAACAGAATTTAAATATCATAATTATTTCGGAAGATATGATTTAATGTTTGTCACATTCATTTAACATTAGCACCCCCAAACTTTGACAGCTTATAACTCTATGAAAAATTGAGCGAAATATATAAACTATACCATTTTCCGTGATGATTTGATCCAAAGAATTCAAATAAATTATAAAAAATGGGGGTTACCATTGAAAAAAATGAAGTTGATGTCAGTTTTAATATGTAGACGACCCCCTAAGTAAAATCTAACTATAACATTATAAACTAGACGTTATTACAAACTGATTGGTACCAGTCGCATGTTTCTACGATAATTTACGGCAAAATTAGGTGGGGGGGGTGGCGTTTTTTTTTTTGGGGGTGACTGTACATAAAATATAACTAAGTAAGTAATAAATCTTAATGTATTTCAAAATTTATAACTATTAAACCATAATGTGTATCAACATTTTTGCATCATTTATAACTATTGGATATCTAATAAGCTACATTACATCACAAAAGTACTAAATATGCGCATAAAATATAACTATGTAAGTAATAAACCTTAATGTATTTCAACATTTTTGCATCATTTATAACTATCGTTCACCTAATAAGCTACATTACATCACAAAAAGTACTAAATATGCACATAAAATATAACTATGCAGCTATGAAACCTTAATGTATTTCAACATTTTTGCAATATTTATAAGTATTGTTTATCTAATAAGCTACATAACATCGCAAAAGTACTATATATGCACATAAAATATATCTAAGCAAGTATTAATCCTTAATGTACTTCAACATTTTTGCATCATTTATAACTATTGGACATCTAATAAGTCGCATATCATCACAAAAAGCACTAAATATGCACATAAAATATAACTATGCAGCTATGAAACCTTAATGTATTTCAACATTTTTGCAATATTTATAAGTATTGTTTATCTAATAAGCTACATAACATCGCAAAAGTACTATATATGCACATAAAATATATCTAAGCAAGTATTAAACCTTAATGTACTTCAACATTTTTGCATCATTTATAACTATTGGACATCTAATAAGTCGCATATCATCACAAAAAGCACTAAATATGCACATAAAATATAACTATGCAGCTATGAAACCTTAATGTACTTCAACATTTTTGCAATATTTACAAGTATTACTTATTTAATAAGTTACATCCTAATTTCACTCAATATAATTAAGTTTGTAATATTAAATCTTAATCAATTTCGCAATGTACATATGCTTAACTTTTAAATTTCCGTTTTAATCTATTAAGATTAAAAAAATAAATAATTAAATTTTTCTATGTGTGTGCGTGCATAAACTTAAATTACATTTATAATGCGAAATATTTTTTTTTTCCAATCACATTTTAAAATATTACATAACTAAAATACTTAAGGATGCATAAATAAACAAAATATGCAAATACATGAATATAAGATTAATAAGTGCATGGCTTGATTTTAGCTTATGATAAGTTAAATAAAATCTACTATAACTCTGTTGCGTGGTAAAATGTTATTGGTTGATAGAAGTTAATTTATAAAATAAAGTTCTTAAATTAATATTATTAAATAAATATATCCTACATATCAATGAAAAATACTTCTAGATAGCTCATTATTTTCAAGAAGCATATTTTTTAATGAATTAAATAAATGGTAACTCTGTAGTATGGTATTTTCATTTTAAGGTGAATAATTCAAAAAGTTTTTTAAACTAGTTTAGTAGAAGTATATCCTATATAAGATAATCAAACAAAATGAGTTTATCGTAGTATGACGTAGTATCAACATGGTCGATAAGAAATAACCTTATCACTCATTTGTTTCTTTGGAAGTGTAGAAAAGAAGCATATTTTTTAATGAATTAAATAAATGGTAACTCTGTAGTATAGTATTTTCACTTTAAGGTGAATAATTTAAAAAAGTTTTTTTAACTAGTTTAGTAGAACTATATAAGATAATCAAACAAAATGAGTTTATTGTAGTATGACGTATTAAATGCTTGCGAAAAATGCTAAGTCCTCGAAATACATTGCCTCTCATTAAATTCTTTATTAAAAAAATAAAAATAAATAAATAAATTCTATCTATGCGAATTCACTATTAAAGTTTCATCCTAAATCACATAATTTTAAACGAAAACTACTTATCTAACAATTATCTACATAAAAATATATTCTTACATAATTTCTAATACAACTCATTTAAAAGATTCCTTATCTATTTAAAAGTTTATGACCAAGATCTCATGAATACATGTTTAAGCATTTCCTGAATTGGAAAGATAAACAATCGTTAACACACAATTCTTAATCACTATTTCTACATATGTCCGAAAATACGCACTTATCACATTATTTAAATTGTCATTCGCAAAATTTCTAAGACAACTCATTTACAAGATTCTCTATTTATTTGAAATATGTTAGGATAGAAGATAATATAACTATTTTATTATAAAATGGAAGTTCAAACTAAAAATTACAAGTGTAAAAGATAATATCAACATCCCGTAATTTAAGAAAGTACACTGATAAAGTTCTTTAAATACACTATTTGAAGGATAAACCGTAGATTACACAATTATAAATCACTCTATTACTGCATATGACAGAAAAAATAAATTCTCTCAAATCAACTAACAGATGACACTTATAATTAAAACCATAATTAAAATTATTTTTTTTTTTAAAATTTCCAAGTTTAAAATTAATTTTAAAATCCTAATTAAAATTCTCTTAAAATAACTTCCTTATCTTTCTGACTCTTAAAATCATAATTTTTTTTTTTCTAAGTTTTAAATTAATTTTAAAATCATAATTAAATTCTTTATCATATCAACTTCCTCATCAAGGTTCTCTTATCTACGGTGCAGGCTCTTATCTACGGAGGAGGGATCAGGCTCTTATCTACGGAGGAGGGATCAGGCTCTTATCTACGGAGGAGGGATTCTCACTTCCGGTCCCTCCGTCCCTCCGCTGCAGCAGTACTCTCCTTCTTCCTCTACTGAACTCTTAAAGTTACGAAGGTATAAAAGTTTGTTTAAATTAAATATTAATAGTCTCTCATACTCTTGGTTTATAACAATTCAGATTTTCAATATTTAATTTCAGGAAAATTGGCGATAAATTCTAGAAAAAATAATCTGCGATAGAAAATGAATACACTGAACGATCATGAATTATGAGCAATAGTACAGAATAATTTCAACTTACGCACGTATAAGCTTTGCTTTTTCATAAAAAAATCACGTTTAAGAAATGTAGAATATTAAATGATATCAGAAAAAAAAAATAAGTTAAAGATCGTACTGAGAATGCACTATAATCTTAATATATATAAATCTCGTGTCACAATGTTTGTCCTCAATGGACTCCTAAACCACTTAACCGATTATAATAAAATTCGCACACCATGTGCAGTTCGATCCAACTTGAGAGATAGGATAGTTTAAATCTCAAATTATAGTCGCAATTTTAATTTATTGCTAATTATTTGTTATAATTTCAATATTTCATTATTTCAATTTCTAATTATGATTAAATTATTTTGAATACATCATTCCAAAGATATTTTAAAGTTCTTTTAAATTATCGAAAGTTTTCACCAGATTTACACGTTTTGAGGTGTCCTGAATCAGTTTTCTTTTATATCTCAGAAATTAATTTAAAAAAATTTCATAAGTAATACATCATTTGAAAGCTTTGTTGACTTGATACACATTTTAAAGTACTTTTACATTATCGAAAATGGAATTCGAGATTTCACCCGATTTACACGTTTTGAGGTGTCCTGATTAGGTTTTTTTTTTTTATCTCAGCTACTAATTAAAATAATTTTATAAGTAATAGATCATTAGAAAGCTTTTTTTGATTTGGAATCGAACAGTGGATTACAGAAATTTCTACCGCCAGATGGCGCTGTAATACATTCAAATTTCAATATTTCAATTTCTAATTATGATTAAATTATTTTTAATGCATCATTCGAAAGATATTTTAAAGTTCTTTTATATTATCGACAGTTTTCACCAGATTTACACGTTTTGAGGTCTCCTGAATTAGTTTTCTTTTGTATCTCAGCTACTAATTAAAATAATTTCGTAAGTAATACATCATTAGAAAGCTTTTCGAACAGTGGAATACAGAAATTTGTACCGCCAGATGGCGCTGTAATATTTTAAAATTTCAATATTTCAATTTCTAATTATGATTAAATTATTTTTAATACAGCATTCGAAAGATATTTTAAAGTTCTTTTAAATTATTGAAAGTTTTCACCAGATTTACACGTTTTGAGGTGCCCTGAATCAGTTTTTTTTTTGTATCTCAATTATTAATTAAAAAAATTCATAAGTAATACATCATTTGAAAGCTTATTTTAGTTGATACACATTTTAAAGTACTTTTGCATTATCGAAAATGGAATTCGAGATTTCACCCGATTTACACGTTTTGAGGTGTCCTGATTAGGTTTTCTTTTGTATCTCATCTACTAATTAAAATAATTTCATGAGTAATACATCATTTGAAAGCTTTGTTGATCTGGAATGGAACAATAGATTACAGAAATTTCTACCGCCAGATGGCGCTGTAATATTTTTAATTTCAATATTTCATATTCTAATTATGATTAAATTATTTTTAATACATCGTTCGAAAGATATTTTAAAGTTCTTTTACATTATCGAAAGTGGAATTCGAGATTTCACCTGATTTACAATTTAAAGTGTCCTGATCAGGTTTTCTTTTGCATCTCAGCTAATTGAGTAAGACCGTTCAAAATTGGTATATGCAAGTTAATTAGGAGGGGCTGGAACGGTGGGGAAGGAATAGGCGCGCAGCGCGCATGGGTTTGGGACCCGGTGCGAGTTTTTACCCGATGATAAAAGATTTTTTTAAAATTTAATTTTCTTAATAAAAGTTTGAGTTGAGAAGGAATATGCGTGTACAGCGCACGTATATCCTCAAACGTGCGCGCGCAGCGCGCATGGGTCTGCGCTGCCGAAGGCAGTGGCGTCCCGGTGTGAGTTTTTACCCGATGCTAAATGATATATTTTTTAATTCCTTTTCTTGAGAATGAAAGTTTATGAGTAATAACATGGAATTTTGAGAAGTCATAAGGATGGTGAAGGAATACTTGCGCGCAGTGCACGGGTCTACGCTGCCGAATGCAGTGGGGACCCGGTGCGACATTTTTCCTGATCAGATTTTTTTTTTCTTTTTTTATCACATGATAAAAATTAATGCAATTTTGAGAATTCATTAATTATTGTGATTCATTTAAAAATAGTGACCAGCGAAGCGGGCGTAGCCTGCTAGTATATATATATAATTTAAATTGCCTTATGTACTTATAAATTGCCTTATAAATTTGACTCTTAAATAAGGCAAGTGAATTTTTGTTACCGTTTGTGTTTCAATTAAAAATTATAAAAAAGCTCCACAGACAAATCATTTCATACGAATGCTCATATTAGTCGTTAATATATTTATTTTCTAATTGTAGATTATTGTTTCTAATGTTTTTTCGTCAATTTATCAGATAAATTTAAATTTGGTTAAAAATTTTATGTATTAGAAACAAAAATATATATGCATTGTTTTTTTTTTTTTTTCTATCTCTTTTAATAAGAAACATTTAGGTTTCCATGAATATAAGAGCTATTTTTACACAAATGGGCCCGAATGTTGTAACCTAGAAAAGATTATTCTGCAGTTGCAGACAATTAGCGTATTTCATGTACACGGTGATAATAAATATTAGTCTTTTTCATTGCATTTGTAGTGCACCCCCTGATTATACTCGTACCCAAAATGTTATCAGAAAATATGTGTTTAAGCATATAGTTTGCATTTTCAAAATTATATATCATATTTTCGTAAAGTTTTTTTTTTTTTTTTATATTCGACAAAGCGTGTATGTCTCTAGTCTGTATGTACGAAGTTCCTTTTAATGTACATGCAAAAATAGTTAAAAGACGCAAATCTTTCACATATAAGTTCTATTAGAATTATGATGTCAGTTTTAAAAATATTGATTTCACTCAGATAATTTGATTTATTGCAAGAAGTTTCGTAGTATTTACCATAATTCCTGTTAATAGGCAAATAATGTATCTTGAAAGTTTAAATTGAATAATTTGGTCTCAATTTAAGGAAAACAAACTTTTATAAGTTGTTTTGTGAATTTTATTATCGTTAATTTAATATTCTCAAAAGTTTTCAAAAAGAGAGCAAAGTTTAATTTTCTCATACTTTTCATTTCAGTTTGTTGTAAGAGTAAACATTCAATAAATAAATTTGTCATAAGCACAATATTTTAATTGATAAAATTACAAAACTAAACCATCAAAAATTTTTTTTAAATCTATTTCTATTTATAATAACCAGTTAATTTATTTAACTTTTTCAACAAAGTTACAAGTGTTTACATTTGTGCGTTTTACAAGAGATAAATTATAATTCATTGAAATAATTAATGCTTATACGTGTTATCTCGTATTACGCCAGAATGTTTGCTCCAGACTATGGTATTTAGTTTTCCCATGATAAACTAATTCCTTTTTTATAATTGAATTAATTCCAGAACATTGGCACAAAACGTGTGTAGGGTGTTGTTAATTTGTTTTAATATGGGTTACGATAACTTTTAAACAGTTGCTACAAAGATAACTCTGTTTTACCAAACATAACAAATACACCAAATAGCTGTAAGCCTGGTTAAAAATTTTCTTCTACAAATCTGAATTTGGATATAGCGAGAGATTGGATTTAACGAGCAATTTTCAATGTTCTAAGTTCTTCATTAAATCCTACTGTATTAAATGGGGGATGAAACAAGAACGAAACACAGATATAAAATAATCATTATTTACACTCTGAGAATTTTCAATAAAATTCGGAGAGTTGATGGCTAAATTATATGGGCAGCTCCCTCTTCCAGAAAAAGTCCAGTAGCTATATTTGTAATAAACTACCTCATAAAATTCAGAGTGCAGAGCTGCCAACCTAATCCAGCAAATTGTTAGTACCGTCCATTTTTGTACACCACTTAATTTTTAGAGAAATTCTCTTCAAATGTATCTACGACGAATTAAAAAGAAAAATACTTAAAAAATTAAGTGGTGTAGAAAAAGGAACGGTACTAACGATTTGCCGGATTAGGTTGGCAGCTCTGAGAGTGCTTATTAAAAGATCATTTTCTTTCTTCGAGAGAAAAAGGCTTTGCAGCATTATTGTAATAACTTTAATATTACAGTTTGTAACAGTAACATTTTTTGCCAGCCACTAATTGTAATATGGTGGTGAAATTTCTTATAGTGTACGAGGGGGTGCTGAAAAGTTCCTGGCTTTGCACAGAAAGAATATAGAGTCAGAATTCTGAAATTACACATTTATTCAACATATTCTCCTGCCAGACTGATACACTTGTTACATCCTTTTTGCAGCTTTTCTAGTCCTGTCAAAAAAAAAATTAGCTGGTTGTTGTGCAAACCAGCTCTCAGCTGCATGTTGAACGCCTTCGACATCGTTAAAATGATGACCCTTAAGGTGTTTCTTCAGATTCGGAAACATATGGTAGTCGGAGGGGGCCAAGTCAGGGGAATAGGGGGGATTTTCGACCAATTGGTAACGTAGGGTATTCAATTTGGCAGTCACAACTTGGGACTTGTGTGAGGGTGCATTGTCCTGCAAGAAGAAAATGCCTTTTGTTAATTTTCCTCGGCGTTTCCTCTTAATTGCCTCATGCAGTTGGTCGAGGAGGTTAGCGTAATACTCTCCGGTTGTACTGCAGCCCTGAGGAAAGTAGTCTATCAACAGAATACCATCTTTATACCAGAAAACGGATGCCATGACTTTTTTGGCCGATTTCTGGGCACGGAACTTCTTGGGTCGTGGGGAGCCACTATGACGCCACTCCTTTGATTGTTCCTTTGTTTCAGGATCGTAAATGTGAAGCCACGTTTCATCTTCAGTCACTAACCTAGCCAAAAAATCTGGTGTGTCACTGAAATGGGCCAAGACAGCTGTGGATGTCTGCACTCGTGCTTGCTTCTGTTCACTCGTTAAACATTTCGGTACCCACTTCGCTGAAAGCTTCCTCATGTCCAGGATATTGTGGATAATAAAAGTAACACGTTCTCGGGATATGCCCAGTATCTGAGCTATCATTTTCCCAGATATTCGTCGATCTTCAAGAATAAGGTCATGGACAGCCTAACCTGTTGCCGCGTCCGATGCTGTTGTTGGCCTCCCACTGCGGGGTTCAACTTCCACGTTGAAATGTCCTGTCTTGAAATGCGCCACCCAAAATTTGACGGTGCTGTAGGAAGGACTGTTATCCCCTAGTGTCTGTGACATCTCAGTGTGAATGTCCTTTGCGGACTTTCCTTGGAGAAACAAAAACTTCATAACGCTCCTCAACTGCACAGTCGTGAAACTTGCTTGAGCCTCTGCCATGCTATCTTCTACCGGAAATTTGAAATAGCTATTAGAGTGGGAAACAACTGAAATTTTTACAGTAATATTACAAGATAACAAGCTTTCTTATGGTAACAATTTTTTTTTTTTTTTCAACTAGAAGGGGGCAAAGCCAGGAACTTTTCAGCACCCCCTCGTACTTTAAAAATGAAAACATAAATAAGGTATATATATATATTATAACAGTTGGGATTTTCTCAGTTAATCGTTAATATGAAATAGTACAAGCACAATGAGGCAGACAAATCTTCATTTTGTTAATAATTAATTAACTAAATCGTTGATAAAAAAAAAAAAAAGAAAGAAAGAAAGAAAAAGAAAGAAGAAGAAATAGAAGTAATTTAAAATTTATTTTTATCTATTTTCATCACCACGCACGCCATACATTATGGTTTTCTTAAACAAAAAATCTTAATGATTCATATGATAATAATAATAATAATAATAATAATAATAATAATAATAATAATAAAAGACATTTTGAGTGTTTTGGGTTAAAATTATTGTTCATTAAATCAACACGATACTTTAATGTCTGTTTCAAAATATAAGAAGAAAAATTCATAAAGAAAAATGGCTTCTGGAAATTTTTATCCTCATTATTCTCTAAAAATAAAAATATATGAGGTTATCTGGTATCTGATACCAGATAACCATAATATTATTAATAATGGAATAGCTTTAATGTTTACTTTGTTGATTAGCAGATCAGCTTGCACGAATGTTATTGATGAGGGAAACAAATGCATTATATTAATAAATTATTTTATTGCTTTTAGTTATTGACTTTTAATTATTTTCCTACTCACTGTATAAAGTAAAAATAAAGATTTTATGTTGAAACATATTTAAAAATTATGTATGTTTACACCAATTAAAAATTCTGTTACAAAATTTTGGTTATAAGGATTCCATTTTGGTACATTTGTTTCAGCTAATATAGTTTTCAGTCATTTTAATACACATTAATGAATAGATACATGCTTACAATACTTTTTATTATCCAGTTAGCTTTAGAAACAGTTTTATTTGGTTTATATTTCAATATGAGGGGAGTGCCATGACAGTCAACACTACGTTTAAATATTGTACCTACATTCAATACTTTTTATTACCCAGTTAGCTATAGAAACAGTTTTTTATTTGGTTTATGATTCTATGTGAGGAGAGTGACACAGAGATGCCAAGTCGCTACTAACGAAAAAACAATTTCATACCAGAATAAAGAAAAAGTAAAACCTGTCCTGTTAAATTGCAGATAATTATTACAAAAGAATACATTAAAAAATTTTCGGTATTAACATTACGGACAATCCGTAATAACTTGGCATCCCTGGTGACATCACAGTCAACACCCCGTTTGAATATTATACCTACATTTAAAAAACATTTTAGGTTGTTATTACATTTAAAAATTTATTTAATTTATTCAGATAACATTTAAAGAAAAAATAATCTGGTGTGTCACCCACACGACTTTTCTTACTCTGAAATTTAATGCATTAAAATACAGATTGGAGATTAAGGGGTAAGTTAACGAGAACTGTTATGTAAACCCATGTTACAACAATTCAAATTAGGCTTCGGAACAGCTTTTTATTTGAGAAATGATTCTATGTATGGGGGGCTACCGTCCCCCTCAACCCCCCCCCCTCGTTTTATTATGTACTGACATTTATATACAATTCAAATATGTTATTAAATTTAAAGTACATTTAAAATTATTCAGACAACTTTCACGCTCAGCATTCTTTGAAACTTATCATTTTTGATCAAACTTTTCCAGTAACAAACGTATTACCTTCAAAATACAGCATTTAAATCGCCTGAAATTAATTGTTTTCCTGGGATATCACATCTCATAACAGAGACATTCTATAGGCACGTGTATCATTGTTAAAAGCTTATTTGTAATTAATGACAGTTTAAAACACGTAGAAATTTAAAAAATATATATTTAACTAAAACCACTTATACATATCATTTCAAATTATACACATCATTTCAAAGCTTTTCGCCCTACCTATCAGGGCAACATCAGAAATTTTTTTTAATAAAAAATAGTTTCGTAAAAAAGTGCAGCATTACGTTCATTATATATTACAAAAGCAGTCGACAGTTACAATTAAGCTTGATAATAAGAAGTCAGTCTGGAACCAAAAATTGTGGAGTCTTAGTTGGAGCTTTTCTGGGGTAACATGAAAACAACTCGAAAACCAGAACTATTAAGGAACTTGCTTGGGAAAGTCTGTGGGTAGAAACTGGAGAGGCTGGACTGGCAGTAACATCTGACATGAAGGGAGAAATAAGAAGTCAGTCTGGATCCAAAATTCTGGAACTTGTTAGTTGGTGCTTTTTTGTGGTAACATGGAGTCAACTTGAAAGTCAGAGCTAGTAAAGAACTTGCTTGGAGAAATCTGTGGGTAGGAATTGGAGAGGCTGGACTGACAGTAACATCGACGGAGAATCTATGGACTAGTCAAAAGGCTTGCAGGAAGTTTTCAAAAAACTTTAGACGTTTGAACCTATTGAATCATACTGTAAAGATACATTCAAATTAAATATGTGGTTGTATAAGGAAATGCCAAATTTTTGGTAGGAAAGCTGCATCTTTAGAATTAATTGAATTACGATATTTTATAATTTTGATTACTTCTGAAATTATTAATTCTGATATAATTGGTGGAATTGAAATAATTGCTGCTTGGTCTCAAAGAGGTGCAGCACCAGAGTTATCGTAAATAAATTTACTAAAGCTGAACTTTTTCCTTCCTAAACATTGCGAATATGTTCTTGAATTCTTTTGCTTAAGGTTTTTTTAGTAAAAGTTTCTTCTTTTACTAAAAGAAAAACAAATAGGCTTATTTTCTTCTTTTCTTTAATTATTTCTTTAATTCTTTCTTTATTTTTTTGAAGTATCTCAGCAATTAATTAATACAATTTTACAGAGCAAAACAGCTAAGATGATTTACTTTTATTTTTCAATAAAATTGTCTCAAGAAGAAGAAGGAAAAAAAATGGTTTTGATCTTAAAATTCCTTCTTAATAAAGAAGCTTTTGGTTACACTGCTTTATAGATATGGATTCTCTATCTTCTAAAGAACACCACATTACTCAGCCTATATATGTATATACAAGGCTTGAAATTAACAGTGGGCCGTTGGTCCGGGACCACACAAATATTCAACGGACCAGCAAAATATAAATTCTAGTGGTCCACCGGACCAGCGAAGATTTTCAATATTTTTCAATTTCTTACTTTTCTCTAAAATTGCCTGTAAACAGAGCTACCAACCTAATCCGGAGGATTGTTAGCACCGCCCCTTTTTTCTACCCCAGTCCTTGTTTAGAGTATTCTTCTCCTTAATTCATCGTAAAAACCTTTAAGAGTCCCCAGTAGCCAGATACCTTCCTTTCTCCTTCCCCATGTAATCCAATGGGATTTTTGTTGCTTTGTATTTTCCGGATATCTCGCTCAAAAATAAAGTTTTTCGAATTCTGTTTTTTTAATTCCATTCTTTGAACATGCCACTTTTTTTCTTACTACGCAATTTTTTTTTAAAAATAAATTTCAATATTTTATTTCATTAAGCAAACTTAAGGATATAATTTTCAATCTTAAAAAGAAACATTTAAATTGTATTTTTAAAAAAATTCCTTAATAAGAAAAAAAGTAACATGTTTAAAGCGTGGAATTAAAAATACAGAATTTGAAAAACTTTATTTTTGAAGGAGATATCTGAAAAATACAAAGAAACAGAAATCCCATTGGATTACATGGGGAAGGAGAAAGGAAGGTACCTGACTACTGGTAAAAATTAAGTGGCGTGGAAAAAGAGGCGGTACTAACAATCCTCCGTATTGGATTGTTAACTCTGCGTAAATCTATCACAGAATACTACATTATAACGATAGTAAGTGTACTTCTTTATAATTGTCAATACCACCTATTCTGTGTAATTAATCATTTAATTTCACTTTCATAATATTTTTTAACACGCTTTTATTAGCTTCACCTGCATGTATGTTTGTATGTTTGTTTGTAACTGCTCTGGGAGCAAACAAAAAATCTATATTGCAAAAAAAGACTTTACCTATGTGAACGCTGTGGCTGTGAGGTAAAGCTCCGGGTTACGAACCTAAAGGTCTAACGTTCGAGCCCAGTCAGGGGAGATTTTTTAAAAATGTTTTTTGTTTAATTCTAAATTATTTATTTCTCATTCTTTCATTATGTTATTTATTCAGTTAACATTACGTAATTTCTAGACTTTTTTTAAAATTAATTATTGTATTAAAAAAGTATAATTTACAATTACTAATTTAAGAATCTTTGTTTTACTTTAAATACTTAACAGTAAATGCGTAACATTAAACTCGCTTATTAAAGCATAAATTTTTGATTTATATACGATTTCATTTGTATTTTTGAATTAATTTACAAAAAAAGAAAAAAAAATATTTACAAAAATTTATTAATTTTATTAGCTTTAAATTTAATTTACAAAAATTTATATACATATGTAAATTTATATACATATATATATATATATAAAATTTACAAATGTACTTGCAAAGTTGATAATTTACACTGTCTTAAAAATAGCTTTCAATTAATTCAATACATAAAATCGCTCGATTCAATAGACAACATTATGACTTTTGACTTTCAAGATCTTTTCAATAATATTGAGTTATCAGATGTTAGTAATGTCATTTACAGTCTTTTTCAAGAATATAAAGCTCAAATTAATCTTCCTTACAATTTTAAAGCAGAAAAATTTAAAACTCTTCTTAACTTTGTTATCCATAATAATTATATCTTCCACAACAACGCTATCTATTTGCAACAATTAGGCATCCCACAAGGAGGTTGTAGCTCCAGTATTTTGGCAGATCTCTATCTTTATTATTATGAAAAGCAAATTTGCAATGATGATGTTCGATTTTATCGTTACATCGATGATATTATTGTATTTTATCTCAACAAGAACTCACAAAATGGCTTTTCCTTCAATTATCCACCTAATTTAAAGCTAACTCAAAACACTCTGACTAATCAATCAATTAACTTTTTAGATCTCAAAATAATCATAGATGGTAATAAACTTTACACAGATATCTATGACAAACGGCAAGATTTTTGTTTTAATGTCAACTTATTTACACATTTTAATTCATGTCTGCATCTTTCGGTATTCAGAAACATCATCATTAATCATTTATTTCGAATTAATAATTTATGCTCTGCAAAGTTTAAAAACAAGAATATTAATAAACTGATCACAGCCACTGCTAAAATGGGTTTTCCTAAAAACTTTGTATTTTCTATTTTATATCCTTAACCATGTCTCTGTAAGTACAAAAAAAAAAAAAAAAAAGCTGTGTACACTCTTGTGTATATCAACAAAAAAATCATAAAATAATAAAAGACAATAAAAAAGGTGGCGGTTGGGTGGGCAGATGTTTGATTACGGAGGTGGGGTGGTGTTGTAAGGCTGGATGGTTGGGTGGGTTTGTGAAATTAAATAAATAAAAAAAAAAAAAAAAAAAAAATAGAAGGCTTGTTGCATTTGCTTTGTATTACTATGCAAACTTTCATTTTCCAATAAAATTTCAGATTTTTCCTTTTTGAGTTGCCAACTATATTTAATGTTCTAATTATACTGTTAAACACAATGTGATCAATCGGTGAATTTCATTGTGGCTTCGTGGTTTCAATGTTGTTCATCTGCTTTGAAATTTTGCATTTTTAAATCCATATGGTTCCTGTTCTGGTTGTGGCAGGCTGGGGGAGTGTTGCCGGCGTAAAACTAGTGTAACCCCACAGGCAAGTCACAAGTCTTGCCGCCTGCCTCCTTCTTCCTATCTTGTGTTTCTTGGGTTGTTTTTTCATTAATTTTGATAAGTTTATGGTTTTAAGTTAAGATTTGTTGTTTTACTTTATTGATTCGTTTGTTTTGCAGGCAGTTAATTAATAGATCTGCTTTCTTTACATTAGTGTATTTCATCCACTGATGATTTTTTTTTTTTTTTAATTTTATTGGTCATTGGTGTTTCAGTGATCTTGTATCTGTTGCTTGACTTCTACTATGCTTAATAGATCATCTTTATTATATATATATATAAGTCTTAGTAAAACAAACAATTTACAAATTTTCAAATATTTTTTTCTTATGTAAAAGATTGGAAGAACGGACTTGTATGTACGGACCAGTAACTTTACTTTTTTAATTTCTACCCCTGTATATATATATATATATATAGATAGATAGATAGATAGATAGATAGATTAGATAGATAGATATGAATATTAAAATATTTTAATATAGTAAAATCGAGAAAAACATATGATTAAATGACACTAAAATCCACAATGACCAAAGTGAATTAATTTATAACTAAATTAAATGCCTTGCTAAGACTTTAGTACAAATATAAAAACAATTAACATTTAATAGCTTTAATAAAGCATGAAAAAACACAACAAATTTACCATACCAATATTCTTTACATATTTTCTTAAATTATTATATTAAACATATTTCATATATATTTTATAAAACAGAATCGCATTTCTCGTTTTACGTTTCTTTTTTTTTTTTTTTTTTCACTGCGCATCCTAAAAAAGAGATATCCTTAAAAATCTATTTTTAGTCTAATACTTCGAATATTATTACTAAATTACATTATAACGAATCTTGAATAATGCATCTGTAAAGCGATTTTTATTTTTCTAAACGATTATTCTTCTCGTCAATTTTTAAGGTATGCTTTTTTGAAAATGTTTCAACTTGAAATTATGAATTTTTTGCATTTTGTCTCTGGGTGATCTCAAAGTTTTAATATGATATTTAACCTAGAAAAATAGTATACTTTTTTCATACACTGTAAAACAAAAATAAAAAATAAAATAAAGAATAATGAAAATCTGTAATTTTCATAGAAAAAATCCATACCATTTACAGAAAAAAATTGTTTTAAAGAAAAATAAGATTTTCTTTTTGATGTAGTTACTCCCTTAAACTCTGTTACAGAATACTACCAGGATTTTCAATTGGAAATGGCATAGCAAAATTGACATTTTGAAACCTTGAAATGTCACCCACTTTCCACAAACCAAAAAATAAAAATAAATAAACAAATAAAAATTACAATCAAACATTCTGTCAGTTTAACCAAAAAAAAAAAACCTGTCAACTGGGTGCCACTAAAAAAAACTGTTCTTTTTTTTTTTTTTTTTTACTGTAAAAAACCAAAACATATTTTTAAAAGAAAAATCCATTCCTATAATGAACTTTATTTATTTATTTATTTTTACAAGGAATAAATTTTGTATAATTAGTAAATATACTGAAACGAAACTTGACGCACATGGCTATGAACCCTATGGTGCCGAGGTAAAGCATCTGGTTTCGAGACAGAAAATTTGGAATTTGAAACCCACCAAAGAAAGTTTCCTAAAAAAAAAAAAAAAAAAAAAATTACACAATTAACAAAGTGGCTAAAATTACAGTGGAGTTGCCAAAACTGTAATTTTTTTACTATAAAGAAATTAAATTCCGTTAAAAAATAGTTTTTCTTTTCAATTAAAACACGGTTTTTTATTGTTAAAAAATTAAAGTTTCTTAAAAAGAGTATTTTGTTAAAAAAGCAGTTTTTTACTGACACATCAGCATAACATTGTTTAACATTATCATTTCTTTGTATTTTCTTCGTTTCATTCTTTTATATTTTCCTTTAATTTTAATATTTACATGCAAGTCTTGTGCAATAATCTAAAACGCACCAGAATTATCATTATTATTATTATTTATTTATCTCCAAAATAACTACTACAACAAATTTGATAATAAGGATTTTGAATTAATGAAAAATAGACGTCCAATCTCTAATGCTATCAATTACACCACTTTCATTGAATTTACTTAAAATATTTGTAATAAAATTTACACTTCGAGTGAAAATTTACAATTATTCTTAAAAGATGATGTTGATGGGAATTGCTAATGAAATTTATTAAACTCTCTGCTCTATCAAAACTGTATTTTCACTTAAATTAGTTTTAAAGAGAGAGAGAGGAGAGTTTTGCAACTCTTACATTATAACAATTCAAACCTTCTCGATAAGCAAAACAGAGTAATCTTTAAAAGTATAACTTAAGAAGGGGAGGGGGGGGGGGTGAAGAAAAAAGAAAAGAAAGAAAAAAAGAAAAAGAAGAAAGTTATAAAAAATGACCAAAATATTTAAATATTTAAAATAATATATTTAAAAATGTTTTAATTATTGTTACATACTTTGCATTTTGCTCAGAAGAAAATAAATGAGGTAATATTAGCTTAACAGTATAGTATATACTTCTATATTCGAATCACAGTCGGGAAGCAAAATGGAGTATATTTTCCATATTCGAAGTTTTAAAAAATATATTTACGAAGAAAATAGAAAAAAAAAAAAAAAAAAAACTCGTGCATTTAATGTTGAAAGGTGCGCATTTTGCCTAGAAGAAGTAGGGGGGTAATATTGGCTTAAACATTAGTATTTTGTGTAATTTTTAATTTACTCTAGAAACAAAATGGTGTGTACTTTTCAAGTTTGACTTTTGAAAAAAATGTTGAAGGAAAAAGTAAAAAGCAATCGAGAAGGAGGGAATCCAGTTAACTTGCGTGATATTTATGGTCTGGTGGTCGAGCGCTGAGGAGGTAAACAACAAGAGAAATTTGCAGCGAAATCGGAGCTCTTCCCACTCTCTTATCATGAATAATTTAGTGACTGTGGCCGTCTATTCCACAAATCGAAGTAGCACATAGCTCACCCGCCGATTCTTAACGAAGGCCCTGCTCGACGAAAAGTCCCATTAAAAGGGGCCACGATACTTGGTGCATGCACCCAGAAACCCTTCAAATTTATTGCTTGAGATAACGCGACACACGCGCTCTCCCAGTGCACTATCACGCAGAAGGTTGCAGTAAAGATTTGGGATTTACGCCGAAATACAAGCATCGCTAAGAGAGTTTACATTACTTTGCTGCTCTCTTAATAATTCCATTAATTTGGTGAATAAATAATTTGTAAAACTAATTCAAACTACATTAAGTATGACAGCTAAAATAATAATAATAATAATAATAATAATAATAATAATAATAATAATAATAATAATAATAATACTTCTATACATTCTTGGTTTTTAGCACTTTATTTGATTATCATCACTTTTTTTTTTTCACATTAATTTGGTTTTTAATATTGTTAATGTTTCAGTTATTTTATTGTAATATTATAAATATTGTAGTATTAATCATATAAACCTGCTTCTCTCAACAAGAGGAATTCCAAGAAATATAGCGTAACTTATAGTATAACATGGTGCGGCACAAATCTTGGTATCATCAAAGGATTGCAGCACACTGTATTCGTGCCTGTCTTTTTTGTCTGAGGAAGGGCCAGATTTATTATATCGGCCTAAAACAATTGCTGCATGATTTCGCATTTCTTGCTGTTTATTTAGAAGCTTTTTATTTTTCATCATCATAAATTGTCAAAAAATAAAAAAATAAAGAAAGATAAATTGTATATTTTTCCCGTAGATCTTTCAATGAGTTACAAATTTTTTTGAGTATACTTTATCTGACTCTGTTTTGCACAGCACCACAATGATAAGGTTTCATTATATTACATATTATGATCAAACCGTCAGTTCCCACACATACACATCAAAATTTCCACGTGAACGAAGTCGCGGGTAACAGCTAGTAATTCATATTTAAAAGATGTGCACCTAATACTGTTTTCTTAAGTAAATATTTGTCGAGTCATGATCTTAGTTTTTGTGCTGTTTATAAAAAAGTAAGTTAATGATAAAAATTAGCGATCAAACTATTTAAAAAAAAATAAATAAATAAAAAATAAATAAATAAATAAATAAATAATTTAAAAAAAAAGGAAATTAAAGGGGACTAATGTGCAAGTTGTACCTGACGGGACTAAAGTGAAAGTTGTACCTCAAGGGACGAATGTGAAAGTTGTACCTCACGGGACTAATGTGCAAGTTGCACCGAACGAACAAACTATTTCTTTCAACGAAAATGCCTACTAACCCTGGACGATAGGTCTAATATATCGTATCATATTATATATCGTATTTATCGTAATATAACTCAATACTTATTTCGCTTCCTTCTTCGACTCGTTTTAATACGCATTTTTTATATGCATGAGCAGCTCCCGAAAAACAAAAACATTAAATCATTAAATTCATTTTTTTACTTATTTTTATTTCATATTATTTCACGCGCACTTTTTATTTCCTAATTCAAAATTATTAAAAAAAAAAAAAAAAAAAAACGTTTTCGATATCGCTTGTAACGATACTGATTATTATTGATTTTCTTTTCTTTTTTCTTTCAATAATGATAATAATAAAAAAAGAATTTAATGAAATTCTGGCAAAAGCAGAATTTAGTTTAGGACGGAGGACTATTAGTTTTTTTTTTTCTTCCCAATTATAACATCGCTTTCAAATTATTCAATTATATTTTCGATAAATTTTATATTTCGATAAATGTCCAACTATCGAAAACGACAACGCAAAAATCCCAGATTGAGACTAATAGGCCCTCAGTCCTGAAAAAAAAAAAGAAAAAGAAAAAATCTCTCTGTTACATAATTAGAATAATTTGTGTAGAACAAAATAACAACAACAATCTTAATAGCCGTCTTAAACACTTTCTCAAATTGATTTCCTATAAATTTTTCGTTAAGTGTCTCATTTTTTAGATCTAATTGAGTCAATATATTTCCAAATGTCGTCAAACATGACGACTTTTTACTGTGATTGCGCATGTTGTGTGTGCAAATACAAGTACATGTCTACATATAAGCAGGATTGCTGTCACCTGTCTGCTTAAACTATTACGGAATTTTTGATTGATTTTATATTTTTCTGTTAAATCCAAATCAACTGTAACGGAATATCATAACATTACACCAGAAAGCTTATTTTTAAGCTTACTTTGAGCTTATTTTTGATTTTTTTACACAATGATGAAATTACTATTTTCATGCACCGGTGCATTGAAATTTCATATATTATTATTTCAGCACAGAAAAATTAATTATATTTCTGTTCCATATTATAATAATGAATATTTGTATGCAAATTTTCATAAAAGTTGTCTACAATTAACAGTCAGAAAAAATAAAAGTGATTTATTATTAGTTATCAACTTGTAATCTTATATGGTTAATTATTGCATCGGAGGAAAAATTTAATTATAAAAAAATAAAAATAATGCAGGTCTTAAAATTTGTAAATTAAAGGAAAATGTTTAACATTTTTACCTATGCATAAGTTAAAATGAGTTTTAATCAAGTTAAAAAGATTCTCGGTAAGAAACAAGTGAGATGACATACGTAAAACCTTCTTATAATGCGGCAATATACTTCATACATTGCTGGGAGAGAAAAAGAGATAGCTGTAATCTAATAATATTAGAATTGTGCCCCACACGGATTTTTTTTTATTATTATTTAATTTGTATCATACAAGTACAATTGTGATTGAATTATTGGAGAAACTATACATTTAATAACATTCAGCAAGACAAAATAACATGAAAACCAGATTTATTTTTAATTTTAAATAATAATAATAACAAAATGACGGGGGAGAGGGGGGGGGACTACTTATTCTGCAACCTCTTATCATTTAGTGGGTATCGAATGAATTCTTTTAACCCTGTCTAGACAATAAAGACATCAAATTCAACGGGCTTTAGTGCCATGATGAAATACTTGTAACATAATTCCACAGTAGTCATTTTTAATTTTTTTTATGAACTTATATAAGAACCTATTGTTCATCAGAAGGACGAAAGCATATTAAACAAAAGTTCATAGTTAGAAAACAGCTTCCATATCTGCCTCAATCCCCCCCCCCCCCCCAAAAAAAAAAAAAAAAAAAAAAAAAAAAAAACTTTACATGACTAAAAAATGAATAAATAATCCAATTTCCATAGCAAAAACCTAAAATGCTTGTAAATCAAGTTAGATGCGTTAAATTTTAAATTTAAACGTAGATATATATACGATAGAAGTATGGTATTCCTTTACCTTATTAATAAAACATTTTATATTATAAATAAAACATTCTATGTTATACATAAAACATTCAAAATTCCACTAATAAATAAAACATATTCTTCAATGTACTTAACGGAAAACTAAATCACACATTAAATCAGTGAATTTTACTGCAGTCGAATACAAATTATTCAATCAATTTTTCATGAAATCTGATCTCTGCGTTTTTTGCTACTTCATCAGCATATGATAACTCCCTTTTTAGATAAGACTTTCTTCATTTCTCTAATATGATAGAGGAGTATGAATAATAAAAATAAAAGTAATTCTTTTATGTTTTGGATCTTAGAAAATACTTATAAGAAGCCCTGTTGTTATAAGAATTTGAGAGTTCTTTCAGCAATGTTGATAAAAACTTTCCCGTTACTTTCCACATCATTTTGAAATTATTTTGATTACTAAATCTTTAAATAATAATAATAATAATGAGAAGCGTTGACAAACTAGTTTATGCATATATTATTATTATTAGTATCATTAGTGAGAGGGTTCATACAAATTTATCAATCACACATTTTTATGAGTTCCTTCAGACGAACATGACAAACATAGTGGGTCGCTCATTCTAAGAGTGAGGTATCTCCTTGTAAATGGATTTTGAAAGTTTTTGCAAATTTATGCGTAGGGGGGGAAATCAAGATTCAGTAAGTGTTATCGATTTTTAGTGTTTAATTAAATTCAGAATTATAAGAATCTTATACTATTAAGTAAGCAATATTTGTATATATATATATGTATATTACACTGTTCTCGAAAACGATAGCTCGGACAGTCACGTGATTTAACACAAAGGTGCCCTCCGAAGGGTCATTGTGCACATCGAAGTCAGATTTTCGAATTTTTGATTAGTTTTCTGTTAAATAATAAAAATATGAAAATAAAACTTCCCATTTCTATAAAGACGCAGAATGGAGAATCTTTGGGGCGATTTTATTGGTTTATTTGATTTTCATTGATTTGAGTGTATTTTACATTGAACTACAGCTACGTTATGAGGAATTACAAGAAATTCGATTGGTTTATTTGATTTTAATTGATTTGAGTGTATTTTACTTTGAACTAGAGCTTCGTTATGAGGAATTACAAAAGATTTGATTGTTTTATTTGATTCCCATTGATCTGAGTGTATTTTACGTTGAGCTAGAGCTACATTATGAGGAATTATGAGAGATTTGATGGGTTTATTTGATTTTCATTGATTTGAGTGTATTTTACGTTGAACTAGAGCGACGTTTTGAGGAATTACAAGAAATTTGATTGGTTTATTTGATTTTCATTTATTTGAGTGTATTTTACGTTGAACTAGAGCTGCGTTATGAAGAATTACGAGATATTTGATTGGTTAATTTCATTTTCATTGATTTGAGGTAGGGGCGTCCAGTGATTTTTTTTTTTTTTAAATTGTTTGTTTGTTTTAACATGCTTGACAGTGACTGCTTCGAAAACGAGTTTCGTGCGTTTTCAGATTCATGCACAGCGTGGTAGGGGTGTGCGTGATAGTGATAGCCGCGGAACCGAGTTTCGTGCGTTTTCAGATTCATGCACAGCATGTATAGGGCTGTCCAGTGATTTTTTTTTTTTTTTTTTTTTTTTTTTCATGTGCGTGAAGCGTACATACGTGCGTTATAGTGATTGCTGCGAAAACGACTTACGTGCGTTCCCTGATTCGACCATTCACCGAATAGTGACTTTTACTGTACAAGTAACAGCTTCAACTGTTTCCAGAATATTCGAAGAATTAACATTTCTGTTTGACTGGTTTCGAGAATATTCGTTTTAATAATAGTAGTTTAGTTGCACAGATTCGAGAAATTCAAAAAATGTTTGATATTGTGATGGAGATCCCATACTAAAACTGGGAAGAAAATAGTCGCCAATCGAAATATATTTTCTTAAACGTTTCAATTATTCAATTAAAAAGAAATCCTTTAAATATACTGCCCAGCGAAGCGGGCGAAGCCTGCTAGTTTATAAATTATAAGAGAAATTATTTGAAGTAACTTAGAAATTTTATTTTTATAATGAATATTTAGAAGTTTTAGTTTTCTGGAAAAAAAACAAGTAATGCCATTTATGGGATTTTAATGCAATTATTGGAGTTTCTTCACTTTTATAATCAAAGATGTGACAAAATGCAATACAATTATGCAAAAATATACATATTTTTAAAAATATGGAGTTACACCACTTTTACAATGAACCGTCCATATTTTACTTGCGTTACTTGATTTATAAGTAATGGAGTACATAAGTTTTATTTACTTGCAGACTTTCACCGCTTCTCTATAATCACTATATTAAAGTGAATTTTAAAAAAAGTATCATTAATTCTGTATATTACTTTATGAATAAAAACTTTCAAAAAATTTATTTAAAAAAAATTAAATAAGTACACTCCTGCTCAAAATTTGCAAACGACCGATTTTTCTCAATTTAAAAACTTATCTCTCAATGAAATGTTTTCAAACATTGGGTATTCAAAGAACTGGGTCTTCCTCATGTTCTTCAGTGAAGATTGATTTAAGACAACATTTAGGGGGCAGGTAAAAAATTGAGTAAAATCAATAATGTTTGTGATCATCCTGTATCGTTACGTGAACGAAATGATCTGTAACTTTGGGATATGTTAATATAGACCCAGTACAATTTATGGATGAATTTGTGTGACGATAGCATGTTAATTAACAGAGATATAAGCATTTATTTTAAAGTTCCAAAAAAATCAGAAAATTTTTTATTGATAATATACAGAGTTTTAAACGAAAATTATTCCCACTTTCCGATAAATTGAAAATACACTTTTGAAACAACGTACTGCGATACAAATATTTTAAATATCTCATGAAATATGAGCAATTTTATGAAAAACATTTACACTGCGCATGTGTGAAAGTTATAAAAAAAAATTTTTTAAATAGATTGAATGCTAGATATATTGGGCAACTTTTGTCAAAAGTTCATTTGAATAGAGTAAAAATTAAGCAAATTTTCGGCAAAAGAACGAGCTAGATTTTAGGTATTTTCCAAGAGATGGTTGAAATTTCGTAAGGGGTTTTTCACATGTCGCGTAATTAAGTTTGAAGATCCAGTTATTTCAAACACTTTGTAAAAGTTCTTTTATGGGAAAAACCCCTTGTGATCTCGCAAATCTTAGTAAATAAACAAAAGTAAGTTAGAGTTAAAAGCTTATAAGGCAAATTTCCCAAAAAAGTACTTTTGGAGAGTGATTGAAATAATTGAATCTTTAAATTAACTACGTGGCATGTGAAAAAACGCTTATGAAATTTCAACTCTTGGAAAACACCTAAAATCAACCTAGCTCGTTCTTTTGAAGATAATTTGCTTAATTTTTACTATATTCAAATAAACTTTTGACAAGATTTGACCATTATATCTAGATTTCAACCTATGTAATAAAAAATTTTATATCTTCTTTCGCACATGCGCAGTGAAAACGTTTTCCATAAAAATGTTCATATTTCATGAGATATTTAAGATATTTGTGTTTCGATTGGAGTATATTATTTAAAACGTGTTTTTTCAATATATCTGAAAGTGCGGATAATTTTCGTTTAAAACTCTGTATATTATAAATAAAAACATGCTGATTCTTTTTTCTTTTTCTTTTCTTTTCTTTTTCTTTTTCTTTTTTTTTTTTTTTTTTTTAATAAATGCCTATGTATCTCCTTTACTTAACATGCTATCGTCACATAAATTCTCCTACAAATTGTCCACAAATTAACATATCCTAAAATTACAGATCATTTCGTTCACTTAACAATACAGGGTGATCACAAACATTATTGATTTTGCTCAATTTGTTGCCGGCCCCCTAAATGTTGTCTGAAACCAATCTTCACTGAAAAATATGAGGAAGTTCTTAAAATACATTTTATCGAGAAATAAGTTTTTAAATTGAAAAAAAAAAAAAAAAAAAAAAAAAACTGATCGTTTGCAAATCTTTCTAAACTTTTGAGCAGGAGTGTACATTTCTTTTAGTGAATATTTTTAGCAAATCAAAACCATGTCAAATTCCGTGATGTACAGCAGTTGATTAAATTTAAATGACATTTAATTCCACATGTCTACAAAAATAAGGTTGAAAAAATTTCATTTATAATTTTAGCTTATACATATGTTTTATTATTACTATTTTTATTTTTTTATTTTTTTTTTTTTTCTGTCCAAAACCTAAAATAAAACTAGTTTATTTATTTAATTATTTTTTACTACCTACAGATTTTTGTCAGTACAAGGTGTCTACCGACATAATTTCTTCCTTTTCGGTAGTTCATGAAAATAGTCAAAAGATGTTTTGCTTGTTAAAACATATAAATCCTCTTAAAACGTATAAAATTATTGATACCTAATAGAATTCTAAACATATCATTAAATTTATACGTATTTAAGTACTAAACGTATAAATTTAATAATTTCTGATGATAGAACTGCAACAAAAATTCTGTCTCGCACACATTCACTCAGACACAAACACAGACAGCTATCATTCCGAAAATGGTCAAAACACGTTAAGGCTCTCATAAAACGTACGAATTTAATAATTTTTATTCCCATGACAAAAAAATAAATAAATAAATAATTCGATTACAAAAAGGAATAATCTTTACGTTTTAAAAAGATGATTTTTAGTAGACGATTTTAAGTAGACATTTTTAATGAACGAACAAAAGGTTTTACAATAAAATTTGCATCGTACATTTTATATGCATGTCTATTTACATCGTATCTCTTCCTATTTATCAACAAGCTTAGCAATGTTCCGTTTAGGCGATAAAAATTCAGACTTGTCTCTCAGGTGTCACGCAGGAAATTCAAGGCACGTATGTGAGAGAAGTCGTCTGCAGGCCCCACTTTTTAGGGCAACGCGGGTGGCCACGATTTCTGGGGGCAAAGTCGCACCTTTTGGACAGTTTCGATTTGTTCACCTCCTCCCATTCTCTCATCGGATAAACTACGCGTGTGGTGCAGGCGTGGTGACGAAAACCTTTAAAAATAAACTTTACCTGTTGCGCGCGAAATTTGCCGCCCTTTTTTATCTAATGTGGGTTGCAGCCAATTTAGTTTTGTTTGATATATCACGAAAGGAACAACAACGAAGAAGAAAAAACTATGGAGTGGTATACCGTTTATATGTTTTTCAAGGAAATGTTCGAAAACACGTCCCATAGAACAAACATATCATTTAAAGTATTCCAGTAACATGTTCTAAGAGCAAAGGTATCATTAAAAGTATTCCAAGTCATGATAAGCTGAATAACGTATTGATATTAAATGCAACTTCGATATTTGTACAACTAAGATCAATTGAAAAATATTCTTTTTCAATGGCTTATAAAATAGCTAATATTTACCTACATAAATGTTTACGTAAACATTAAATGTGTATTAAAAAAATTTTAACATTATTTTCAGTCCCAGTCTTAGACATTGTTTCATTTTAAAATCTCATGATTTGAATAAACAGATAGAAGTGCCGTGTCATTGGAAAATAAAAATAAACAGATAGAATACGTTGAGAAATTATAAGACCACTAATTAATTAGTGCCGTTCTGAAGAGGAAGACACAATATGCAAATTTTTAGTATTTGTATTTAAAGCTCATCATGAAACATTTTTTTAAAAATAACATTTTTTTTAAAATAACATTTTTTCAAAATTAAACAGCTACATTTTTTAAAAATTTATTATTTATTTATTTATTTATTTATTTATTTATTTTTTAAGTAAATAAAATGACTGTTAAGAAATTGTAAGATTATTTGAAGAAATTAGCATATTATGTGTCCCATCGGATCGTTATAGTAGATACGCGTTTGTATTTCGTGAAAGTATTCCCGAGAAGCAAAGATTGTGTTGTTCACGATGAAGATACCGAGGGAGTTGTCTGAGACCGAAATGGGAAAAATTTTGTTGTACAACACTGTTAAAAATGTTTTCTCAAAAATGAGCAAAATTGTCTCAAAATAGCTCCAAAACAATATATATTTAAATTTGAAAATCCGTGTACTCATTTTTGCGTATATTGACATGCTCAAAAATAGGGATATTGGGATTCTTAGTGGCCAACCCCAATTCTGAGCGTGCTCAAAAATGAGTACATGGGCTTTTCAAACTTAAGTGTATATTGTTTCGGAGCTATTTTGAGACAATTTTGCTCATTTTTGAAAAACCATTTTTAACAGTGTAGGTTTCAGGTAAATCTAAGAGGTAAGATACCTAGGTTAATGAAGCATTCTAAAATGGCCCTTCACAATGCAATAATTAGAAAAAAGGATACAATTAAAATTAAACAATCTGGAGGAAAAGGGATTTTGAAAGCAAGAGAAGATCGACAAATATTTCTATTATCAACTAAAAAATGTCATTCGACTCGTGAAATTTCGAAATGTTTCAGCGAAAGAACCTCGTGCATAAGAGTTTGTAAATTTATTTTTAATTATTACTATTATTTTTTTTTTCGCACAAAAAGGTTTGGATCCATTATGAGATATATGGAGAAATTATTCAACTGCATCGAAGCATATTATACTTACACCTATATATGCCAGTTAGTTGGATATTTTTTTAATTTGAATCGTGATAAATTTCAAAAGAATTCGGAATACAATTTTATGCTATTTAAAAGTATTCTGAAAAATTAAATTATGTATGCAGATAGACAGATATTTAAAAATACATTTTTTAAAGATAATACCTTTCATTTATATTTAAAGTATAAGAACTATAAAATAGAGCAAATTATTTATAATTATATATAAGGACACTTTATCAGGGGCATAGTGGATTTTATGTGTCATTTTCTCTTTATGACGACTTATTTTGTTCTCTTATGGTTGTTATACCCCTGCCTACCAGAAATTTAATTTTTAAGTTCTTTATATTAAAAATATTTTCATTGACTATATTTTATGGCTTAGAAAGACCGCATAATTACAAAAGAATCACACTGTAAATGAAAACTATCAGACTTTTCCTGCTTCGCTGGTCCCTATAATTAAATGAATTTATAAATATATGAATAAAAAATAATCTGATATGTCACTCACACGACTTTCTCTCACCCTAAAATTTAATACTACAAGTACAGATTGGAGATTAAGAGTTAAGATAACGAGTACTGTTATGCAAACCTACGTTAAAACAATTCAAATTAAGCTTTGAAACAGCTTTATTTGACAAATAATTCTATGTGAGGGGGGGCTACCGCCCCCACAACCCCCGTTTCATTTTTGTATCTACATTTCTATAGAATTCAAATATGTTATTAGGTTCAAAAATTCATTTAAAATGATTCAGACAGCTTTCCCATGCACAATTCCTTGAACCTTATCAATCTTGATCAAACTTTTCTAGTAACAAATGTATTAAATTCAACATACTACAACATTTGGATCGCCTGAAATTATTTGCTTTTGATTTACTCTAACAGACGCAGACAAAGATCAAACATTAAAAACTTGACAGGAAGCTCAAAACGTGTAAATATACAAAAAACCAAGCTATGAATATTTAGCTTAAACAAATACATTATTTACCATATTGCTATGATGAATTAATTTCAATTCCTGAGTAGCTTTCCTGGTCATGGTAAAATACAATAATAAAACACCTATATTAATAAATAAAAAAGAATGTTATGGCTTAAATATTGGCAGCCTGTATACCTTCTGAAAATTATATGCACATAAATATAATCCTGTATTAATAACACACGGCACAATCTAAAGTACACTTCCATCAATTTTCAAGTACTTTCGCATTATAATCTAGTTCTTTTGTGCAGCCCTGTAAATGAACAGCGAATGATTTGTATACCATATGCTATATGAAACATGTTTTTACATATATAAAAAATATATATTCGTTTCATTTGGTTTAGTGCAGTCTATAGATGTTAAAATTTACTTACCTGCAATTTTCCCCATAGACGTAATGTATTTGAATTCTCTTGGGTGTCCCTGTACACGAACCATTTGCTTGATCTCAACGAAACGTTTAGTGTAGCATCCTTATATGATACACATTTATAATACCAAGTTTGGACTTTCTGCTATTATTTGTTCTTCAGATATGCTGATAAAAGACACACACACACACACACACACACAAACCAACCACTAAAAAAAAGATTTTTAGATTCAGAGGACCTCAAAACGTGTAAAAATAACAAAATAATAACAAATAATAACAAAATAATAACAAAAACTCAATTTCGAAAATTTGATCCAAAAACAATACTTTCTCTACTTTAAGCGTAAATGAAATTAAAAATAGGATCACTATTTTTTATATCACTTTATAAATAAAAACTAAAAAAAAATAATAATAATATATAAAAAATCCATTGAAATCGCTCATAACGTCAGTTTGAGCGATTTCAATGGCTTAACGAGTAATTATACAAAAAAACTAATAACTATGAATATTGGTCTCAAATGCTTTTTAAAATATTTTAATATTTAAAAATTTTCAGGGAAATGTCTATATTTTTCTCTAAAATTTCATTAGTGTTAAAACTTTCATTTCTTTATAGCATGTCTTTATCTCAATATATATATATATTATGCTTTTTAGGTCTTCACAATAGAAAACTTTTAATCTTAGAAAATGATTTTTTACTAAAATTTTTATTTTAAAATTGTTCATTTTAAGGTAAAACATTTCGACTTTTGACCTTTAATATCTCAAAAAGTACATATTTAATTTTCTTTTAAAAATTATATGTTATTCTTGCGTTTATTGCTATAATTATTGTGAATTTAAGCGCGGGACGGCCATGGGATGCTGAGTTACAAATTAAAATACAACCCTCTATCAGTATATTCATACTAACATAATGTAAGTTTTACCCCCCCCCCCAAATAATAATAATAATAATAATAATAATAATAATAATAATCCGCAAATATAATAAGATATACAATATAAGTGAAACTTGATTGCAACTTGCAATTATTTGCGTTTAATATTTGTACTTTATCTATCAGAGATTAATGATAATTGGGACCAAGATGCTGTTCAGGTCCCCGGAAAGCTTTATAACAGTTAGAGTACTTTTAAGTAGGTTTATTATTATTATTATTATATTGTTTTTATTACTATTAATATTATGCATCAATAAAAGTTAATTCAGTGAAGACAGATACAAAAAAGTTAGTATTGTGTAATTTAAAGTTGGCTTTTAAAGAATTCAAGGAAGCGTATCTTAGAGTTCCCAACTTTTATTAACCCTTTAAATTAACTGTAAAGATTGTTCACCACTGCCAAATGCTCTAAATCTTTGTAAATATATTTGTACTAAAGTAAGTCTTTTTTTTTTTTTTTTTTTTTTTTTAGACAAAATTAGAAAAAAAAGTGTATTTTTATTATTATTTAATAATTTTAAATTCAGATTTTAATATGATTGTAAGTTTTTTATATTTTCAATCTATTAAAAATCAGATGTAAAACTCTGAACCCCCACACAAATCAATGCAAGCTGATCTCAACTGTTTATGGCTTAAATTGCTACATTTAGAAGCACATTTAAAATGAATATTTAATCGGTAAATTAACATTCCAGGATTGTAAGCTTTCACCATTCAGTTTTTCTTTTTCTTTTTTAAATATCACGTAATTAACAATTACAAAACATTGTAATTAACTATTTTCCTTTCATTAAAATCACACCATCAACTGTGGAAGAAAATCATATTTATTGAAATTTTATTTTTCCGACTGAGTAAAAATAATGCCTGGACCCGGACTCGAACCCCGGATCTTTGACTTACAAGGTCAAGGCTCTACCAATTGAGCTATCCAGGCCGGCACCCCGGTCAGCATTACTCACTCAGACAACCTTTAGGCAGAAACATCTCTGGTCTATCATGTAGATAGCTGAACAGAAAATAAGCCGCAGGAAATGGAAAACACCATTAGATAATGGGAGAAAGAAATACAATTTTTATTAAAATCACATTAAATATAAAATTTTAATAAAAATTGTATTTCTTTCTCCCATTATCTAATGGTGTTTTCCATTTCCTGCGGCTTATTTTCTGTTGAGCTATCTATATGATAGACCAGAGATGTTTCTGCCTAAAGGTTGTCTGAGTGAGTAATGCTGACCGGGGTGTCGGCCTGGATAGCTCAATTGGTAGAGCCTTGACCTTGTAAGTCAAAGATCCGGGGTTCGAGTCCCGGTCCAGGCATTCTTTTCACTCAGTCGGAAAAATAAAGTTTCAATAAATATTTTCCTTTTAGAAAATTTCTATACATGCTAATTTAGCCCACTTAAATAAAATCATAGAATATTCTATATACGATTTCAGTACGAAAATACTGATGAAAGGTTGCATTTTAATTTTTAACTCAGTATCTCATGAACGTCTCAAGTTGGAACTCGCAATAATTATAGACAATAAAAGTAAAAATAGCACATAATTTTTAAAAGAAAATTAAATGTGTACTTTTTGAGATATTAAAGTTCAAAGGTAACTGTTTTACCTTAAAATGAACAATTTTAAAAGTATATAAAAATAAAAATATATCATTTAAAATATATCATTGAAAATATATCATTTGAAAATCATCGTTAAAAATAGATCATTTGAAAGCCATAATAAGCTTTCTAATAATACTAAAGTTATGCCTCTAATGGCCTTATTCACCATTAACTTCAAATCCCGGTTCAACGCAAAAACTTGAAAAGCGTCTGAAGGTACAATGCAGCTTTCCAAAAAAGTTTGGCACTCTGCTTCAGCCATCTATCGTCGAAGTTTTCATATGATTTTTGATTGGTTACTTTCAGCTAAAAAATCTGAAAATAACAATACTGCTACGTGGCAGATGCAACGTGTCAAGTTTTACTAAAAAGTTGAACCCTAACTTTATACGCGTTTCAAATTTTCGTGTTCAACCATAGAGCCGTAAGTGAATTAGGTAACAAAATATGGGCATATTTGTAATGCAAAACTTTTTTGAAAATTTGCATTTTTTTACCCATTTTTGCAGCCCTGTATATCGAAAACTAATAGAGGTAGGGTTTTATTGATTGATATACATTCATTTCTCTATAGAACAAATAAATGAGCCCAATTTCACAAAAAATTTGAGGGGATGAAATTTTTGCTGTATTGATTTGCCGTAAAAGGAATTCCCCCACAGAGTTACATGGAATTTGTTGACCAGAGATGGGAAAACTGTAATGCGGAGAAAAAACCTTTTCGATCGACACTGTATTAGTAAAGCAATCAGTAAATAAAAAATATAAACAACATCAATATAATTTAAAATTTTTGTACTAATTTTTGCAATCATTCGGCCATTTTTATAGAAATTATTATTATTAGTACTAGCAGGCTACGCCCGCTTCGCTGGTCACTATATTTAAATGAATTTTCGAAAGAATTGAATTAATATTTATTTTTTTACACCACATTATAGACAAAAACTTAAAAAAAAAAAAAAGAAAGAAAGAAAGAAAGAAAGAAAGAAACTGAAATTGCTCCAAACCTTTCTTCGGGTACCCGCTGTCTACGGCAGCTCTTTTCCCGCCCGTACTGCATCAGGTCTAGGTTTCCCATGCCTGCAGAAAGATCTTTCCCGGGCTCTTCAATCTGGATATTTATCGACGACAGGGAGGATCTGCTACTATTTAAGAACTACGATTTTAAAGATGACTGTATCTCAGCATCTATTAAATATTTTAGTTTTGATCCATGTATTTTATAGCCCATGCTATTTACACTATATTACGATTTGATTCCGACCAATGTAATAAAATAAAATAAAATAAAAAGTAGATTAAATATATATATATATATGTGTGTGTGTGTGTGTGTGTGTGTGTGTGTGTGTGTGTGTGTGTGTAAACAAATAAATTTTAATCAATTTAGTCCTTTTTACTATGTATATACAACCATTTTTCTCGATAAATACTGTAAATAAAAAAATTAATGAATAAAAGTTTTTTCTTTTAAAGGAATTAATTAAAAAATGAAAAATAAGAAGTTGTTCTACTATACAAAATTAAACATAACTGTTATAAGTACGTTTTTAATTTAAAACTAATTATACTTAATTTTTTCTACTGCATTACGATTTTATTTTCAATAAATATAACAAATTAAAAAAAAAAAAAAAAAATTCGTCTTCAAATGAATGTGTTAAATAAAAATAAGTTGCGTAATAGCCGTTGCTAAGATACGCAGACGATTGAAGCAAAAGAATAAATCTATGAAAAATAAAACAAAGAAGCCAATATTTAAAATCGAAAAAACATTAATTTAAAAAAAATTCATATTCGAAATTCGAAAAAAATCTCGATGAGGTGCACACATGCAGGATCCCAGGTACCTATATGCCAAAATCTAAAAGTTTAATATGTTTAATTTTTTCTACTGTATGTGTATAACTATTTGATTTCAATAAATATAATAAAAAAGATTTCTTCCTCAAATGAATTTAAATAAATATATAGTTTAATAGCCGTTGCTAAGATACGCAGACTTTTGAAACGAAAGAAATTTCTGAAAAATGAAACATTGAAGCCAATATTTAAAATCGAGAAAACATTAATTTAAAAAATTCAAATTCGAAATTCGAAAAAATCTCGATGAGGTGCACGCCTGCAGGGTCCCAGGTACCTATATGCCAAATTTGGAAGCTCTGCGATCAGTAGTGTGAGCACCAGAGCGCAGACACACACACAGACACACAGACACTTCTCTTTACTTATATAGATTTCTTTCTTTCTTTCTTTTTTTTTTTTTTTTTTTTTTTTAAGATATCTTTTAATTTATCTTAAGATTTAAAAGTTCTTTATTAATAAATAACGAATTATTCCCGAAACTTATTAACAGAAGATATTTTAAGATGTTTATTATAGACTTAAAACATAATGGTAAATGAAAAAGAAAAAGAAATCAAGAAAAGATGTAATTTAATATATTTAATACATATAAAAGAGTCATTTTTAAATGGACATTCTGATTTCGATATTTTTCATAAAGTTTATAAGTACTCAAAAGTCGTATTTGTCACTCTGAAAGTTTATACTTCTAGGTTCTAAACATTAAAAATAGACCCATTTTTCATTTAATTTACATTACAATAGGTATGTTGTTAAAGAATACAATGCTATTTTAAAAATTAAAAACCGTTACAAAGTTTTCAGGCATGAGTCAAATTTTACTATCCTTTTAACGTCAGTAAAATGGCTTTAAACTGGAATATATAAACAGAAATATAATCTCTTCTGCTAAAAATATTCTTATCACTATCAAATAGACAATTTTATTCTTTCAAATATAAATACAAAACATTTAAATATGTTATAATTACGACGATAATTCATTGAATAATATTTGTTTAGTATTTCTTATGTAATATAAGGAATATGATTTTGTAGTTTGTACTATAAAATTCCTTTTAGTTAAAATGATTCTGAAAATTAGCGCATACTGCTGATACAAGGATCTACAATATTCGGTGCTAAATCGTATGCAATATTAGGTTCAAGAAAATTATGTATGATTGTGGTATTATTGTTGGGGTTACGGGTTAAGGGAAATTGTCTACGCATGGGACTTGGGTTTGAGTGGTATTCCCTTCGTTTAGGTCTTTCTAAGATGCCCGAATCCCTATTTAAGCGAGTTCTGGAGAAAATTACGAAAAACTCTGAAAAGTTAAGTAAACGAGTGTGACCTGGATCCGTACCCGACACTTCCCGTCAGTCCGCTTCGAGAACAGAACTTCTCGGCCGCTGGTGAGGTAATGTACGATTAAGAATAATGAGATTCTAGACGAAATTCAAAATTCAAACTTAAGCTAAAGCGTTGCTTAAAAAGTATGAAAAAGAAGAAGAAAGGATTCATTCAAAAATAGATTCTGTATTTTCTGTTTAATAACCACTAAGTTACCGGATAAATTAAAACATTCTATAGATTAAAAATTAATGTTGAACTCAACGATGTACTTAAAAATGATAATAAAGGTCTCGGAACAGTAATGCGATATTCTCTAATATTTGTGTTATTTAGTGCGTTACTTTTTTTCCGAAAAGCTGAACTAATGAGCAAATTCTTCCCTGTAACTTTTTATAGCTCTTTAGTTTAGGAACAAATAAGAGAGAACAGCATGCCAAGAAAATACACAAATGCTTTCTCCAATTTCACTCAATACAATCTTATCGCTCTGGAATTTCCCACAAAAAGTTCTGGCATCGTATCCAAGACATCACTCCATCGACGGGAACTAGTCAAAAGCTTCGGAAACTTTGGATTCTGATTTCTTGGTGATAGCCATGGCTACTGATTTGGCTACCGATACAACGAAAATAAATACGTTTACAACGACCGGAAGGGGCGACTACCGATTTTTTGACACATCGGTTGAAAATTGGTGCCAAAGAGTCTTCTTGGCAGAATATCGTTGATCGAATAGCTTACGTAGCAAAAGAAACAGGAAAAAAATATCCAACACGGGATCAGTAACATTACACCTCAACTTCACCAGCCGTCAAAATTCTAGCTACCATGATTTTTTTTTTTTTTTTTTTTTTTACGATTTGTAACAGAGAACTTCCTTGTTTCCGTTTTTGACTTATTTTTTACAGCCAGTTTTGAGAGGGTGTTGTTTTTTGTCTTGCTTTTCAACACACTTTAATTTTCTTTTCTGTTCTTCTTCTTCTACTCTCTCTCTCTCTCTCTCTCTCTCTCTCTCTCTTTTTTTTTTTTTTTTTTTTTTTTTTTAATATTCTTTTCCCCTTGTCGAGATTTTTTTTTTCCTACTATTTTATTGTTGTTGACAATCTCTCGTGTTTGATAACGCAACACAATGTGGTCAGTAAAAACAGATAGTTAAAGAAAACAGAGTAAGATTCGTATTTGATGTGCACGAAAGGATTTCTAGAGTTTGTTTGGAAAAGACGGTTTATTTTATATTTCTTCTATTTACGTCAGTTTTTCTTGCGTCGTACTTTAAGTGAGCTGTTGAATTCTAGAACAACTGTTATGTTACTTGAAATGACACATGATCTTTTCTTTCTTATGCGTCATACTCGAATGGTTTTTCAAAAAAAGTGGGAAGGAGCATGGCATATTGGACATGAAATAAAATGAAAGGTACAAATTTCATGTTGATCTTGATTCCAAGTCCCATTTTAACAAATTTTAGAAGTAACTAATTTATATTTTACTTATTACTTCCAGTTTAAATTAACATTAGTTAAATGCGAAAAAATTAAAAATAAATCAATTTTTGGAAAAATTAATTTTTTCTCGAAAATTCAACAACTGATTACGTAATTAAATTTAATTCTATAGCTAAAAATATATCCCGTAATATAAGAAAGTATTTTGTAATTTACAAATGAAGAAGGGTTTTATTTTGCAGTTTTTTAACACTTTCCAACATGGTTGGAAAATATTTATGATTTCGGTTTGTCTGTTTCTCTGTATATCTGTCCGTGCTCTAACTCCTGTAAATATTCATTCAATTTCTTGAAACTGATATATGTTATTCAAGTTCACTATCAAATGTTCGCTATTGAAAATGTAGTAAATACCTTTACTGGTTTGTGTACAGGGACCTCCGAAAGTATTCCAAAGTATTGTATTCTATGAGAAGTATTTTTATAAGCCTTATTTTTATATTTTTTCTTTACACAAATCTTAATGATATTGAAATATGTTATTCAAGTTCACTGTCGGACGTTTTTTACAGAAAATGGAGTAAATACCTCCACTGGTTTCTGCCTGTACAGGGACACTAAAGTATTCTAAAGCATTGCGTTCTATGAGAGATATTTCTATAAACTAAATTTTTATAACTTTACTTTGCTCCAGTCTTAATGAAATTGAAAAACGTTATTCATATTCACAAAAGAATGCTTTTTATAGAATATAATATGATTAGCATTTGATTTACAGGGTCCCACAAAAATATTCAGTTACATTAAGGGTTATTATTGGAAATTTTCTACAATTGCATTTTCTTTCATATTTAACATTTTTAACACTTCCTAACAATTTTTAAGTGTGAATATGATTTTAATTTGTCTATCTGTCTGTCCGACTGTCCATTTGTTTATCTGTTCGTCTGCCTGCACCAAGCGTCCGTAAATATTCAGAATTAAAAAAAAAATAATGTTATCGAAGTTCGCTATGAAATGTTTCCTATTTAAAAATGACAATTATAGGTCCTGTACAACTGGTATGTGTAATTGACCCCCCCCCCCCCCCAAAAAAAAAAAAAAAAAAAAAAAAAATGCCAATGCATTGCGTTTTAGGACAGATATTTATATAAATCACACTTACATAACTTTCTACTGTAAGTTCTTTCAGTCCTTCAGTCTATCTGTTGTGTGATGACTTAGGTAAAGTACATTGAAAGTTATACGATATAACATGTACGTACATTTGGAAAGTGTTACTAATCAATGCGTGCTTCATGATTTTTCTTTCTTGTTTAAATAATTTATTCAGTCATTCTGTAACTTAATCTCATTTTTTCCATAACGATAATATGTAAGTGATTTTTCATAATTTAATATCATAATTTATGGCTGATGCATGATTTTACTTTCTTCTCTTTATTATAGTACCCATTTGCCTTATATACATTCCTGTGAGCTTAATTAAACAAATGGTTCATTTTAACTTTTTTTTTTTCAGATTACAATTGTATAGATATAGGTTACATTAATACGAGCAAATATTTCATAATTTATTAGTAATTCATGAATTTGCTGCCACTTGGCATATTTTGGGTTAGCAACGATATAGTCCCATCCGGGGATAGAAAGGAATAAAATCGTTAATCTTAAAATAATAATAAAATTGTTGATTTTGCCATAAATTCTTTTAACGTAACAAAAAAAAAAAAAAAAAAAAAAATGGGAGAGATTCCACTCCATTTTCTTAATATTTAATAGTAATTAACGATCATTTAAATTAATTTAAATAAGAGAATAAATCAGTAAATAAAGGAAAATAAAAATCGTTATTAGGAAATCTGAGCATTTCTCTGAAAGCTCGAATGTTTGTACAATGTACCGTAATGTATACGAATTCTTTTGTACGTGTCTGTGTAAGAACTATAACTGGTATAAGCCCGTAATTTCTAGTAACGACCATGCATCCGCAAAATTCGAAACCGTATATAAGTTTAATTTTTCTTTAAATAACACAGGATTGCGATGAAAAAGATACAACGGAACTGATAGCTGAACTTTATGTGTGATCTAGTGCTGATTTTAAAAAATATAAAGAAAAATTCCTATCACGTCACATTTTCTTCAAAAATTCTATTTTACTTCAATTTTTAACGCATACGTAATATTTGTTCTTCTGGGTCAATCGTCTACGATTTTATGTAAGTTACCTTAATAAAGACAAACAAAATAGTTTTATGGTAATTTTGTTTTAGAAACTGCACTATCATTTGGTGTAAAAAGTACCCCAGGGGAACATTTCGTTTTTCTGTCGACCAGGCGGCTCGTGAGATCCAGCAATAGTGGTTTTCATCCATTTAAACATATAAAAAATAAATCGATTGCTAAAAAATCAATTTGCTACACGAAGAATCGATTATTTTACATAGATTCAAATGAATAAAAACCACTGTTACCAAATGTATACAGTATACTACTAATAAAAAAACTAATTTCTTACTTTGCAAACTGTTAAAGAAATAATCCAATGTTATAGAATATTAAGTAAAATTTATTTTTATGTTGGGTTTTTTGTTTCTTTTATAAATTAAAGAGGAATTTTTCCAGATTTACAACATTTTTCTAGTCCTTTTCTGTAATTTCATTTGCTTATGTAAAAGTTCTTGCATTTTTAAACTCCATAATTATGTCGTCGGCATGAAAATTATCCTCTCCATTTCTTCGCCATTATTTTCATTTTCTGAAATCATACATTTGTTATATGCTTTAGGATACTGCATGTCGCAACATCTTGATTAAGGCAAATATTATCACTAAATTTTGAACCAGAAGCACTCTCTTCTACACGCAACCACTCTAAATCTGCATTATCATCATCATTATCATCATCATCATCATCATTTTCTTGCCTTTCTGTTTGGTATTCTTCATCGTTTTTTCGTACGTAACCGCATTTCACGAAATAATTTTCTGGATTACTAAAGAGGTTACATCCTGCCATACTGAAATTACAAAACGAATAGATGGTCCGGAGACATGACATCACAATTTTGATCTTCCATGGAAATGGGAAAAAGATTTATTTTAGGATAAAAGAATTAATTCCAATGTGTATGGCATATAGAACCGCTTGACCTTCAGCAGAAGATTTTTACAAGGTCAGGAGAAAAATTTTACAACGATGAATGCGGGAAAATTCAATCAAGAAGTAATCCAGAATGAGAATCTTCATAAAAATCACACACACAAATTAACCTAATTCTTTTACAGATCCAGAAATAGCTTCCAGGAACACTTCCCGATAACAGATATACGATGCTGTTGACTGACATAGAAGGTGAGTACAAATCTTACCTTCCTTAATAACTGATGGAAATTACTGTATATATAATACAACATATTTTAATCAGCTCTCTTACACTATTATATTTAATCATATATATAAATACAATTTATTCAAGTGTATGATTGAATTGCGCTATGCGCCATTTTCTTAATTAATTATTAAATAATTTACATGAGATCATGAGACTGAGTGTCTCAATTATATTTAGAATAAATATATATTTCGCTCAATAAGCAGCTTAAAATAAAGAGAGCTTCAAGCTTAAATATATTATTAAGATATATGAAAAATAATTACGAAGAAAGAAATATATAAATAAAGTATGGTGGGGCGAATAAAATGTATATATAATTGCATATGTATTATACAACATAAATAAGTATAATAATAAAGCTATGTGTTATGAAGAGTACATAAAATAACTAAAACTATATGCTTGTTCGAATATCATCAAATAATAAATATAATAACTGAATACATGTTAATTTGTTTTCAAATAAGAATAATACATAAATAAAACCTAATTTGAAAAGAAAAGGGATATTAAAATTAAATAATGGCCTCAAAGAATATTTCGTTAATAGAAAAATTGGACGCTAAAACTTATGATTTGCGGCGATTCAAAATAAAAATGTTGTTAATTAAGAAGGATTTATTCAGCGTGATAGCTGACCCACCTCCAGAAACATTAACAACAGAATGGCGTACTAAAGACAGAATGGCTAGAGCCTTCATAAATCTGTTAGTAGATGATAGTCAGATAATCAATGTAAGATATCTGACAACCGCTAAAGAAACTTGGGATGCCCTACAAAATATTCACCAACGGTCTAATTTAACAAATAAATTATTCTTACTTAGAAAACTTTATTCAGCCAAATTGGCTGAGAATGGTAACTTAATTGAGCATATTATAAATATTTATCAGATTAGAGATAAGTTAATCGCTATCGGTGAAGAAATCAATGATCAGGACATGACTATTCTAATGTTATGCTCACTGCCTCCTAGATACGACACTTTCATAACTGCTATAGAAAGCAGAAATGAACAGGAATTGACAGCCGAGTTTATCAGGGATAAGTTAACCGACGAGTACATTAAAAGTACACAAAATAAAACCATTCAAGGAGAAAATGCATACAGAATACAAATTAAAAATAAAACACCGCCTAGTAAATATTGCATCTAGTGCAAAAAGGCATCACATACAAGAAATGAATGCTGGTGCTTAAAATCCAGATCAGGAAATCTACACCGAAATAACAATAATTTCAGTAATAGCGGTAACAATACTTCTAAATATAAAAATAAACAAAAAAACACAGTTAATTAAAGAAACAGAAAATAAACTAAAAAATCTCACATTTATCATAGATAAAACTGAAAATAGGGTTGGGTAGTTGACAGTGGTAGTAACTCACATATCTGCAACGACTTAAATAAATTTGCATGTTTAAAAAATAATGAGAAGGTCAGTGTTATGCTAGCAAACGGACAGTCCGTAATCTCTCTGGGATATGGGGACATAAATATAGAAGTGGTTAACTCCGACAATGAAACAAACAATGTTTCCGATATAGCTACATACCTAATTTCAGTAAAGAAAGCAACTGAAAATGGTTGCGTCGCCATATTCAAAAACAAAAAGTGTGAAATTAATTTTCAAAATAAAACATACATTGAGGCTAACTTAACCGATAATTTATATTAGATAGAGACACGTACAAAATTCATCGGAAAGTATGAACATTGCAGAAACATGCACTGATAAAAATTGTAGAAGAATATGGCACCAGCGGCTAGGTCACAAAAGTTATCAACAGATCAGAGAGCTCGCCGAAAAAAAAATGGCAACGGGAATAAATATAAATAAATGTAAACATACTCAAGAATGCGAAATTTGCATAGTTTCAAAGCTAGAGGACGACTCACATCCAAAAAACGCAAATTATAGAGCGAACAAACCGCTAGACTTAGTCCACTCCGAGATCTGTGGACCGTTTCATACATCTACTGTCGGTAGTAAAAACTACTTCTTAACTTTTATTGATGATTTTAGTAATTATACATTTCCATATCTGCTAAAAAATAAAAGTGAGGCATTCGAAAAATTTAAAGAATACTATGTGTTAACTACGAACGGGTTTGGAAGAAAAATAAAAGTACTTCGCACAGACAATGGGGGGGGGGGGGGGATATACAAATAAACAATTTAAAGAATTTCTCACTAATGAAGGTATAGAACATCAACATATCATACCTTATTGTTCACCTCAAAACGCCTTAGCGGAGAGAAAAAAATAAAACCTTAGTCGAAATGACCAGGTGCCGAATAAATCTGGGGCGAAGCTCTTATGACCGCAACTTACTAGCAAAACCTATTACCTACAAGAGCTTGCGACGCAACACCGTATGAAAGGTGGACTGGAAATAAAGCAGATCTTTCAAATATTAAAACTTTCGGTTGCAAAGCGTACATATACACTCATAAGATTAACAGAAGGAAACTCTAAATTGGGTAGATTTGTGGGATATGACCTCAGAAGTAAGGGATGTAGAATTTACGTAGATAATAACGTAAAAACCTGTAGAACGGTAACAGGTGAAACATGCAATACCAATGACTAGGAACAGTTACTAATAAATGAAAATGAAAATGAAACCGATATTAGCGAAATAAATAATATTAAATCATCTTTTCCGGTAGTTTTGACTGAAAAAAATCAGGAATAAATAATATGAAATCACCTTTTGCGGTAGTTTTGACTGAACAAAATCAGGTATAAATAATATTAAATCACCTTTTCCGGTAGTTTTGACTGAACAAAATCAAGAACCGCAACACACTGAAGAATCCGAGTCACAGAACGAAGAAATTACATGACCAAAATATTCCCATAAGATCAAATCGATCAAATAAGGGTGTTCCACCTGATAGTTTCGCTTTAATATTCAATACTATGAGACCAATCGAACCAAAAACCTTTCAGGAAATCATAGATATGAAAAATCAAGTAGAAAAAGACAATTGGCTTAATGCCGCTAAAAAAGAAATTAACTCATTAAGAGAAAACAACACATGGGAATTGGCATAGATCCACCGCACAACAGAAACATAGTAGGGTCAAAAGGGGTGTTCAAAGCCAAAATGAACAACGAAGGAGAGATTCTAAAATACAAAACGCGACTCGTTGCAAAAGGTTTCAGCCAAAAATATGGCATTTATTACGATGAGACGTTTGCCCCTGTGGCGTCTCATACAACAATTCGTACATTCTTAGCCATGGCAGTATACAAAATGTTACAATTAAAACATCTAAATCTCAAAACGGTCTTTTTACAAGGTGAATTAGACGAAGAAATATGCATGGCACAGCCTGAGGGGTTTATAAAACCGGAAGAACAAAATAAGGTATGTCAACTTTATAAGGCCATCTACAGACTCAAACAGGCAGTGAGTGCCTAGAACTTAAAAATTCCCGATACACAGACAAAATTAAACTTTATTCAAAGTAATGCCGATAAATGTTTATACAAAAAGGAAAACAAAAATAAAACCGTCTACTTACTAGTTTATGTTGATGACATCCTCACAGCTGGAAGAAATGAGGCTATTAATGACACAATCACTAAACTAAATGGAGAATATAAGATAACAGACTTAGGAAATGTCAGAAATTATCTTGGTATAAACATCACAAGACCAGATAGTAACACTTTACTAATTGACCAAACCAATAAAATTAGACGATCAATAAATATCACAGTTTAACAAATGCAAAGCCCACTAACACCCCCACTGACACAAGCTGTTTGAAAAACAATGGTAATGAAAATTTCCTACCAGACAATACAGATTACAGAAAAGCAGTAGGGGCACTTTTATATATTTCAACATTAAGTCGTCGAGACATAAGTGAAGCTGTAAACTTTTTATCCAAACAAACAAACAAACAAAAATAAACCCAGAAAATGCGACTGGGAAGCAGTGAAAAAATTAATAAGATATTTAAAAACAACCATAAACTTAAAGTTGTTACATAATAATGAGAAACCACCAGTATTGATAGCATATGCTGACGCTGATTTCGCAAATGACCCCCACGACAGAAAATCAATTTCTGGCAACATATTTTTCATTGGAAAGAACCCGATATATTGGGTTTCTCGAAAGCAAAATTGTATAAGTCTTTCAACCGCAGAGGCAGAATATGTTTCTGCAGGAAGTGCTGCGCAAGGAATAATATGGCTATTACGACTACTCGAAGTGTCTACCCAATTTCATATTCGAAAATAAAGTTTGGACGCTACTGCATTTCAAATAATTTAAATATAGGGAAAAAGGGAGGTATGAAAAAGAATTATTTGTGTCCCTGTAAAAGTTATGCCTGTAATAAAAATTTGTAGTTAAGTTGGCGGTAAACTTTAACACACATTCTAGTTTTGAGCTCAATCGAACAAGCCATTTAGATACTGTTGTGGTCACTCATATTGTGGCGTACTTGGGGATTCGTGAGTTGTCCGAGAAGGAAAAGTGAATTTTGCAGAGGCTGAAAACTTCATTTCCAGAGAATTCTAGAAGAATACAGGTGCATAAAGCAAATATCAACTTCAGTTTCACCAGTAAACACGGCTTAGATAACAGCTGTCAACAATAAATTCACAGTATAAGCTGTTTCAGAAGGTTAACACACAGCAAGGCTGTAATCCAAAGAGGCTCAGAGATCTTTCAGTAGCAATGAAAGCATTTAGTGAAACTCAACTGAGACTGACTGATTTGACGTAAAGCAAGTCCTTAAATACCCGCGTAGAAAAATGTAGAAAATTCCAGAAACTATTCAGCCAATGAAATTACAGCTTCCATATTTGGTATATCGATAATAAGGATTTTCTCTCCAAGGTCGCTAAAAAAGTTTCCAAGGAGGTAAAAAGTCGCCAAATTTGGCGCCAAAACTATTACCCGCCTTAATGAGGCTTCTAAACGTGTTTTTAACGGGAAAATGAGCTATTGTAATGCGAAAAACTAGAAATGCTGAAAATTATCTTTTTATCACCTGACTACGCCTCTATGAATGAATTTATGTAAAAATAACTACGAATTATTTACAAATTCGTAGCACTATATATGCACACATACATGCACTCACACATACACACGCACTCTTACATATAGTGCCATAAATATACCAAAATTTAAGTACTTAGAGACTTCAAAACGTATAGATACACCTAAATCTTGCAGTCGAATATTTTCATGATTATAATACTTTTCTTACCAAAAAAAATTTGTTAGAAGGTTAAATACGTAAGAAATAAGCCCTGCAAATTTCATTTAACTGAGTTAACAGTTTTCGAGAAAATTTGTCCTAAGAATAGAATTCCGAAACAAAATAATAAAAATCAAATTTTCAGTTTATGTGGAAAAAATACGCTCCATTTTATTACCATTTTAATTCTTCTCTACTTGTATAGAGAAATACACATGTCTTTAAAATAACATAGCATCCACTTTTACTTTTTACGTTTTTATCTAAATTGTATCAATTGACATATTGAATATAGTCCAGTCATTATAGTAAGTTCACCTCGGAATTCGAGATACCCAGCTGTAAGTCTGTAAATACTTGTATATTGTCACCCTAAAAGTTGTCTCAAAACCTACATGGTAGGGTGTACGCAACTATTAAATTTCAAGGTCAAAGGTCACAAAAATCGGTTTTTTGTAAATATCTCATTTCCTATGGGTTTTTTGCTATTTGTATTTATTATCAATATTGTAGAATACAAAATTCTCTACAAATTTTGTTTAAAAAAATTTTTCATACGGTGAACTGTTTTCGAGATAGAGGTCGGAGAGCGCGCGGTTACAGCATCACTTCAGGTCAACCGGTGCCTCCGGTCGAAAACGCGCCATATATAGTTGATGAACTATCGATAAATCAATGATTACAAATATTTGTCAATTTTTATTAACTATTAAATTATATTTTATCATTTTTTTCCTAACCTATCCACTTTTTATTCAGTATTAATTTATTTAACAACACTTACCTGCCCATGTAATTGCAGAATTGTTAATGAAAATATAGGAATTATATTTGAATTTTAACCTAATTAATATTAATAACTTCTTACACGATGAAAAAATAAATAAAAATAAATTATGAATTAATCTTTTTATTAAAAAATATCATTCAATACATTTATTTTTATTAAAAGTAAAAAAAATGGAATAAAGGGTACAAAAACTACAATTTATAATTTTAATCATCTTCTTCCTCTTCATCGTCGTCTTCCGGCTGCTGGTAAATTTCAAACTGGTCTTCATTATCGTCTTCAACGACATTTGTCTCAAGTTCTTCCATGATTTCGGGGTCAAAGGTTCCATCTTCGTTAATGTCGCTCTGATATGGTAGAGCATTGAGACAAGCTTGCCCATTACATTGGTCACAAGCTAAAGAGCATTGCAAGCCCGCTTTCCTGCATCCGCATCGCGAACCACAACCACTCTTGCAGTTGCAGAAAATTGTATTTAGAAAATCTTCTGGAGCAGGTGGTAAAATTGTCATGATAGGCTCCAGAAAATCGTTTCGCATTGCCCAACCCCATACCTGGGGTTCCAAATCATGCCCTAACCAAGTTTGAACTTGATAATATACACGTTTGAAATGTTGATGAGCAGCTGCACTTGTGGGTGGAATATTTGAAAGCTGCACAGGTTTATTAAGTTTTGTAGACTTGACGTAATGCATATAACGAAGATGATCGAGACTTTTCACAGATTTCAGAGCATTATAGACTGCCAATAAGGTTTGAGTTCCACTCTCTAATAATCTCTGGGCCGAACAATTTTCTTCCTCAAATGCTGCAGCTAGTTCATCCAAATTTGTCAGTTTCTCAAAAACTTTTTAAAATTATTTTTTTACCTTTTTAAAAAGCGCAGAAGTTGTGTCACAGCCACTTAATGCGTGCAGAAATAAAATATGTGTTTTGGAATGAGAAATAGGGATTCAGTTAATTTAAATACTAGAAATAAACATACATGTGAACACAAATTATAAGCAATGTTTAAAGCTATTTTGTTTTATCGATTTTCTGCATGTCTGATAAAAAAAATTATAAGAAATAATTAAAACAATATTTAAATTGACAAAAATTTAGCAATTTTCTATTTAATTAGCAACAATAGACACTTTGACTGCTCGTATAGGTGCCAAAGAAGCTTGTAAGTCAAAGAATTGTTTGGCGAAAAGAACTGCCGCCAAGCATCATTTGCATTTCATTCGGCCGCCCCTTCTTCAAAATGAACTATTCCAAGGTCGTATGCCGGTTATCAGTATTATTGAATAGATATAGATTTAATGCATGAAGAAAATGATAAAATATAATATAATAGTTAATAAAAATTGACAAATATTTATAATCATGATTTATCGATAGTTTATCAACTATATATGGCGCGTTTTCGACCGGAGGCACCGGTTGACCTGAAGTGATGCTGTAACCGCGCGCTCTCCGCCCTCTATCTCGAAAACGGTTCACCGTATGAAAAATTTTTTTTAACAAAATTTGTAGAGAATTTTGTATTCTACAATATTGATAATAAATACAAATAGCAAAAAACCCATAGGAAATGAGATATTTACAAAAAAAGCGCAAAAAACCGATTTTTGTGACCTTTGACCTTGAAATTTAATAGTTGCGTACACCCTACCATATGTAGGTTTTGAGACAACTTTTAGGGTGTCAATATACAAGTATTTACAGACTTACAGCTGGGTATCTCGAATTCCGAGATTCTTACCTAATTTAAGCTTAAATGACTGAACTAATATATGATCAAAGTGTATCATTTTTCAACTGAATCGATTCCATTTTTCGGAATTATAATAAAAGAAAAAAAATGTTACGGATTTTTAGTATTACTTTTTCAAATATTAAGGTCCATATTAAAAAAAATATCCGTATATATGTAATAACCAATGATCGTTTCATTATTGCTTTTAAGTGAACGTTTGCAATATTTTCAATTCCTTTTTTATTTATTTATTTATTCATTTATTATTATAACTATTTTATTTATTTATTTTTCTTTTTTCAAATTCTTGATTTTTTTTTTTTTCTTATTTTAACAAAAAAGTAGGGCAAGGCATGCAATTCATACCCTTATGGCCTTATCTGTTCCTAGTATACTTTCTCCATCAAGTGGGTAGTCTAATATTTCGGGTGAAGAATGTTGGGGTACTGCATCTTTTCCTCTCCCTCAACTCTTCTCGTTCACGATAGCGTGTTCTTCAAGGGCCCCATTCAAGGAATAAATGACGGCCACCTTTCACGCTAAAAGCTTTTCCTTCAGTATATGCTCTGTTTGCCAAAATCAGCTTAAATGGACCGACGGCTAAATTCTGCACGTGTGAACACGTGCTTTTTCTTTCGGAATCACTTGAAGACAGCAGAAGCCGAGCGTGGCTGTCTTCAAGTTAGATAGATACCTAATGAAGTATTGCAACCCTCTGCATATATGCTCAGATAGTATTCTTAAAACACACACATGTGTACTGCGAGCAAAACCTTAGATTAAACTTTAGATATTTCAGATGTGTAAATAAGATGGATATTTTTCCATTTTTTAAACCTTTAACGTTCACTCCATATTTTCTTCCAGAAATTGTTGTACTAAATTTTTTATTAAGTTTAATTTAATTTTTAATGTCTATAATCTTAGACTTAGTTTTTAGATGGGTTACCTGAACTCGATCTCTGATGGATCAGAATCTCGAGCTCTGATCGATTGGTGCGATTCGAACATAATTCCCTTTAGCTTCAGATTTTTTTTTTTTTTTTGTCTGAGGATTGCAAAACTATCGAAGTTGGAATCAGGCCTCTGGTTAATCCTCTGGACTCATCTCGGAACTTTGCTTCCGGTTGACATCCGGGAATCCGGTCAAGGTTGAGAGTTTAATGTTCATCAGAAATTTTACTTTCTTTTAATTTTATTAAAATAGATGGTCCCCTTTTAAACACTTTCCAACAAGGTTGAGAAGTGTTTAAGACTTCGGTTTGTCTATCTGTCTGTCCGTCTGTCTATCCGCGTTCTAACACCTGTAAATACTTATGGAATTTCTTGAAACTGATAAATGTTATTTAAGTTCACTATCGGATGTTTTCTATTGAAAATGGAGTGAACACCTTTACTGGTTTGTGTATAGGGACTCCCGAAAGTATTCCAAAGCATTGTGTCCTATGAGGGGTATTTCTATAAGCCATATTTTAATACCGTTATTTTACACAAATCTTAATAAAATTGAAATATGTTACTTAAGTCCACTATCGTATGTTCCCCATTGAAAATGGAGTAAATACCAACACTGGATTGCATACAGGGACACCCGAAAGTATTCCTAATCATTGCGTTCTATGAGAGGTATTTCAATAAACCAAATTTGAAAAACTTTACTTTGGAGAAATCTTAATAAAATTAAAATGTATTATTCGTATGCGCAAAATAATCCTTTCCATAAAATACTGTATGATTAGCGTAAGATTTATAGGGCCACACAAAAATATTCAGTTACATTAATGTATATTAGTGGAAATTTGCTGGAATTCCATTTTCGATTATATTAATCGTTTCTGTCGTTTTCGAAATGTTTTTAACACTTTTCAATAAGGTTGAAAAGTGTAAATAACTTCGGTTTGTCTGTCTGTCTATCCGCGCTCTAACTCACGTAAATATTTATGAATTTCTTGAAATTGGTATAAGATATTCAAGTTCAATATCGGATGTTCCCTATTGAAAATGGAATTATTATCTCTAGTGGCATGTGTACAGGTACACACAAAATAATTCCAAAGCACTGCGTTCTATGAGAGGTATTTTTATGAACTATATTTTAATGGGCTCTTCCCAGCGTCGTCTGCTCAATCACGTGATAGAGGAAAACGAATAATCAAATTCTGAGAATCGAATTCAATTAAATATTGTTCTTAAGAACAAAAATATTAATATTTAATATAAAATAAAATAAAAGTAATATTGTGCATTTGTAAACAGTAGAATAATTGTATTTGTAAATTTAATAATTTTTAAAGAACACTTTATGTGTTTATTTATTTTTACCTATAAGAATCGATTGTTGTATATTGTAGAGTAACTGTAACATTAACTGATCTAACCAATAAATAATAGCTTCTTGTGGAATGTTTACGGATTATAAATTGAATTTTTAAAATGTTTTCATTTAATTTAATTGCATAAAGGTGTTACAACAAGTCAATTAACTTACTGAATGGTCTAAATGGATTTACGCAGTACGATATTGCACTGTCACTGATTGAAGTACGAAAAATCCGAGTATTTAAACATGGTCTTCAAGAACATCAATAACATGTATAAACTAAATGATGATTGTAAATGTATACAGCAAACAAAAGATGATGAATAATGATATAAAATTGATTAAAAATGATGATGTATAAAAAATAACACAGATTAAATACGATTGATCAAAAATAAGAATAGAAAATATGTTATTTCAGCCATCGCTGTAGATAAACAAGACTTCGTCTGCTATTTGTTTTTCCTCTGTCATGTGACCTCTGACGTCAGGTGGGAAGAGTCCATTCTTTTATTTTACTGAAATTTCAATGAAATTGAAATATGTTATTCAAGTTCATTATCGGATGTTTGCTATAGAAAATGAAGTAAATACCACCAATGGTTTGTGTACAGGGACACCTGAAAGTATTCGAAAGCATTCGTTCTATGAGAGGTATTTCTATAAACTAAGGTTAAAAAGTGTTTATGACTTCGGTTTGTCTGTCTGTCCACGCTTTAACTCCCGTAAATATTTATGGAATTTCTTGTAACCGATATATGTTATTCAACTTCACTATTGGATGTTCCCTATTGAAAATGGAGTAACTACAAACCTCACAGTTGAAGCACAAACAGCAGTAAAACTCCTTTAATATGGTTTGTGTACTGGGACACCCGAAAGTATTCCAAAGCATTGTGTCCTATGAGAGGTATTTCTATAAACCATATTTTAATAGGGTAAGGTGGGGTAAGTGGGACCCCTTTTCGGCATAATTCGACTTTAGCTCAACATAGCACCGGATGTTATAGGCTTAACAACTTAATTTTTTTTGTGGTTCATTCTCTCATATGTTGTTACTGTACCCATGGCAACCTCTAACCAAATTGGCAAATGATGAATTTAAAAAAAATATTATTTTGGGTAGTCATCGGGGTGGCCCACTTGCCCCGCAAGGTGGGGTAAGTGGGACCCCCTCTGAATATATTTTTACACATAACTGGTAGAGATTTGGTGGGGCAAGTGGGACAATCTACATGGTTTTCTGAATCTTTGAAAAAAAAATCACTGAAGTATCTCCATTAGTTCACCCATAGCAACTTTTTCTGCACACAAGCCTGCTAAAAGAAAAAAATGTCAAATTTTCAACTTTTTACTTTACAAAGTTTAAACTAGCCTATGGCAGTATTACATGCTAGTGAACATTATATCTTGATAAATCGTTGGTAAACATGTATTTTGAAAGTCTCTTGGAAAGTGTTGGTTCATTTAGTTTCAGTACAACATCTTCTAGGAATACATCATGAATATCATTAGCTTCAGGGGGGTAAAAAGTTATTACGCATAGTTGTGTCTTTGTGCATGTATTACATGACAACTGTATCTTCATCGTTTTGACTGTCATTTAATACCAAGCAAGCATACTATTTCTTTTTTTTTTTTTTTTTTTTTGGCCTTCAAACTGGAAAAAGGCATAATCCCCATTTTTAAGTACTGTGGTACTGGGTGATAACTGATAGTTCATCTTCGGAACTTGAATCACTACTGGTGGAGTCATCCAGAGGTAAACCCTATAAATCAGTGCATATGACTATTTTTTAACTATATTAAAGAGTTGGGGTGGGTGGCCCACTTACCCCGCCATTGTGGTGGCCCGCTTACCCCAAACACGGGGCAAGTGGGCCCCCCAATTTTTTTTTCAACCTTATTAACATCATGAGTACACGATACTACAAAAAGATTCTGTGTTTTATACACTTTCTAAATATATAAAGTTTTGGTTTGTATCATGAACGGTTTGGAAGAAAAAAAATAATTAGTACGATGGCGCGAATTACGACAGGACTGCAAATTTAAAAATCGTCACAAAAAGGCTTGTAACTTATCACACACATAAATGAAAACGGTGCCATAATGTTTTCTACATCTATTGGGGTAGGTACATAAAATTATTGTAACAGATTTTTTTTGAGTCAATAATTGGGGAAATGCCAGGGGGGGGGGGTGGCCCACTTACCCCACCTTACCCTACCTGTAATTTACACAAATCTGAATGAAATTGAAATATTTTATTCAAGTCCACTGTCGGATGTTTCCCATTGAAAAGGGAGTAAATACCATTACTATACAGGGACACCCGAAAGTATTCCTAAGCACTGCGTTCTATGAGAGGTATTTCTATAAATCAAATTTGAAGAACATTAACGTCGCACAAATCTTAATAAAATTAAAATATATTATTCATATGCACAAAAGAATGCTTTCGACAGAATACACTGTATGATTAGCATTAGACTTACAGGGCCACACAAAAATACTCAGTTACATTAATGGGTATTATTGGAAATTTGCTGGAATTGCATTTTCATTTGTATTAATCGTTTTTATCGCTTTCTAAATTTTTTTTACACTTTCCGATAAGGTTGAAAAGTGTTATAAGGACTTCGGTTCGTCTGTCTATCCGTCTGTCTGTCTGCGTTCTAACTCCCGGAAATATTTATGGAATTTCTTGAAACTGATATATGTTATTCAAGTTCACTATCAGATGTTCCCTATTGAAAATGGAATGAACACCTTTACTGGTTTACAGGAACACCCGAAAGTATTCCAAAGCATTGTTGTCCTATGAGAGGTATTTCTATAAATCCTATTTTAATTCCGTTACTTTACACAAATATTAATGAAATTGAAATGTGTTATTCAAATCCACTATCGGATGTTTCCCATTGAAAATGGAGTAAATATCATCACTGGATTTTATACAGGGACACCCGAAAGTATTCCTAAGCATTGCGTTTTATGAGAGGTGTTTCTATAAACCAAATTTAAAGAACTTTACTTCGCACAAATCTTAATAAAATTAAAATGTATTATTCCTATGCACAAAAGAATGCTTTCCATAGAATACAGTGTGATTAGTATAAGAGTTACAGGGTCACACAAAAATATTCAGTTACATTAATGGGTATTATTGGAAACTTGCTGGAATTGTATTTTCGTTTATATTAATTGTTTTTATCATTTTTTAAATGTTTTTAACAGTTTCCAGTAAGGTTGAAAAGTGTTAATAACTTCGGTTTGTCTGTCCATCTGTATGTCTGTCTATCTGCGCTCTAATTCACGCAAATATTCATGGAATTTCTTGTAACTGATATATGATATTCAAGTTCACTATCGCATGTTCCCTATTGAATATGAAATGATTATCTCTGCTTATTTGTGTACAGGTACATCCAAAAATATTTCAAAGCATTCTGCTCTATGAGAGGTATTTTTATGAACTATATTTTAGTTCTTTTATTTTACACAAATTTCAATAAAATTGAAATATGTTATTCAATTTCACTATTGGATGTTTGGTACAGAAAATGGAGTAAATACCACCACTGGTTTGTGTACGGGGACATCCGAAAGTATTCCAAAGCATTCTCTCTATAAACCAAATTTTAGCAACATTACTTTGAACAAATCTTAGAAAAATTGAAATATGTTATTCATATGCACAAAAGAGTGCTTTCTACAGAAGGTAGTATGGTTAGCATTAGATTTACAGGGGCACACAAAAATATTCCGTTACATTGATGTCTTTTATTGCAAATTCTTTTACATTAAGCGATTTAACACTTTTTAATATATTTTAAGTGGGAATAGATTTCAATTTAAGTATCTATCTGTCCGACTGTCCATTTGCGTATCTGTCCATCTGCCCTTCCACAGCTTCCGTAAATATTTTCAAAATCTTTACAAAATTATACAGGTTATACAGGTTCACTATGAAATATTCCCTGTTTTAAATGACATTAATAGGTCCTGTGCGCCTGGTTTGTGTACAGAGACACCCCAAAAAAATGCCAATTCATAGCATTTTAGGACAGACATTTTTATAAATTACATTTAAAGAATATTTTATTGTAAAAATCATAAAGAAATTGACATTGATTTTTAATATGCTAAAATAATATTTTGTATGGAGTATGATTTTGTCATTCTTCAGTTTTTCAGAGCTACACTAAAATATTCAGATACATTATGGACTGCAATTATAGAATATAAGGGCTACGTGTTCCTTAGTGCTAAGCATTTTTAACACTTTCTTACAATGTTAAAAAATGATTAGGAATTCAGTTAGTTTATCTGTATGCCTTTCAGAACTACTGTCTGTCCGTTGTGTGATTACGTAGGCAAAGAACATTGAATGTATACAATACAACAATTACGTACATTTGTAAAGTGATAATATTCAATGCGTACCGCATAAATTTACGCTCTTGTTTTCTAATAATTGCGGTACACTGAACGGTTTACCGTATTTTGGGGGGGGCGCCCTGCTCAGCTCAGCTCATGCTTCCTTTTTGCCGTCCACAGTCGTCTCGTCAACGCGCGCAACAGATCCTCTGTTGCACTTAGGATTTCTCAAGGAGATTAAAAGGAGAAAAAACTCCTGTTGCCTCCCTCTGAAAAATCTCTACTGACGCGAGGAATTTTTTAGAGACTAAATTCCAAATTAAAAACTTTTTTTTTTTTTTTTTCTGAAAAATCATCTTTATGTTTTTCATACTTTCGATGGAGGTAAGCATTGGTAGCGACCAATTCCAGGTACTCCGAAGCACTCACTTTGACGTTGACGATGGTCAGTAAGGTGGATAGAAAATAAAGTTATATATATTTCTTCTCTGCCACACTTTAAAAAGAATATTATGAAAAAAATATAAATTGTCAAAAATCGATTATTTTAGTTATTTCAAATTTTTATTGCGTAATAACAACAACAACAATCAGTCTTTAATATTAAACAATTCAAATTAACAAAATGTTTTTTCAGTCGATCAATATATTTTGTCCCCTAACACACATGCTAAAGGCGGGAATCCACAAAGTAATTTAAACTGCTCAAAAAGTAGATTTTTATTACTTTAAAATTTTTGACACATTAACAAACTGTTGTCTTTACGATTAAACAATACTTATCAAAATATTTTTCAGTCGCTTCATTTATTTTGTCCCCTATCACCCCCTAAAAAGGGTGAGATGTGAAAAAAATACTTTTTTTTTTCCTTTTCTTTTTAATATATATTCTTAATACATGTTAGCGAGAATAAGTTGTCTTTAATTTTATGCAATACTTTACAAAAATATTTGCAGAAATAAAATTGATTGGGGATGATAGAGGTAAAAATTATTAAAGGTTTTAATACAAAATAAAATAAAATAGAGACATATTTAGTAGTTTTAAATTCTTAACACTGCGAGAAAAAGTTGTCTTAAATATTAAGCAACATCCCTAACTAAAAGGAATTTTTAATGGCAGAAAAAAATAGATTGTTCAAAAAATTAGAAGCAAATGTAAAATGTGGAAATATAAAGGCAACTTTTCCGATATTTGACTATTTCAATTATTGAAAAGAAAAGAAAAGAAAAGAGAAAGAAAGTGGCCCACCTAATAATTAGCGTTTTTTCAACAAATTAAGAATTAATGTTATTCTGACGAGTTTCAGATTGACTGGCAATGTGATTTTGGGCTAATCTATCTACTTTCTACTAACTCCTTAAATATTATCGTTGAGCTTTGAAACTATGTTTTTCTAAAAATAATTTTTCTCTAAGGTCACCAAAACAATCGTCAAGTTATCAAGAGTTTTACCAAGTTTATTGTCAAAGGCCTTTAATGATGCGATATCAATGAGGTTTCAATCTAAGGAGTTATCCCTGTAAAAATTGTTTCATGACAGAAGGACTATCAGTGCGCGGAAACTAAACATTTCTCCTCTCCGTCTGAGATATTTCCTAAAGAAAAAAGATAATGCAGTAACTACCGCTTAATAAATTCACTGGTAAATAAAATCAGCCGCTTAATCTGATAAAATTGCAAAGACCGGAATCAAATCAATGCAAACTAATTTTAAAACCACCGGTTAATAAAATCAGCATCGCCGGTTAATATAAAAAAAAATCTCGTTAGCAGTAAATTTGTCGTTTATGCAAGGTACACAAATTTTTATTTACACTGTGATTTTTTATTTTTAAAATAAAATATAGCAATCTCTCCGTTATCTTTTTTTGTCGAAAATTTTGCATTTACAACATTAAATTTTACATTTACAGCAATTAAACATGCCCATCACTTCTCTTAGTAATAATTTCAAGGCATGCATTCTTCAAAGCGCGGTAATAAGTTACAAATTTGATTTAATTCGCAAGAGATTTTTTTTTATATAGTGTTTATTTAAAATACAATTTTTAGTTCTTGTTCTGAAATAACTAAGAAGAAAGAAGCTTAAACGGAAAAATATTTTAATAATAATAAAAAAAAAGATGAACTTTTAGCAAAGTATTGATGATTCTCCTCAAAGGAGAGCGCATCGGAACTTCGCATATGATTAATTCACTTATTTTGAAGGAACAATCAAATAATTATCTGTTAAAAATTAATTAATATTGTTTATTAGTTCCATTATTTGGTAACTTTTGAAATTTATTTCTAAATGCAGATAAATAATACCCTTTTCTTGAATGCAGGAACGTTCGCCGAATATAAAAATCAGCCGCTCAATAAATCACTTTTGCTCAGAACGAATTTGATTTCAATAAGCGGCGGGTACTGTATTTACAAATTCGAAACAATATATAACATATTTAGCGTGAAACGGTTACTTAAAATTATACATTATTTATGATTAATATACACTACAAGAAATTACAATAAACAAGTAAATATCGGTTTCAAGTTACGGGGTAAACGAAAATTCCAGGAAAGTTCTATAAAATTACTTTCCATAAATTTACTGAGAAAATCACTTATGAACATTTGTATAACTTATTCCTTAAATTTACGGGTTTTACTCGTCAAAAACTAAAATGCGAATTTCCTCTAAAATAATAATAATAAAATAACCATTTTTCATTTTTTATAGTACAATACAAATATTGTACTTATTAACTTGAATTACCATAAAAATTACGCATTTATAATTTGAATTTATGATAGAAACGCTGCATTTATGTCGTAAGGAATAAGAATATCAGTGATACCATAAAAGTTAGGTATTAAAATTATATTGAAAATTTTGGAAATTTTTTCACATTGTACAAGATGTCTCGTACCTTAAAATTTCGAAGAACATTTAATTAACTGACTTTGTAAAATATTTTATTTAATTATGATACAGGTATATTTGAAGATAAATTGTGGTCTTGGGAGGAGGGGGGGGGGAATTGTAGCTAAGCCGAAGAGAATTTCAGTTTGAAATTCTATGTTTAAAATGCACTACATTTCCATAAAGGATACTTTCGATTTCAGATGTTTTGTCAAATATTTTAAAAGTACTCCACGAATCATCTTGAAACTTCAGAAGTGTACCGAACTTCTTACATCTCATATGTTTCATAAGTGGAAGTCTTGCCCTGTGAGCAAAAGTAAAAAAAGTCAGACAGGTAAAAAAATAAAGAAAAATGAAAATATTCGGCAACACCTGGTAGAAAGTAAGACTTGAAATGCATCCTGGCTGTAGCATGCGATTATGAGGCTTCTTATTATTATCTGTAGAAATATTTATAAGACTACACACTACACCACATATATGCATGGAGATATAACGGTTGCTTTAAAATTTGCAAAACAAGTTTTGAAAAATTTTTAATTATAACACGCAGGGTTTTAAACACAATGGAAAGCCATTTTTACAAAGGCGAGTTTTTTACAAGCATAATTCAAATAATTATAAGATAAAAAAAATTTTATAAACCATGTTTTTTAATTTTCTGTTGAATCATATAAACGCTACTGAAGGCAGCCGGAACCCCAGCAACTGGATAAAAGTATTAAAAAAAATTCCTTGCTATCGTCTTTTGAGCTATTATAAAAGTTTCAAATGGCTATCTAGCCGGGAAGTTAGTTAAAAGTTGATTGCAAGCTTTGTACTGGAAACGCTGCCGAAGGCAGCAGGGTCCCGAAGCAATCGGATAAAAATATTTTTAAAAAGCATTTTCACCGTATTCTGAACTGTTCCGAAAGTTTCAAATGTCTAGCTACTCGGGAAGTTAGTTTAATAAATTTTCTGTTGAATCATATGAACGCTGCCGAAGGCAGTAGTGACCTGAAACAGTTGACTAAAAGTATTAAAAATATATATTGCCACCGTGTTCTGAGCTATCCAAAAAGTTTCAAATATCTAGCTAGTCGGGAAGTTAGTGAAAAATCGATTGCAAGCTTTGTACTGGTAACGCTGCCGAAGGCAGCAGAACCCGAAACAGTTGGCTAAAGGTATTTTAAAAATGCATTTTCACCGTGTTCTGAACTATTCTGAAAATTTTAAATGTCTAGCTAGTCGGGAAGTTAGTTAAATAAATGTTCTGTCGAATTATATAAGCGCTGCCGAAGGCAGCGGGACCTGAAATAGTTGACTAAAATTATTAGAAAAATGTATTGTCACCGTGTTGTGAGCTGTCCTAAAAGTTTCAAATGTCTAGCTAGTCGGAAAGTTAGTGAAAAATGGATTGCAAGCTTTGTACTGATAACGCTGCCGAAAGCAGCAGGAACCCGAAACAGTTGGCTAAAGTTATTAAAAAAATGCATTTTCACCGCGTTCTGAACTATTCTGAAAGTTTCAAATGTCTAGCTAGTCGAGAAGTTAGTTAAATAAATGTTCTGTCGAATTATATAAGCGCTGCCGAAGGCAGCGGGACCTGAAATAGTTGACTAAAATTATTAGAAAAATGTATTGTCACCGTGTTGTGAGCTGTCCCAAAAGTTTCAAATGTCTAGCTAGTCGGAAAGTTAGTGAAAAATCGATTGCAAGCTTTGTACTGATAACGCTGTCGAAGGCAGCAGGAACCCGAAACAGTTGGCTAAAGGTTTTAAGAAAATGCATTTTCACCGTGTTCTGAACTATTCTGAAAGTTTCAAATGTCTAGCTAGTCGGGAAGTTGGTTAAATAAATTTTCTGTCGAATCATATAAGCGCTGCCGAAGGCAGCGGGACTTGAAATAGTTGACTAAAATTATTAGAAAAATGTATTGTCACCGTGTTGTGAGCTGTCCTGAAAATTTCAAATGTCTAGCTAGTCGGAAAGTTAGTGATAAATCGATTGCAAGGTTTGTACTGATAACGCTGACGAAGGCAGCGAGAACCCGAAACAGTTGGCTAAAGGTTTTAAGAAAATGCATTTTTACCCTGTTCTGAACTATTCTGAAAGTTTCAAATGTCTAGCTAGTCGGGAAGTTAGTTAAATAAATTTTCTGTCGAATCATATAAGCGCTGCCGAAGGCAGCGGGACTTGAAATAGCTGACTAAAATTATTAGTAAAATGTATTGTCACCGTGTTGTGAGCTGTCCTGAAAATTTCAAATATCTAGCTAGTCGGGAAGTTAGTTAAAAATCGATTGCAAGATTTGTCCCTGACAAACACACAAACCCACAAACCCACAAGAACCGAAGTTAATAAAAACATGGTAAAATAGATATTAGCCGAAAGTCTGAATTCGGTATTCTAAATCTGTGTCATATAGGGACATTAAAAACATTTTAATGCGATTGCACAAACAATTCGTGTACAGGGACATACAGAAATATTAAAACATATTAAATCGATGGGTGGAATTTCTCGCCAGTATATTGTAACATCTTTAAACTGCATTAAATAAAATTAAACATCACACAGCAAAGCAAACCAATGGCCAAGCGGGTCTGCGCTCGAAACTGATAGACGGGAAGTACTAGGTTCGATCACAGGTCACGCTCGTTGACGTAGCCGTTCGGAGTTATCAGTTTTTTTTTTTTTTTTTTTTTAATATCACAGTATACGACAAAATTTCGTATAAATGTACGTAATGGAAATTATTTTTTACTTTGAATGTTGAATAAAAGAACATAATACTAATTATAGCAATAGTCAATCAGAAAAAAAAAAAAAAATAATACATATGTACGGGCATCACTCACTCCCCTTTGCCTACGGATGTAAATTTTGAGTATAGGTATCTTTTAAAAAAAATTATCAATATGTTTAAAACGAATCTGTGATAATTTAAAAGAAATTTATCGATTGTTTTCGCTAGGCCTTTTCTTGAGATGTTGGTATTTCATTGATTTTCTTTTCACATTTAGTGTTGAACTTCTTTGAGAAAACCGTTTGAATTTATCATAGAAAATATTTTTTTTAAATAACTTGTATTGGGTACATTTGTATAAGAAAATATAGCGGTGAATTTTATGGTGGCCACAACATATTATTTAAAATTATATTCAATCTCAACGCCACTTCAAGACTGTAGGGATCGAAGTGCAATGTATTAGGATCCTTATGTATTGGCAATGCTAGTCAAAGAAAAAGTGCCCAGGAAATTATAGACTTTGTAGTTGGTTCTATATTGATCTATTTTTTTAGACTCTTTTTCAAACACTTTCAGGTTTGACCAAAAGTTGAGTCGACATAGATTAACTGATCACTTATCATGCTTTTATTTATTACTAAATCTTATATTTCAGGAATTAAGTATTCTTTACTTGAGTATAATTTAAAAAATATATCTGAATCATTCTTTATTATTTATTGGGTTAAATACGTTGAATTTAAAACCATAAATTCAGTTTTGGGGCAAAGTATTATAAATGTTACTTTCTGTGTACAATTTAAGATTTATTTATTTATTAAATCTTAGGAATTCCTAACCGAAAAGCCTAGAATGTACACGCCTTAAATATAATGTTTAAAAACCTAAAACCTCTTTTTTTCTCCTTTCTCTACCATTTTTTCTTTTTTGACTTTTGCCAGTCGAACTGTAAATTATGTATTTTGAATTTTATTTAGACTTAAATTACGTTTACAGCAGGGATTGAAAATTATTATTAAAATCATCTTCGTATCTCTTTATTCTATTAGGGGTTTTTTCAGCATTTATTTTGAGAGCTAAATTGTCCTTGTTAGTTTTTTCACACATTATTTTGTGCTAATTTATATAAAGAAAATAGTAACAATATTTTCTTTTTATTTTTATAATTACTGTAGAAAGCCACAGTTTTAATGCAAGCTCAGAATTTTTTAATGTACTAAAAGAGTTTTCCCTGTTGTACCGTGTGTGAATTTTCTCAGGAAAACTCAGACTAAAATATGTTTTCTTACAGATTTAGAAATCGAATTAATCATATTTTCTGGCTTATAATTCGCTTATAACATTACCAGTTTTAATACAAGCTCAGAATTTTTTAATGTACTAAAAGAGTTTTCCCTGTTGTATGTACTATGTGTGTACTATGTGTGAAACACAGATTAAAAACTGTTTTCAACAGATTTAGAAATCGAATTCATCATATTTTCCGGCTTATAATCCGTTTATCACATAAATCAGTTTCACACCAGAAAATGTAATTTATAAACAATGCTATTTTTAATATACTACTACAAATGCAAGACAAAAGCTCGTTTAAAAATAGCTTTCTCTATTAATTAAAATTTCCGGTGTCAAACTAATTTAAGAGACCAGTAGACTATATGCCGAAAAATACGATACCTTGAATAGCGCTTGAATACAGTATAGTGGTGACATCTATGTGAAGTGAATAAAGTTACTACAAGATTTATAAATTTAAAAAATATATATATATACGGGTTTTTTTAATTGATATTCTTTACATTTACATTTATTTTTCCTTCGAATGTGTGTGAATGGAGTTATATTTTTCTTCTTTAAAATCGAAAGGAATCTAAGAACATTTTTATTTCATCTAATAATGATATAGAATGAGAAGAATTAATTTTCAGACTTTTGTATTTTAAATAAGTTTTAAATAAATTAGTCATAATTAAATAGTTCTGGAACTCTTTGGTTTTTCCCAAATATGTAAAGTAAATATGTTAAAAATTAAAAAATGTTATCTCTTTTATATATATTTTTTAATATATATATATATATATATATATAAAGTGAAGAATTTAATAACGTTAAAAAATTTAGCAATTAATAGATACACGATAATACAAACAACACTCACTTAAAAGATATTGTAATTCAATCTAAATGTTAACACATACTTCTAATTCATTTACAACATTAATTAAGAGATAAATTCATTTTAAATTACTTACGCTAATATAAAAACAATTAGGAGCATAACACTAAGACTAACAAGGTGTGATTTTTATCATGCGAAATTCAATAAAAAGATCAAACGTAAAACAATAATTTTATAAAAAATATGATATATGTATTTATCTTTTTTTAAAAAAAATGAATTTTGAGGTGAAAAATATGCTATTTATAGCCATTAATAAAAAATAAATAATATTTTAATACTTTAATAATGATAAATTAATTTATAAATCATCGTATACAGATTGTAGGCATAAAAACTTTGTTATAAATTATATTTAAATGAATTATCTTCAATTTTGTTTAACAAATAATGATTTATAAACATGAAAAATAATCTGACAAATTATTATACTTCGCCTGTTTCAGTTTTACTTTTTCCCATGGGATGCCCTTGCTCTCCAAGAATTTAGGTGACCAGAAGTCCTCGAATCTCGAGGATAGTCCTCGAAAACTACCCATCGTCCCCAAAAAATTAGAACACATTTGAGGACGCCAGATACTATAAAGTTATTGCTGTTTTACTATAGTAATTTATTACTCGATCATAGTCTTTAATCTCAGTACCAACTTCTCTGCCTTATATAAATACTATGTTGATTTACTAAACCGTTATGGTTTCGCGTTCGTTAAATTTTATTTTTTTCTTACTTAGACTTTTTTTTTTTTTTTTTTTTTGTCGTTAATTATTAACTTTATTTTAACTTGTTATTTTGTTATCATATGATCTTGAAGAGGTTTTGGGGAAAGTTGAGGGTCTATGTTATTAAAATTGTAAAACTACTTTCACATTTTTTGTGCTTGCCGTAAACCCATAATTGTTTTAAATCCTCGTAACACTTTTGATAGCTGTTTTACTTTTACAAGAAACTCTTTGGTCATTCGTTTCCAGTAATGGCACCAGAAATTCCCCGACAGGGGGGGCACTATCTAAAGAGAGTTTATTATATGAGTATTTATCAAAAACTGCAATACTGTTAATAATATTACTGTTAATATTTGTACCATTCCATTTGTTAGTACTCCTTGTGGTTTTGGAGATCATCGTGTCACAGACAGACTTTTTCTAAAAATATCGTGGTCAAAACGTGTTCTGGACCTCTCAAAACGTGTATATTCCTGGAAAACTGGAAGCTGAAAATTTTTACGAATCCAATACTTTCTTCTATTGAATATAGAATGGAAAAACTGGAATGCTCCAAATTTGTAAAAGGAAAGAAAAGTGCTGCTAAAAGTAGAAAAACTGAAAATTTTGTATTTGTTCCCCCGAGAGATTTTAGGAGTATGCCCCGATGGGGGGGGGGGGGGGGGGCACAGACTCCCCGCGGCCCCCTAGCTGGCGCCACCCCTGTTCGTTTTCGTATTTATAAGAATAGTTAACAAGGATTTCATACACATTTCTCGCGAGGAATAATTTTAATTCCTGAAATACATTATGTCATTTTTTTACATGAAAGTTGGGGCTGTTATTTCTAAACCCTTAGGAAATTTTTTAAAAAATTTAAAGGAAATATATCTAAAAATACCAATAAATTTAAAAATAAAAATAATTTTAAATAATCTACATTTATTTATTGCTTGTTTTACTTTATTGCATTTTTCATTTTTAGCACAGCATTTAACAAATGAATAAATAAATACGAAAAAATAATTTTAAGGATTTAATTATTTGTTTATTTAGAAGAATGTTAAAAGTCTACTTTTTTATTACTTGTATACTTACATTATACATTACATTCTTAGAAATGTTCTTAAATTTTTGCCAAGTTTTAACCAGCCGGTTTACTCGTGGTTGCTAGCATCTCTATATTCTTTTGTATGTCACTTTTTTTTTCGGTATATTTCTCCACGAGAGAGGGAATGATAATGATTGCCATAAATTGTTTGCAAATCAAAAATTTTCAAACCAAATATGAAATTATGTGACTTTTTACTTTCTCTTACCCATAGGGTCGAGAAAGTATTGTTTTAGGATCAAATTTTCGAACGTGAATTTTTGTTATATTAACATGTTCTGAGTTCCCCTGAATACGAAAATCATGCTTTTAGCGAATGGTCTGTGTGTCTGTCTGTGTGGATGTCTGTGTGTCTGTTATCAGCATATCTCAAGAACAAATAGTAGCAAAAATTCCAAACTCGGTATTCTAAATGCGTATCATATAGGGATGCTACAGTAAGCTTTTCGTTGAGATGAAGCAAATGGTTCGTATACAGGGACACTCAAACGTATTTAAATACATTACGTCTATGGGAGAAATTGCAGGTAAGTAGAGTGTAACATCTATAGACTGCAGTAAACCAAATGAAACGAATATATATTTTTTGTAATAGAGATAGTCAAGATGGGTATCTTTTAAAAGAGGTCGCCAATACCTTTAAAACGAATGGTTGAACCATCGATCTGCGATAATTTAAAATAAAGTTATAGATTTTTTTTAATGCAACATTGAGAATAAATTCAACTTTTTTTGGATATTTAGTGTAGTATACTACTTTTCTAATATGGAAATCGTCTGTATTATCATAAAAGATAACTTTTTTAAATAGTAATTTTAATAAATTATTTTTTAAAAACAGAATTATGTTTTAATAACCGAATGAAATTTTATATAAATCTAGGTGCATTAATGAAACTGGGGGTTGAGGTGAGCGGTAGCCCCCTCACACAGAATTTATTATTATATAAAACTCTTCCGAAGCCTAATTTGAATTGTTTTAGCATAGGTTTACATAACAGTACTCGCTATCTTACCTCTTAATCTCCAACCTGTATTTATAGTATTAAATTTCAGGGTAAGAGAAAGTCGTATGAGTGCACACCAAATTATTTTCTTTTTGATCAATCCCTTGACGATCTCGTAATTTTCAACAAAACGTTAAAAGTATCTATTTTTTTTATTCATGAAAATTTCGTAAAATAAAGTATATGAACAATGTATGTATTCATTCATTTATTTATTTATTTATTTATTTATTTTTAGCTGAAATAAAGGAAAAATTAATTTTGCAGAAAAACCAACAATCAAGGTTATTATGACTGAATGTTGTTTTCCCAGTAAGATGAAAAATAAAAGATATGTGTTTTAAACATTAAAACAGAATTTTATGAAAAGAATTTTACGTATAATACAACACTATACATATAACACACTGTTCCAAGATTCTGTATCCGAACTTGCATAAATTTCGCTTATTTCCGAATCACTCTCAGATGCATTTATACTGAAATTAGAATCCAAGTCACTTTGTGATTCTGTCCACATAATGTACACAATATAATAAATATATTTTACTACAGAGCACGAAAACACGTCCATTCAAAAGCCTAGCTGAGCTATAATTACAAAATATGTATACATTACAAATACAGTCGAACCTCGTTAACGTGAACACTGTTCACGTGAATTACTTTTAACATGAACTGTTTCCACAATCCCGTCAAAATGAAGATTAGTTACTGATAGCAGGAACTACGGATAACATGAAAACATTTTTTATCCCCCTGTATTTAAAACTAAATAGTGCTGACAGTTTAAAATAAACCTTACTGTATCCAGTAACCTTTTCAATAGTTTGTTACTTCCATCTAGAGTGCAAAATAAGGAATAAAAAAAATTCGGGTATCTGAAATATCTGAAATGGTTTGTTTTTAAATCATTTTAGTGCGTTACTTTTGAACACTCCAGCCCAGAAATATCACGGGCGCGATAAATAGAGAGTAAAATCTCACCTCGTCATTTTCACGGGAGCGAGAAGGGGTTAAAATAAAATTAACGCTTAATAAACGCATAAGTATTAGTTTGCTTAACCTTCTAATCACTGTGACTGCCCCTATAGCACACTTTCTCCCTGAGACATCCGTGAATGTCCATGTGAGGCTTGGAAATCCCCAGGATATCTCTGAAATGTTGCGAAGAGAAGATTTGCAATACAGGCGGATATAACCTTCATTAATCTGTTTCATTTTTCGCATTAAAGTTACATAATTAAGAAATTTTGGAGTAATTAATAATTTTTTTTAACAATAAATTTCATGTATCATAATCATTAGGTTTATCTTCAAATTCATCATTATATTTTTCATCTCATAATGAAATAACCATTATTTTATAATACTAAATCTAAAGTGAAAATGAAATAGCTGACAATTGTAAAAAATTAATGCTGTGTAGGTTGTTTCTGATATAAAATTTTTTATGATTACAAAATAATGCGTTTACATTTGTGTCCCTCGGCTTCTAGAAACATTACCTAATTCTTGTATTCATTATTTTTATATAAAATATTTTGAATATGTTGTGCACACTTACTTTTGATTTAATACTTTTGTAATATAGTTAAAAAAAAAAAAATCGTTTCATATTTTCGATTTATATTATTTTGTACTAAAGCTTTAGATAGCTAAAAATATATTGCACATTTTAATAGATTAAAAAAAAAAAAAAAAAAAAAAAAAAAAACAGTTGATATTAAATTATTGATTAGTAAAAAAATATTTTTGAAATCAATTGCGTGATTATTTATCAGTTTTTATTATTATTATTTATTTATTTATATGCTATTATCTACGAATTTTAGAATTTACAATAGACAATAAAATATACTGTATAATTTTATATTTTTAAGCTTAATAAAAAATTCTCTCTCATCAAAGTAAAAAAAGTAAAACCGTCTAAAAATTTATTTTAATTTTGTATGTTAATTTTCCCATTATGTCTAATCTAGATCGTAAATATCAGTTATTATATTTTTTTGAAAATATTCACTCACTTTTCTCTCCCTAAAGTGTGGGAGATTCTTATTAGATTCTATTATATATTTACAAATGAAGTTTTGCAAGTGAATATAGAATAAATGTGTTGTACCTCTAACTATTTAATTCAATAATAAAAAAAAAATTAAATAAAAATTTTAGTTGCAGGGAAAATAAATATTTATCACAATTTCCTTTAAGATTTTATTGATTTCCAGTTATTTATATACTGGGACTTAATCATTCGTAGACATAATCTAGACTTATATATATATATATATATATATAATTGGAATTTTCATTAAACTTAATTAATTTTTAATAATTTTAAATATTAATGCTTGTTATTCTTAATAGATATATTTTTAATATTATACATGATTAATGAGAATATAAATTAAAGAGAAAATGTATAGCTACTTATTGTAAATTTTATAAAACTTAATTTTCAATAACTTTAAATATTAAAACATGTTATTCTTCATATTCTTTAAATCAGAATATTAGTTTTAAAGAAAATGTATATTTATTACAATTTTCATTAAATTTAATAAATTTTCAATAACTTTAATTATATTTAAGGCTAGTTATACTTCATAGATATGCTCTATTAGAACTATATATATATATATTAAATAATTTAATTATCAAGCACTTCTACTAATTCAAGAAATAATTTTAATGACTACAGTCGAAGCTGCCATCTCAAAATCCGATGTCGGATTTGTATTTCCGCGACGTATCACCTTGTCGAAATTTTTTAATCCGATTCCACGAACCCTTTCCAATCCCAAAAGGATTACCTATAGGTTCGTGCTAGCGGTTTTCGGTGTTTATCGGGAAAGTGACGTTATATCGAAAAGTTTACGCCAGTATTCCGATGATTTGGTGCTAGACCCCCAGGTACCTTACTAATTATGCCATCAAATGACACAATGAGAATACTTTTTATAATGATATGTAAGTTAGTATTAGCGAAACACAGGTAGTTTCATGTTATAACCCATATTTTTTGCTATAAAACTATTGATAATATAGTATCTAACAGTTAACATACATTATTATATTAAATTTTATATCTAGAGGTTTGGAATTTTTAAAAAATATGTATCAAATATGTGAAAAATTATCCTTATCCATCCCTCGATATTTTTGGATAACGATATCTTTCTTTAAACTGATATTTAAAAGAAAACAAATTATGAACATGAATGCCAGGAAATTTCTTGTCTTACGTTTAAATGCAAGTAAATATGTGAAAGAAAAGAAAATAGTTTTTAAATCAAAATTAATGATAATAAATAAGAAACAGTGATGCACAAATTATTCAAGATTTGCTTTCTTCGCTATAAGTTACTTTGTTCTTTCCTCTTAATACTTTTTCTTTAAATATGAAAAAGCTTTAAATCCGAATAAATTTCGCTTTTAATATGTTGCTTTAGGAGTTATATTAAACATAATTCCATGCAAATATGCACATATGCACATATCTAAAGTATTATTCCTTGAAAATTTAATTTCATAAACTAATATTGTTTTAATAGCTTACGCTTAACAATATATTATTTAAAATGGTAATATATTTATTGATTGTGGAAAGAAGTTTAAACAGCGTAAGTATGCTGTTTAAAGTAGATTCCCTATGAAAAATTTGCTAAGTAATGCAAGTGTCTTAATTTCCAAAATGTCTGAAAATTTAGATGCGTTTGCTGTCTGAAATTTCTCATAGTTATGTGTTTCAGACATTTTTTGTGTCTGAATTTGTATTTCAGTCACATTTTCTGTCTTAAATTAAGATATATGTAAAGTCTAAGGTTTATATTAAGACATTTACGTATCTTAAGTGACTTTTCAGTTGTTTTTATGTATTACATTAAGATCCCTTTATTTGCAGTGTATATTCTATTTATAACAATTTCACGAACAGTACTGTTATGTTATAAAAGGCATGAATTTCTGGTAATTTGATTTATTTGAAATTTTGTTTAGAAACACTGAGTTATCAATACATTCACCATTACCAATATATATATATATACAGTGAAACCTGTCAAATTGGACACCCCTCTAAGTTGGACACTTTATCTTGGAACGGGATGTATCCATAAGATTAACATTATGTCCATCCTCTATAAGTTGGACACCCCTCTAACTTGGAAGTTGGACATTCAAATACTGCCCTAAGTTGAACACTTTTATACCCAATGAAACTGGAAAAGAAGATATAAAACTTCCATTTTCTCACTTTTTTTTTTTTTTTTTTTTTTTTTTTAACTTATCCCTTGTAGAAATGCCTGTAAATATATCTAAAAAACAATCTTTCTTGTCACAATATACTTGTCACTCTGTCTCATCTTGTAAAAACATATTTATTTTCTTCAATTGAAAAATTCACAAATTACTGAATTTTGGCGCGTAATGAAAATGTCTTTCTTTTTATTGATTTGCATGAATTGTTTTTGTCCTTTTCTCCAGCAGGAAATATTTATTAGAAAGCCTACAGGCATGTTTTGACTTAGAATGTTTTAAAATAAGCATTAGGCATTACATTTCGGTTGTTAGGGTTCCTCTTCATTTGTCCCTTTTATTTTTCCTATCAATTTTTACTTGAGTGTATAATTGCACTAAACTTAATATGTGAGAGATCTATCTATAGTGAAAAAAGATGCTGATTCAATTTGGGTGCATATCAATGGACAGGTGACGCTTCTATGCTACAGTTATCCCCGTTCACGGGAAAACTATATCTCAGTTTCTGGAGCGAAATTCATCAAACTTCATAAGTAAGATAGCTATTATGAAAATGAATGTTATCTTAACTTAAGTATCAGTAGAAAAAGCGATGCTACTTATCACATTCTCCGGTTTTCCATATGACTATCACAGCGTCTATTGAATAAAATTGCATGCAAAATCTTTATTCTGAGAAGTTATATTGATTAAATTTTCGTGCAAATTAACTGGTGGATGGCGCTGTTATAATGACCACAATATACCAGTTTAAATTTAGATTTTAAGTTGGCAAATTAATCGTTTTTTGTATATAAGTTATGAATACTTAATTATGTTATATTTAGATATGATTAAAAGTTAAAGAGCATGCATAGATACAGTTTAATTAAATCAAAAATGTAAGCACCCCTATAAGTTGGACACCTCTCTAAGTTGGACACTTTTTCCTAGAGCCGAAGGTGTCCAACTTAGAGAAGTTTTACTGTATATATATATATATATATAACAATAAATTAAAATCACATAATTATGAAATTTTAGTGCAATTAATAATTATTAAATGTCATGTATCATAATAAGGTTTATCGTCAAATGCCTCATTATATTTTTCACCTCATAACAAAATAACATTATTTTAGTACATTATAAAAATTGTGTAGTGAAAACAACATTGTTAGTTTCATCCTTCTCTAATGCAGTCAGAAAGTTAAGGAAGAACAATTTTTCAAGAGTAATTTGGCTTGCAATTTCCCAAGATGAAATGGGAATGAAACTTATGATAGTTCTTTTCCACTCCAAAAAATACGTTCGTTAACTAATATAACACTTGGGTGGTTTTTTGGAGATTATAGAGAAGCACACATCACATCATTATACAAACTGATGTTACTTTTACATACACATCCCATCTTGGAGGTCCTCGTTTCCTCAATTCAGTTTGCACATAAGCCACACGAATCCCTGTTGTCACAAGCTAGTTCTTTTAGCTATCTCTTATCACTCTGCAGAAAGAGACTCGTTAAACGCAAAAATCTCAAAAAACGTGACACCGTCGAAATTTACAAGTGCCACCAGGTTCTCTTCAGATAGGTGCGAAGGCCTATCAGATTTCTGCAAACGATTCGTGACCCTACTGTCGGTCTGGGGAAAAGTCGGCGACCCTCTTGATATATAGAAGTTTGTCCCGCGACGTAAACCCTGTCGCAAGGGACCTCCCACTTAGAAAATTCAGTAATGCACCCCCTACGGAATTAGATGTTACACTTGCGGTGACCATGGCAAACAATATCACCAGACGTGTTATCTCCAACAGCTGGCCGTATATTATTGCGTTTTCTTTTCCTCAGCAAATTTAATTTACTTTAAGAAACTGAACTCAGATAAAATTCTGATATCAGATTTCTCCCGTTATGTTTTTATACCCAGTCGGTTTGCGAAGTAGATAACGGTAGTATTATGGCCAGATAAAAAAGAGTAATAATGAAGGAAATAAAATAAACTTGAAAGAAGAAATCTCGCTTTCATCTTTCAGCAGTAGACAAAAAATAAAATAAAACAAAACAAAATAAATCTGCAACAAAATATTTTAAGTTTTCTTTTTCAGTTTTGTGATCTAACTTAAGTTAAGCGTTTGTTTGGCATCAATTATTTTAAGAGTGTTTTGGAAAAAATAAATAAATAAATAAGTATTATTTCCCACTTGAGAACACGAAAGATTCTGCCGTACTTACGCAGTCATTCTTTGAGGAAAATGTTTTGCTATTTCTGCTTCAATATTTAGGATCTTACAGATGTTTTCTGATTTTTCCCCCCTAAATGATAGTATATTATTTGAGTTAAACCGAAATTCCTTTTATGACGACTTTTGTTTAATTTCCAGTTCTCAATAAGAGAACAAACTATAGAATGGGAGGGGAAAGGGAGTGAAACTTCGCAGATTTGTCGAAAATTTTGAGTTGCATATAATTTTTAACACTGAACATTATGTACTAAAGCTTGAAACTCCTCCGAAATTCTTTTACTGGCTACAGACCTGCTTAATAAAAGTTGTCCAATTAAACAAGGTGCAAAATTGGCTTTATTTTCTAAAAATCCTATTATACTTTATAGAAAAGTGGAAAACTTCCTACGATTGCTAGATATCTGCATATGAATTTTTGCCAATTCCGTGTATTTGTAAGAACAAAAAATACACCTTAAAAATGCATAAGAAAGTAGCAATTTTCGGAATGAATAATAGCTTTAAAATCCTCAGTAATAAGACAGCTTTCCTGAATTCTCATCAGTTAGGTAAATAGTAGAATTTATTAGAATGTTAAATGTCCCGGAAATTTGCCTTAGATAATAAAAACTCGTCTGAAAAAGTATAACGGTGTTAATTAAAAACATCTACTTCATTAATTTTCAATCGATTGTCTCAATAAATCTACTCAGTCAATACTTGATAGTAGATTCGATACTGAAGAAAAAATAATAATTAGTTTAAATATCTTATTTATTCATATCGTTATTTTCAAAAACCGAGTGCAGTTTTTATTTTAGTTCAATTTTTTAATAACTTCCCCAATAATATAAGTTGGCAAAGTTTTCATGTACAACAAAGGATGTAAAAACAACAAAGGATGTCTAATTGTAAAAATAGCCGCCAAACTTTATAAGAAAATTAAACAGAATGAGGAACGAATCCTTAAAAAAAAAAAAAAAAAAAAAAAAAAAAAAAAGTTTAAAGATTTACTGCTAGGGGAATATGTGTCGCTTTTTTTCCTAAGTAAAGCTTTTGTCGCGGACAAATTAGCGCAAAACCTCCAATTTCAAAATAATAAATAGGACAAGAACAGTGCTTAAAAAATGTGCACATTCACCAATTTTAAATTATAAATTTGAAAAATTATAAATTATTAAATTATAAATTGGAAATTAAACTATAAAAGGTATTATAAGATTTCATAATCTCCTTTTATTTCATTCTTTTTTTTTTTTTTCCTATTATGCCTCTATATACGAACCTATATTTGTTTATCATTTTATATAATTCGAGATTTACCGATATATGTTTGTAAATAACTTTTTACTTCGAAATGTGTAGAATTATTAGTCAAGGAATTATTAGAAATTCGCTAATAACGCAACTACTCTAATAAGCAAAATAATCTGGTGTGTCACTCACACGACTTTACCTTACACTGAAATCTCCTACTATAAATACAGATTGGAGATTAAGGGGTAAGATAACGAGTACTGTTACGCAAACCTATGTTACAACAATTCAAATTAGGCTTCGGAACAGCTTTATTTGATAAATAATTCTGTGTGAGAGAGGCTAACGCCCCCCTCAACCCCCCGTTCCATTATTGTACCTACATCTATATAGAATTCAAACCTGTCATTAAATTCAAAAGTTCATTTAAAGTTATTCAGACATCTTTCACACGCAACATTCCTTGAAACTCATCAATTTTGATCAAACTTTCCTAGTAACAAACGTATTATAACTTCAAAATACAACCTTTAGATCGCCTGAGCCTGAAATTATTTTTTTTTAATTTACTCTAAGTGACACAGACAAAGATCAAACGTTAAAGATTTGACTTAGCAGAAAGCCTCAAAACGTATAAATTAAACGTGTAATTAATCTTACAAAAATGCACGCTTAATTAAACGTACAAAAAACCAATTAAAAATAATTTTCCTAAAATTTTTAAAAAAGAAACAGTTTTAAAATATTGGCAAAAAAAAAAAAAAAAAATGGCAAACTTACATTTTATTTAATGATACTACATGCTTTCTGTTTTAGAACAGACGTTCAACCCAAATGAATGAAATAAATATTTCAACACCACACTACAAACCATAGTGTACCGCATCCCCTTTTTGTCTCCCCAAGTGTGTCATAGCGAAAGAAGATATCTCAAACTTCTTATAACTGATGCTCCAAGAAGCTGAACTGTGAACCTGGTAGCGCGTGATGAATTGGGGTGAGAATCATGGTCGCAATTATTGCACAAAGAGTTCCAAAGACGCCTCTTGTTGGAATGCCAAGGAAGTATTTATACTGTCAACCAGGGGATTGTTTGAGAACATATTCAATTACGATAGTACGTTCTTAAATAAATTCTTTCATCAGAATTCTCTTGGACGAAAATGAGCCTCTGGGTGGGTCTGTGTTATTTTCTTGGAAAAATAAGTGATATTCATCATATTTCCTGATGTGTACACACTAAATCCAGTGTCACATCAACTAAAGATATTAGGATTAAACCAGGAGAGAAGGGAAAAACCTACATTATTTATTGTTCGTCAAGGATTTTCCCCCTTCCATTTCGTGGCAGGGGTAGTAATGATAAACTATTCATATAAAAAGTGAATAGTTATTCCCATTTCATTATAAACTATTTACAGGTCTGTGTTATTTTCTTGGAAATATAAATGTTATTCACCGTATTTTCTGATTTTTTACGCACTAAATCCAATGTCATATTATAAAAAAATTTAGGATTAAACCGGGAGAGAAACAAAAACCTACATTATTGTTTCTGGGGTTTCCTCTTTTCCTTCCATTTCCATTTTGATAAATTATTCGTATAAGTTAATAGTGATTTCCATTTAATGATAAACTACATAATCTAAAATTAAAAAAAAAATACCGAGAAGAGATTGCCGGATGATCATGAACTTTGTATATGTTAATTAGATGTAGTAGTACACATAAGTGTTATATTAGTTTCAGGACCAATGACTGAGTTTTTTCGCTACAGTAGGGAAAAATATGCAAATTTTAGTCCGTGATATTTTGAGGTTGGAAGCCCGTTAACTGCGACACATTTTTCAATTCGGGTATTACCATAGAGAAGAAATAGGTGGAGAGAGCGTCCTATTGTATTTCCCTCTTAAAGTTGAAGCCATGAAGCTATAGATATTCTATTACCATGGTTGAAGCTAAGATAACAACGTCTGAGAGGAAAAAGAAAAACGGATTTGGCTGTTTATCGCCAACTGTTTCCTGAAAATCTAGCAGTTGATTTTTCTAAATAGTAAAAGAAAAGAGAAAAAATACTAAAGTAAATTTTACCGAGCTTTTTTTTCCCCTTATCTCCTCTTCGATCACCTTTAACTTGTAATATGGTTTTTAATCTCGATTTTTTATATATTTTTTATAATATCTTAAGTTTCATTTTGATTTTGTTACAAGATTTTATTTAATAAAATTCATTACTTTATCAAATATACAATCACCTGATTTCATTCAATTACAAAAAATAGAATTTAGTATGTCTTAATCGTTCAATTTTACATCACTATGTTGAAAAAAAAAAAAAAAAAAAAAAAAAAAGAATTCTGTATGTCAAAGAAAAATAAGTATATTTTCTCATAAGATGAAAATTTTTCATTAATTTTGTCTGAAGAAAACAAAATACATACATATTAAAAAAAAAAAAAAAAAAAAAAAAAAAGCATACATTACACATTATTATGCATATATATATTACATTGTCTACTTGTATCAAGTTTTAAATTATATATTTACATGCTTTACAACTACAACATATTCACTTGGTATGCAAACACACAATTTATCATTATAATTTGTAATTGATATCGGGCTAATACAATCTTGTAATGGGCTCTTCCCACCTGATGTCAGAGGTCACATGATAGAGGAAAAACAAATAGCAGACGAAGTCTTGTTTATCTATAGCGATTGGTGAAATAACCTATTTTCTATTCTTATTTTTGATCAATCGTATTTAATCTGTGTTATTTTTTTAAACATCATCATTTTTAATCCATTTTATATCATTATTCATCATCTTTTGTGTGATGTATACATTTACAATCATCATTTAGTTTATATTTGTTACTAATGTTCATAAAGAACTCTGATTTTTGGTACTTAAATCAGTGACAGTGCAATATTGTAGTGTGTAAATCAATTTAGACCAGTAACTAAGTTAATTAACTTGTTGTAACACCTTTATGCAATTAAATTAAATTAAAACATTTTAAAATTCAAATTATAATCCATAAACATTCCACAAGAACAAGCTATTATTTATTGCTAGATCAGTTAATGTAACAGTTACACTTGAACAACAACAATCGATTCTTACAGTTAAAAATAAATAAACACATAAAGTGTTTTTAAAAAAATATTAAATTTACAAATACAACTATTCTACTGTTTACAAATGCACAATATTACTTTTATTTTATTTTATATTAAATATTAACATTTTTGTTCTTAAGAACAATATTTAATTGAATTAGATTCTCAGAATTTGATTATTCGTTTTCCTCTATCACGTGATTGAGCAGACGACGGTGGGAAGAGCCCATTGGAAAATTCCTGTATAAAAAATATCCTAATTTTAAGCATTCATCATAAAACAGTAATTTTTGACGAGTTACGATGAACTTATTGAAAAAAAAAAAAAAAAAAAGAAAGAAAAGAACCCTGTTTAACATTAATAGTTTTAAAAATATTAATAACAATAATATCTGAGTTTCTATAATCAAAATAATTTTTAAATGCTGATATTTTATTCAATTATTTTAAGTTTCTATTGATAGCTTGTTTACTATTCATACATACGTTTTCTTTCTTTCTTTCTTTTTTTTTTTTTTTTTTTTTTTTTTTATGAGACAGAATGTTTCGAGTCGCCGCAATTTCGAATCAAATTCATTAATAAATTTGGTGGAGCTTTATTTCATACGAAAGTGGACAATAAAACCAATTAATTTTTCCTAATGAAAACGTATACAAGAGATTAAATAATATATAACATTATATGTAGAACATTTTTGCATATTACTAATTAAAAAAGAAAATTACAATTTCAGATTTAAGTAAGCAAAATGTAGTTCTAAATTTTTGCACATGTCATGTCTGTCAGGCTATTAAATAATATTTTACATATTTAAATTTTAAAACTTTTTAAAATTAGATATCAGATGAAAGTCTTAATTATATAAATTTAAATATTTGTACTTAAAATTTGCAAAACGCAAGTTGCCACCTAATTTTCATACTTTAGTTAATTTTAAAAAATCTAATGGTCCGATGGATAAGCTGTTTAATCCGACGGATTCAGAAAAATTGTCCCTTTCATTTGGTACCTTATTTGTAACAAATTTTTTATTAGATTTTTTAAAATTAATTAAAATATGAAAATAGACATAGCTTTAAAATAGACATTTAAATTTTTAATTGTTGCCTTTTTTTTTTTTTCACCAACATAAAATGAAATATGCTTTCACGTGAAAAAAAAAAAAAAAAAAGATATATATATATATATAATATTAAATTTACGCCTATATGATGTCGTTATACGCAGTATTCATATTGATTTATTTTATAATAATAATCTGTTTCATTAATTAGTAAATTAAACGCTAATTTACTAATTTAAATTATTAAATTTAACATATTCTAACATATGTTATTTACGGAATATGTAATGCAAATTAAAATATATGAAATTTAAAATCTGTCTACATATTTTTCAGAATTACTATATTTGGCGAGTAAATATGATCGCCAATTTTCAAAAAGCAGAGTAAATGCATTTTTTATCCATTTTTTTATACTTATTTATTTATATGTACAAGAAAATGTTTTAAGATGGAATTATATATATACATAGTCATAGGTACAACTATAAACAACCATTGTTTTTAAATGAATAAGAAATGTCGCATCATCCACCGCGGCAGAAAGCTATAGGAAACTGAAACAGAAAGGAAGAAAATCCACCCCTCTTGTCCCGCAGTCACGTGACAGATATGTTTGCTTCAACTTAGGGTTACAAAGACTCTCTCCACTTATTTCTTCTCTATGGGTATTACTCAGTTGCTTCAATTCTAACATGAGGTCTACCAAATAAGCCGTTCACACGTTACATCCCAGACTTGTTCAATGGGAGACAAATCCAGTGAACTTATGGTAGCGTATTATAACCATGCATATTATAAGTGCATAGCTTATTCCCATTTCATTATAAACTATCCATAGGTACGTGTTATTTTCTTGGAAATATAACTGATATTTCATCTTATTTCCTGATTTATACACATTAAATCCAATGTCACATTAACATAAACGTTAGTATTAAGCGAAAAGGGAACCAAAATCCTACATTAATGTTCCTGAGGTTTCTTTTTTTCATATCACTTCCATTAAATGATAATCTATTCATATAATAAATGGATAATTTATTTTCCTGTAATGATAAACTATTTGTAGGTGCGTTTTCTTGGAAAGATATAAGTGATATTTATCTTATATTTCTTTATATATACATACTATAACAAATTCTCTTTTTTTTACCAGCAGAATCTATCAGTTGAACTGGCCGTTTATTTTATAGTAAATTAAACTTATTTTATTTGGTTAATGCCTAAAACTTAATCTTTCGTTAAGAATTAAAAGAGAAGAAGAAGAAATATAGCCTTATAGAAAAACTATGTATCACTTTTTTTTTTTTTTTTTTTTTTTCGTTAATAATTGAGATTTAAAAAGTGATTCTAAAATTTGTCTTTCGCTTTTATTTATTTAGCAAGCAAATAAAATCTGTAAGTATATTACAGATGCAATAATTTATTTTAAGAAAATACAAATACACTTCCTATTACATCTCGTAATCATATAATCTAGTTACAGCGAATAATTTCCAGAAATCTCTCGTCGAATTAATCATTGATTAATATAAAAATTGACTCAATCAAATATTGATTCAAATAAATCAGTATTAAATTAGTATTTTACTTCAAATACTGATAAATTCAAATAAATCCGTATTTTATTTTACTCAACAACTGACAAATTAAGCGTTAATCAATATATTAATAGGCAAGCAAGAAATTTGTGGTACACTTTTAACATATTAATTATGGGAGTAGAGAGTTAAAAATGGTATCACTGGAAAGGTATTATTAGCCAGATGTGCAGAATATAAAAATTATTTTCTTACGTTGTCAAGAAGGTATTTAAAAATACTTTTATTTTTTATGCATTTTTCCACTTTATACACGTATTCTTTTATATCGAAAAATACCCAAAGTAGAAAGTTGTTAAATCTGGCAATTTCTAAAAACTCAAATAAAACAATAGACACAGCAATTTGTATAATGTAGCATCACTATACTCTAACTATAGGTTCATTATTCTAGCCATTAGATGTTAGAAATTTTAATGAATGAGGGTAGATCGAAAGTTCATACTGTTGAAAATATAAGCAAGTTAAGAAAGGATTTGATCTATGAGAGTTCTAATTTTTTGAAGATCTAATTTCTTTCTTCTTTTCTTTCATTATTTTCCTTTTCTTTTCCTTTTTTTTTTTTTTTTTTTTTTTTTTGTGTGTGTGTGTGTGTGTGATTTACGTCAGCTCTAATTTGAAGGCTTATTTTTAACAGGAAAAAATAATGCATTCCAATTAACTCAAATTGACTACTTATTTTTTAAAAAAAATAGATTTATTATGTTTATTACAGTACGCAAGCGAAGTGATGACGTCACTGACCGTCCGTGGGGCCAAGTAAAAGATTTCCTATGTTAATCATGCATTGGAATTTTTTTTTTTTTTTTTTTTTTTTTTTTTTTTGTGCTAGAGGCCTATTTCAGTCGGTACAGCGTTGTCGAATTTTTATACGTCACTCTTAATAGTGCTAAGGGCCTATTTCAGTCGGTTTATTGAATGGGGATTTATTGAATGAAGTCCCCCCAAGGCACAACTTTGCCATGAGTCCCCCCCCCCCCAAGGTACAACTTTGACATGAGTCCCCCCAAGGCCCAGCGTTGTCGAATTTTTATACGTCACTCTTAATAGTGCTAAGGGCCTATTTCAGTCGGCTTATTGAATGGGGATTTATTGAATGAAGTCCTCCCAAGTCACAACCTTGCCATGAGTCCCCCCCACCCCCAGGCCCAACTTTGACATGAGTCCCCCCCCCCAGGCCCAACTTTGACATGAGTCCCCCCAAGGCCCAACTTTGACATGAGTCCCCCCAAGGCCCAACTTTGACATGAGTCCCCCCCCAAGGCACACCTTTGACATGAGTCCCCCCCCAAGGCACACCTCCCCCTCATTGGGAAAAAGAGAAAAAACGTTGTTTTGCGGCTATAAGACAGTTTGGACTTCCAACGTTATTTGTTACAGTATCTGCAGCTGAAACACATTGGTTTGATTTAATGAAAACTTTATCATGGAATTTAGATCGTCATGAATTAACTAAAGAAGAATTTGTCGATATTAACAAGTTTAGCAGTAGGCCTCTGGCACTAAATTAAAATCTGTCAATGTCAGATTTTCATGTTTTAAATAATGAAATAATGTTGTGTCTGTATAATTTTATCTTTTTTTTTTTTTTTTTTACATTAAGGAAAATTATCTCCCGATTTCAATCCCCATATTTGGGTATAGTTATACATAAGTTACTGCGTTTATGTGTTACATTGAGTTATTTTTTCTGTAAAATTTATAAAATTTTAAATTTAAATTTAAAAACTCTGGAAAATTAAAATGACAGACTTCCATTTTCGAATATAAACACAGACATTTAATTGCAATGGAATGAGATTCATTTCAAAGGAACAGATATGATATCTGCCGTTCTTGGCGGAAAAAAAATTAACAGTAAAATATCGCCAAATTATCAGGTGAACATATTTAATTCCTTTAACGAGCAATCAATAATACGAAATAATACTTCGTAAAATATATATGTATTATCAAAATATTCATTTGGCGTGTATGTTTTCGTATTACGTTTTTGATCGCCAAATGCATAAAACACCAAGGACGAACAGGTACCAAATCTATGCCCATTTTGTTTTTAGAGTTTTGAAATTTAAAATTAAAATTTTGTCAATTTGACGGCAAAATAACTTAATCGAACACAAGTGCACGATGACTAATTTTTAATTATACCCAAATATGAGGATTAAAATCGGGAAATAATTTTCCTCAATTTTTAATAATTTTTTACAATAAATCCAACGAGCGATTAACATAGGAAATCTACGAAATCTTTTACTTGGCCCAAAGGACGGTCAGTGACGTCACACTTCGCTTGCGTATATCTTCTACATATATAAGAAGAAAGTTTAAGATTTGGAAAAATTTTTGATTTCCGGTTTTCGACGAATTTACACATTTTGAGATTTCCTTGCATTTCACTTAACTGAAATTGACTACTTATTTTTAATAAAGTGGATTCATTACTAGCTTCTGCATATATGCGAAGAAAGTACAAGATACAGAAAAAATTTCAATTTCCGGTTTTCGATGAATTTACATTTTTTGAGATTTCCTTGCATTTGAATTAACTGAAATTGACTACTTGTTTTAAAAAAAGGGAATTTATTATTCTATCCTCTGCACATGTAAGAAGAAAGTAAAGATTCAGAAAATTTTTAGATTTTCGTTTTTTGATGAAGTTACATGTTTTGAGATTTCCTGAACTCGATCCAGCCATTTTTAGAAAATATTTGTCTTTTTGTGCTCGAACAATCTACTTTATGAACCAATGGACTTAATTTAACCAAACTTGATATTTGGTTGGACCTTAGTTTGACATGGTACCGATTAGCTTTTGGGCTATATCACGGAACAGGGGGCAATTCCACATTGCAATTTCCTCTTATTTCAGGAAAGGCTCAGCATCTACAGTGTACCAAACTTAGAGAAATATATTAAGTAAAACTCTATACAGATTCACTTTGGATGCATATCGACAAACAATTGACGCAGCTGTGTTGCAATTTAATTCCATTTACGAGACAGCAATTACTTTGTTTTGCTTTGCAAAAAAAGTGGTTCGCATTTCGACCACTGGGCAATTCTAGTTTATTTAATTAAGTGAAACAATTTAAGAAAAGATCGTGTAAAATCATATTTATGCAATCCTTAATTCCCCCAAGATGAGGTTGATTGGATTAGTTATATTTCATTCTTATAAGCCATTAATTCATTTAAACAGCAATCGTGTAGCAACAACACAGAGATAAACGAGAGAAGACACTATTAAAACAATCACAATTAAAAAAAAAAAAAAAAAGAAAGAAAGAAACTTGAAGGATTTTACTTGATTTTCCGAACCTTTAGTAAATGTTGTTTGTTTAAATAAATAAAAATTTCGATATATAAACAAAGGGAAAAATCATAATAGGGCGTTTGAGAATTTGTTCCTAAGTAACATGCTTACAATGGATCGCAACTGAATTCCTTTGTGACGTCCCTCTAAAATAACTATTAATGGTAAGCACACAGTAGCAAACATTTATCTTTTTTTTTATGTTTGGAACAAATTAACAATATTAAAGCGAATTTAAAATAATTTGAACCCGAAGAGCACAATTCACACGAACTGTACTTTGCCGCCCTGTAAAAATTATACGTTTTACACCAGTGTTCATCTGTATAATTTTTGCGATGATGATTTATAATCTCAACATGCCAATCAACTTATTTTTTAATCGACTCCAAAGTTTAGACGCCAGCGCACTTCAAATACTTTGAATCTATAAACTGTAATGATAAAGAACTTTTCTTTGTACCTCTGTAAAAGAATTATGAGTCATATACTGATAAAAAAAAAAAAAAAAACAGTTCATGCGACAATGACCTATAACAACTTACAGTTCAATCGAACAAAATCACTCACTCACATACATACACGCATACATCATCGTAAAAAAAGCGAAAATAGACATAGAAGACTCAAAATAATAGATAAACAAAAAGTCTCATATTCGAATTTCTTCATGATTACAATTCTTTCCTTGCATATTACATGTTCGAAAAGTAAAGAAAAAAAGCAAAAAAAAAAAAAAAAAAAAAAAAAGAAAGAGGAATTCTCTATTTAATTAAAATTTAATAAATATATAATTTTAAACATATAATATAAGTATATAATTATTAATTATTAATAACCTTAGATTAACATAGAGTTTTTTTTTTTTTTTTTTTTTTTTTGGGGGGGGGGGGGGGGGGAGGGGTGTATGGTATGTTGAAAATATAATTTTCGACTTCTTCTTTTTTTTTTTTTTTTTTTTTTTTTTGATAAAATCAATCTTTAGAAAAAAAAACAAACGATTAATTATATTAATACTGTTTTCAAATTGAAAATTCGGAAAACAAAAATAACCTTTTGGATTTAATATATTGTTTAAACCTATGAAATTTAATGAAAATAGAAAATTCAAGTACACTTTCTGGGCCTTCCCTTCAATCTCTCGTAAAAACGTCCTCGTTGTGTGGGCCCATTTGTATGATTTTATTACTTCTAGTTATTGATTTTCTAACCATGTGATTGGGGTCGGTCGATTTCGGACACCAAGCACCGATAAGTAAGTGGTAAGGATAATGTTTCTAAATTTAGGGTTTTATCGCACTTTTTCTTTTCTTCTCTTTTTTATGCCGCAATCTGTCGTCAAACAATAATTTATCAGTATTTTTGATAAGAATATCGGTTAAAAAAAAAAAAAAAAAAAAAAAAAAAAACAGAACTTTATGTTTTAAAAACAAGATACTGAATGCTTGTTTATCCCCCCCCCCTCCCTTTATATAACTTATATACAACTTACGGCTACATATAATCAGATTTCCTTCCACTCCTATGTAATTCAAAGCGATTTTTGTTGCTTCGTACTGTAAGGATATCGCATTAAAAAATGAAATTTTTTCTAATTCTATTTTTACTTTCTCTTACCCGTAAGGTAGAGAAAGTATTGTTTTTGGGTCAAATTTTCGAAAGTGAGATTTTGTTATATTTACACGTTTAGAGGTCCCCTGAATACGAAAAACATGTTTTTAGCAAATGGTCTGTGTGTGTGTGTGTGTGTGTGTGTGTCTGTGTGCGTGTGTGTCTGTGTGTGTGTCTGTTATCAGCATATCTCAAAAACAAATTATGACAGAAAGTTCAAACTTGGTATTCTAAATGTGCATCATATAGGGATGCTACAGTAAGCTTTTCGTTAAGATCAAGCAAATGGTTCGTGTACAGGAACAATCAAGAAAATTCTAATACATTACTTCTATGGGGGAAATTGCAAGTAAGTACAGTTTAACGTCTATAGACTGCAGTAAACCAAATGAAACGAATATATATTTTTGTAATAGAGATAGTTAACGGGGAAAAAAAAAATTGTGTATGTAGGAGCCTCGCCTTCCCCCGTGGGGGGGAGGTCCCCCCTTGAGGGGAGTAAATTTTCATGATGGGTATCTTTCAAAAGAGCTCGCCAGTACCTTTAAAACGAATGGTTGAACCATCGATCTGCGATAATTTAAAACGAAGTTATCGATTTTTTTTACTTTTAACGAAAAAAAAAAAAAACCTTAGAGAAAAAAAAACTTTTTTTTTTTTTTTTTTTTATTGAGAATAAAATGGACTTTTTTTTGGATATTTGGTGTTATACTACTTCTCTAATCTGGAAATTGTCTGCATTATCACAAAAGATAATTTTTTTAATTAATAATTTAAAAAAATTATTTTTTAAAAACAGAATTATTTTTTAATAACCGAATTAAATTCTATATAAATGTAGGTGCATTAATAAAACGGGGGGGTTGAGGGGGGCGGTAGCCCCCCTCACACAGAACTAATTATCATATAAAACTCTCCAGAAGCCTAATATGAATTGTTTAACACAGGTTTACATAACAGTACTCGTTATATTACTTCTAAGTATGCAACCTGTATTTATAGTATTAAATTTCAGGGTAAGAGAAAGTCGTGTGAGTGACACACCAGATTATTTTAATTATTATTATTATTATTATTATTACTCCTCTCTCTTAACATGTCACTTTTTATCTTAGTAAGTATTTTGTTATGATAAAATATTTTACCTGATTAAGTAAACTTAGACTCTAATTTCTGGCCTCGAAAAAATATGAAATAAAATAAATAAATAAAATAAAAAAAAAGTATATTGGGTAGGTGCTTCAGTAATTGGCATGCTCCAGTAATTGACATCTATCCGGAAATAATTAATAAATAAGAAAAATAATAAAATCATATATTTTATGTATAAGAATTTTAACATTTTAATGTCAAACACTGGAGCATAGGATGCTAATAACTGGTAAAATAAATAACTAGCAGTGTCAAACACTGGAACATAGGGGCCAATTACTGGTAAAATAAAAATCTGGCAGTGTCAATCATTGGAACATTGAATGGGTGTCAAATAAAAATTCATAAAAAAAAAAAAAGTTATCAAATGCATATAGTTTAACTTATATGTGGTCCTGAATGTCTTTTATACCATATGTACTAACTTCAGATTTTTAAAAATATTTTCTGATGACTAGAACATTAAAAACATCAGAGACTGCTCTAAAAGTGTCAATCACTGGTGCACTTACCCTATTTATATTATTTATATATTTACTTTTTGTTAATGTTGTTTTATTTATTTTATTTTTTATTTTATTTTTAGTTAATGAATTGATTAATTAATTTTTATTTTATTTTACGAAATTCTTCACTAAGATAAATGGCGACGTTTTCAAAGAGTGTATTTCAAAAAACAGAATTTGAAAAATTTTATTTTTGTATGAGATATGTTCTTACAATACGAATCAACGAAAATCCCGCAAATTTATACGAAAACGGGGAAAAAGTAGATCTGACTAATGAGACTAAAATGACTACCTTACGCTAAAAAGAAAAAAAAAGAGAATAAATTAGCTTTTATATTATATAATGCTTAATTATATTTATTAATAGCTAATCTTAAATAAACTAAAATTAGAAAAGTCCTAAAAAAAATGAACTAAATCAGAGAAATCCTAAACAGTCAAAAATACAGAAGCAATTAAATTTTAATCCTCAACCAAAAGGAGAGGTAATTATAAGTTTTATTTAAGGTGCCTGCCTACCGTCGGAGGTGATTTTTCTTAATAATTGAAAAATTGCCTATTTATGTGCATTATATGACAGAGTATGATAAAAAACAGTCAATAACCTAAAAAAAAAATGCAATTTTTTAAATATTTTGATATTTAGGCTCAAAATATGCATAAAATTTTCAAAAAAAGCGTACTTTTACAAAACATCATAAGTCAAATTTAAATAAAGATATTTTTATTCTTTAAATTTTATTTAGATTATTGAAAGGTCCTTAAGGGAGTGAACTACTCTCAAAACTATAACCATGTTATTTAATATTTTAGAGACAGTAACATTTTTACATGCTGAAAAAATCATGAATATACATGACAGTTTATAACTTCTATCGACAAAAAAAACAAAAAAAAATTTAGCTAGATTCATTGTCTTAGTTCAATCTCTAAAAAAAACACCTTTAGAGTATTTTTTCAAAGTTTCATAGCGTTTCAATTATAACTTTTGGAGTTATGATGTTTTGGGATAAAGCAAAATGACAAAAATCTCATTTTGAGAAAAAGCAGAAAACAAATTTAAAAACAAGATTTTACCTATTAAACATAAAATAATTTTAATAAGTTCCTGATTTATTTCAAAGCTTTTTATTTTCTTTTTTAAATTCATTTGATATTCAGTAACAAATTTTGATGCTTATACTGAGTAAAACTATGTAAACAAACATTTACGGGTCATTTCCGGTTTCAAAAACTGGCGAGTGACTAATATTAAAATGGCTTTAACTCAAGTTCTAAGCAAGATAGAAACAAAATTTAAACTGATTTAGAAAGCTAAAATGTCAGGCTTTAACACTAACTCAAAAATAGAAATTCGGTGTTTTAAGCGAAAATTGCGTTTTATCGGTAGGCAGGCACCTTAAACTACTTTTGCTTGTCTGTGGTACTGTAGGTTCCAAGTGGATAGACCATTTAATCGGGATGATTCTCAGCTCTATTTGATAAAAAATCTATTCGATAGATTCTTTAAATTAATTCAAATGTGTTTTTCCTGGCCACTTTGTATTGATATTTTAAAACTTACGTGCTGGCCATCTTCCAATTTCCAAACTATGTTAGACGATAAAGATCTGTGAATTAGCAATCTTTCAACATTTAAATCATGTTAGTGGGGATTTTAACGGTCTCTTAAATGAATACTACTTTTGTTTTTAATATATACAGTATTATAAATAACTTATTCATTCTAATAAAAAGCGATAAAAAAACAAAAACGAAATAAGTGCATTTTTTGTATTTTGTAGCTCCAAAATCAAATATATAAAAAAATCAATATTTAAACAAGAATCGATAAGAATTAATTTAAGGGTTGTGAATTTTCTGAATATGAAAGCAGAATTAGAAAAAAAAAATAGGTAATGAGCAATTCTATAAACAAATCTCCCGGTAGAATAACATGGGCTTTGGCTGTCCGCAAAGATGTCTCCTTAAAAATAGATCTTAACAAAAATATTATTTTAACCTTTCTCAATATTCTTTCATCTCAAATAAATAGAAAATGCAATATTTTCCCTATGGAAAACTTCTGGTATTATTTATCCATATAAGAAAATATGAGCTAACATAGAACGAATTTCAACACAACATAAATCATTCTACTATTACCAAAATTCGTATAATTGATTCAAAAATAAAAGAGAAGATATTCCATCTCCTCGAAACATGTATAATGAAAATTTGATACTGCACTCCATTGTCATAGAAAAAAAAAAATCTTGTTTTTATCTGTTTTTCTTTTCTTATCAGCTGTCTCATAGACCTAATCGTTCGAGAGTTCATTATATTGGATGTGCAAGTAAGTGTACGCCTTCTAAAGATGACAGAATGGTTATAAAATCGGTTGTGGCATCTTTTTTCACACGTTTGTACAACATTTTTAGGTATTGTGTGGATACATTTATATATGTCGTCACAATAAGTATGTATTGTTATTTAGATTGTATTTGTTAAACTTGTTTATAAAAATTTAATTAATTGTTTGGATGCAAGTGAAAAACCATTTATTAATTCCTAATTCAGTCAGCAAACATGGTTGTTTAAAAAAAAAAAAAAAAAAAAAAAAAATGAAATTATAGTTTTTTTATAGCCCCATTATGAAATCAGATACTCAGTTCACTCAGGCCTCTTTTATGAAGAAAATAATACACAATAATGCCTATTTTCAAAATGTGCCATGCAAAATCTAAATTTTTTTGAATCTCCTTTTTTTTTTTTCCCCCAATATGCATTTTTTTTTTTTTTTTTTTTTTTTTTTTTATGTGACTAAACACATCTGGGTATTTATCTCAGTTACAGATTCAGCTGCAAATAAAGAAGTGTAAAAATTTGAAATTTCATAAATTTTTGTCTTGCGATTGATTTTGAGAGTTCATATAAAAGGTAATTTCTTCATTTCAAAATGAATACCCAAATTTGCGACAAATACACGGGTTGACATTTATGCAAATTTTTAAAAGGATTGGATGAAAGGAAATTCACTCGGAGCATAAGTAAGTATTCGCATAAGTTATAAGTAATTAATTATTTCTTAAATTCAGAATCGAAGAAGAGTAAATTTAAAGTTTAAAAATTTTTAAAAGCTTTTAAATGATGTTTGAGTGAACTGTGGAATGATATTATTTCAAAATTATTATACAGCTTCATACATTTTAGAATAACTATCTAGATATTTTTAATTACAACGATTTTGAAAATTTCCACCGTCTTTTATCTCCTAAGAAAAGAAAAGCAGTAGGACTATTTCATATTTTCGGGGATAAAAAAATTTTTTGAAAATTGCTTTTATCAAAATAAATAAACAAATAAATAAATAAATTGATGGGGCACTTTTTTTTTATCCTGCATTACGATAATTTTTTCTTATCTTGCGTTACGATAAAGACAGGTTATTACAGTTTAGGGACTGAGACAGGAAATTCTTGGTAGCTCTGTATACTGACTATGAAGTAAATATGCACCACCTAGTGTATTTACATTTGAAAGATCAAAATAAAATTCATAATTCACTTTGAAATATATGTCCAGCAATTTCTAACCATAATTCCTAAAGTAGCTATAAGTTTTTTTTTTTTTTTTTTTTTTTTTTTTATAAATATTTTTATGTGTCCCTGTAAACAAATGATGAATGTTTTTAATACCCTATTTTATAAAAAAAAAAAAAAAAAAAAAAAGATGCTTTTGTGCAAATAAAAAAACTATATATATTGATTTCATTATGTGTAGTTATCTAAAGATGTTCAAAATGTGCCAACAGGAAATTCTGTCCACAATGTACTTAAATTCTTTTGTGCGTTTCTCTACATAAACCATTTGTCTGATTTAATATATATATATATATATAGTATTATTCCCAAATGATCCCAGATAGTAATTTAAAGTTTGTGAAAAGACATTTAAAATTTTACATGCTACATGATTTTATCAAAGTTCGGATTTTAAGCTTTGTATCGTTATTATTTTTATAAATTTTAACTTGAAATTTTCATCAAATATTTTTGTAAGCATCAATTTTAAAAAATGTAGAAGAAACTGGCTTTTCTTACCCTTTTTCAATTAATTTGTAAAATTTAGAAATATAAGCAACAGTTTAAATCGTCATAATAAAAATTATTAGAAACAATATTTCCACATATTCCGAATATGTTAGCGCTTTCATTTGATCAGCCTAACCTGAGGCTAAGGAATTCTTCTCTCGAAGCTGGTCGACGAGAAGTGCCGGATTCGTTCCCAAGTCGTTCTCGTCGACCTAACTGTTCAGATTTTTCTGTTGCTTTCTCCGGGACTCGCGTAACTACGGCTAGGATTCCTTAGAATTACCGCCACGGATGGTACACCACCCAGGCCTATAATCAACTGGCCTTAACCCTATCACCAACACTTACATTTTATGTTTCAAAATTCACATGTATGTTTTGCTTGTTATAAAATTATTGCTACTTACCAAACAGCTTTCCACTTGCTTTTTGCTTAATTATTTTCAAGATGCAAACAGTTTCATATACACAGTGTATATACATATATATATGTTCTTTATGTAATATTTCATATGTCGGTCTCCTTTCTCTAACCATGATTTAAATTTCAGCAACAAGTGTATCTTTGATGATGCTGAATGCTGCTCTGAGCATTTTAGTTCTATTTGAAGAAATTATTGTCATTTGTCTTATTCTTCCTTGGATTCCAGTCAAAAAGTAAGATTAACGCATGATCACTTGCTACAAAAATTCCCCAAATATTTGTTAAATTACAATGTTTTTATTATTATTAGTAGTAGTAGTACAACATTAAATTCAAATTAATTACATTAAATAAATAACTATTTGGGGATGTGTAACTCTTTTTATATAAATTTAACATATATTGACGAAAATTTAGCTTTAAATAGCGGTTATGAGTTCACAGTAAAAAGTCGGTGAATTCGGTTAAACATTGGAGATCTTTTAGAAAAATAATATTTAAATAAATTTCAGCATTAGCTTAGACCTTTTATAATTTGCGAGGTAACGTTTTTACAGATTTTACAGACAATTTAGCCGGGTTTGCCCGCTTCGCTGGTCACTATATTTAAATGAAATCTCAAAATAGCTTATCACTTGTTAATATAACAATTTAAAAATAAGAAATTTAAAAAAGAAATTCTCTGAAAACGGTGAAAACCTTTTTGTCAAATTTTGTCAAAATTTTTGCTACCTACGTCAAAGGGTTTCAAGTCCATAACGTGCTGATTTCGGGTCCCCACTTCCCGCGGCTGCGCCTTAACTGAGCGCGTACACAGAAATAAATGAATTCACCCATGAACGTCGGTCAGGTCTCAATACCAGCAGCAGCATTTTTCCCAACTGCACTACGGCGGGTCCTTGCCCTCACTACACGCGGTAGTACCATACCCTTTTCTGTCTAGCCATTTTAATTTTACAACCCGAAAATAAAGGCAATTAATTATCATACCCCAAAACCACCCCACACATCGAAATTCGCCTACCTGACGTTATTTAAAAGAGACTTGCGCTTGAAATTGTGTTCTTTAATCCCCCCTCTCTCTCCCCCCCCCCACACACACATACACAAAACTGCTACATTTTGAAAAATCCCATCAAAATGCATTTTACGTACGCTTAACCAACACTCATACGATATATTTTGCTATCTTGATGTGATTTGAAGAAAAATTAAGCTTGAAAACATTTTGTTGCCTACCGGCGCTAAAAGAGGTGAAGAGGGGAATTCGCAAAATCCCTTTATAGTCTGTTTTGGGTAGATATAACCAACTCATGCACCAAAAAATATCACCTTCTGAGATAATCTGAAAAAAAGTTACACTAGGAAAAACGTGTTTTTTGCCGGCCCCCAAAGTGGACATGTCACAAAATTCCTTAATAATGCATATTTGGGTACACATGACCAACCCGCATACAAAATAATTACTTTTCTGAGAGAATTATAAACAGAGTTGTGCTTGGGAACGTATTTTTTGCCCCTAGCCCCAATGCAAAAGGAAAGAAAGAGGAAATTCCGCAAAATCTCTTTATAGTGTGAGTAAGGCATCTATAATCAACCCATTCACCAAACAATCGCCTTCCTGAGTTAATTTAGAACATAATTTTATTTGGAAAAAAAGGTTTTTGCCCCCCTGTATTCCAAAGAGGGTATGGTGGACATTTCACAAAATCCCTTTATAATGCATGTTTGGGCACACACAGCACACCCACATACCAGATTTTTTTTATTTTATTTTATTATTTTTTTTATTTTTTAATATTCCTGAGATAATTTGGAACAGATTTACGCTTAGAAAAGCATTTTTTGTTTAACTAAATTCGAGGTCGGAGTTTTATAAAGGTAGGGTTAATTTTATTATTATAATGTCGTGTTTATTGAACTTTTAAATTTACATTTTCATTAACACAGCTTCCAAACAAAATTAATCTAATACTCTACATTCTTTTTAAAATAAAGCGGTAAATATTCATATTTAGAAAAAATAGAACTCGGTAAATACAATGAAAACTTTAAATTGATAGATTTTCGTTGCGAACTCAAAATTCAAAAAATAAACATGAGCTTGAGAATTACAATTTGCTTAATACTGTTAAAAATTTCAACTGAAAACTCCGTGTAATGTATTATCTTAAGTCTTACGTAAAATTACAGAGAAAAATAAACGGAGATGTTAAAAAACTTATTTTATATATTCACTTTAATAACTAATATTAATTTAATTAATTATTGGTGAGAATATATTTCGGACTTAGAATGCTTTTTCTAAAGTAGAAACATTCATTTTTAATTTTAATTAAAAAATTAAATAATAAAATTAGGTAAAAATACAGAATAAAGATTGAGAATCTCGATTATTCACTTTTAACTAAGAATTACTGTAAATGTACAGAGACTCTGGATAAATATTTTCATTAAATTTACAGAAATTTTTAACAGTGATAGTAAGGTTCTAAGTTTCCCTGAGATAACACTTAAACCAACATCATCGCTACAAAAATGTGTTAAATAAAGAAATTAATTGTTATCCTTGCTTTGGAGGAATGAATAAAATAATGGAAGAAGGACGATTTAGCAGATAAAATGACGTCACAATTGCAATAATGTATTGAGAAAAAAATAATTTTTATTTATGGTTTGAAACAAATTAAATAAGAATGAGAGGTAATTTAACCCTTTATCTACTGCATTATGATAAAGACAAAAATTGTATTTGAAACGTATATTTTTAGTTACTAAAGTGCATTATTTAAAGATATATATGTTAAAAATTATGCATATCACCTCATCATAATAATTAATGAGAATTTTGTGAAGTCGTACTTTAGTGTACCACTGGTACATAGAGGTCGAAAAAATTATTTCGACATGAATAAATTGTAGAGAAATATTTATTCTTTATGTTCCTCCCATTTTTTTCTAAAATTAGGTGGATATTCTTGAAATAATATAGGAATTAATTATAACACACATGAAGATCGTGAAAAATATCAAGCAAAAACAGCAAGTGCATTCCATAAAATTCTTTATGGAACAAAAATGTCTATATGTATCGTCTAATGCTTTGTAGTGAGATTAAAGGGAGGTACATCTGTTCCCTTCTTATAAATATCTTTGACATTTCTTCTATAAATTTGATTATATACTCTTTTTAAAGTAATGGTACTTTAAAGTACCGTCAGTAGATAAAGGGTTTTAAAAGAATCGAGGAACAATTTCATGTAAAGACCGCCAGTTGGAGATTTGGTGGTTTTCTTTCTTGGCCATGGCTATAAAACCGCCATATTGTATTCAAAGCAATTACCTAAAATAAAGCAAGTCATAAAAAAGGGATTAAAATGATTATGATAAATAATAATAAATAATAATAATAATAGAAATAGAAATATTACAAGTAATATAAATGATAATAAATTCAAACCGATGATGTTTTTCTGTTATCGGGATGAGTAAAAAAAAAAAAGTTAATACAATTGGAGCATTTAGGTATTATTCCTTCGTCAAATAAACTAGCAACGATATTGATGAATTTGTGATGAAGTTAATTTTCATAAATAATTAAATTCAAATTGCACTGCATTACTCGAATTTCATTACTTTTATATAAAAATAAAAAGTTAAATATCAGCATATATATTTACGCTCATCAGTGCCTGACTCTGTCACGTTTTAGGCTTAAGAGATAGGCTTAGGAAATTTTCTTGGACTCTGCCTGTGTGTGAACGCAAGTTGCCATCTAATTTTCATACTTTAGTTAATTTTTAAAAATTTAATTGTCCGATCTATAAGTTGTTTAATCTGACGCATTCAGAAATATTGCCCTTTTCATTTGGTACCTTATTTGTAACGAATTTTTGATTAGATTTTTTTAAATTAATTAAAATAGGAAAATAACAGCTTTAAAATAGTCATTTAAATTTTTAATTGTTGCCATTTTTTAGTTCCCCATCACACTATAGGTATGGGGAACTTAGGTAATCGTGAAAATTTTCGACCTCGTTTTTTTGACTTTTTTACACGTTTTCAGGTGTGAGGAATCCGAAAATGACAAAATTTGTATGGTGTCTGTATGTAGGGTGTCTGTTGGTCTGTTAGTCTGTTAGTCCGTTAGTTTGTTAGTCTGTGTACACGATATCTCAAGAACAAATTGTCGCAGAGAGGTCAGATCAGCTTTAAAATATTACTTTCGACACTGGCAAGAACCCTATTCATTTACAACATTCGAATTTAAAAACTTCGTAAGTTATTAGAAATTTACGATTTTCTTAACATGGCAGAATAGGACAAAAATTCACTTAAACGTGCATTAATTTTCAATTAATTGCAATTAATTGCAATTGAGACCGCCATTAATTTTCTTTTTTTTTTTTTCCATTAAAAATTGGATTTTTTTTTTTTTTTTTTTCAAATTAAATTTAAATTGTTTCATAAAACGTAAGAGATAAAAAAAAATAGATTTGGAATTTTAAATGAGATATAAGAAAAAAATTGCAATGTAATGAAGTGCGTAAAAAAACATTTAGGCCAGTTTTAAAAACTTTTATCTATTTTTTAGAATCTTTTTACTGTAAAAATGTCAGACCAGTTTTAAAATATCCGTTTTGATGTCGGAATTAGAGTCCTGCATCGGGTCGGGTAACCCGATTTTACCCGAACCCGACCCGACCCGCGGGTCGGGTTCGGGTCGGGTCGACAGAATTTTTTCTTTTGCGGGTCGGGTTCGGGTCGGGTTGACTGATCTTTTTTTCGTGCAGGTCGGGCTCGGGTCGGGTTGACTGAATTTTTTTCTTGCGGGTCGGGTTCGGGTTCGGGTCGGGTTTGGTTTTCAACAAGTCGGGTCGACTTGAGAACACCTTTCAAAATATTTTTTACAATTATGAACATAAATTTATAGGCATGTTTACAACTATGTAACTAATGTAAACATTCTGCACACACTAAACATGAATCGGTTGGTTGGTTGGATAGTTGGAGGATTTAAGGCCGATTGACTTCAGATGTGTCCTAGGCCTATAGGGGGAATACCCTCCGTTTGAGTCTTTCTACGGGGTCCTAGCCCGTATTTACGCGTGTTTCGGAGGAAACCACGGAAAACTCCGAACGGCTAGGTCGATGAACGCGACCTTTGATCGAACCCGACCCCTCCCATCTACAAGCTTCGAGCGCAGAACCGCTGGGCCGCTGGTGGGCAGACATGTACCGGAGCTCCCTATTCGTATCCGCGGATATCCGCCAGAAAAATAGATCCGTATTTGTATCTGGATCTGTTTTCTTTTCTTCAACGGAACTAATATGCATCTTTTGTAGAAATTGTATGAAAATTAGAAAAAGTATTATAAATCTTTCTCGACTGTTGTTAATATATAAATTAAAGAAATACAAATAGAGTATAAACCTCGCATTTACATTCTGGAAATTGAAAAGATTTCACAATTTACAAGTTTTTTTTTTTTTTTTTACTTTCTTCTATATTCAGTAGAAGAAAGTATTAGATTCTATCAACTTTTGGTGTCAACCGCTCGACGGGTGGCACTGCTATACAGCGATTTCTGCAATTTCAGGGGAGGCTATATATCTCATGTTCTGTTGCGTATAATCCAACAAAACTTGATATGTGAGAAGACCAATATGAGATATTATGCTGATTCAATTTGAATGCCTATCAGCCAACAGGTGGTGCTGCTACACAGCGATTTAAGGAAAGGCTATATCTCAAGAACTACTGCACAGAATTTTATATAAATTTGTATGTAGGTGCCATTTAATATATATTAGCGCCTGTCAACATTTGGTGTAAACCGCTCAACAGGTGGCGCTGCCACACAACGATTTCTACAATTACAAGGAAAGCTATATCTCATGTTCTATTGTGTATCATCAAACAAAACTTAATATGTGAGAAGGTGAAATTATGAGACATTATGCTGACTCAGTTTGAATGCTTGTCGGCAAATAGGTGGCGTTGTTATATTGCAAATTTCATCGATACTAGGATGGCTATATCTCAACTTCTATGCCATATAACTGTACGAACCATGATATGATATAACCATGATATAAAAACGCATTGTTTAAGAAGTTATTTACAGATGATAAAACTGTCTCTCTTTGGATATTTAGTGTTAGATTTCCCTAAGATGAAAATTATTTGCATTCATCACGTTAAACTTTTTAATAATAGTTTTAAAAAAATATTCGCACTTAGTGAATTTGACAGAAAAATATAGAAGAATGTCTTGTGGTGGCCACAACATACTAGTTTTTTTTTTTTTTTTTTTTAAATATAATTTACCAACTGTGTGACAATGAAAATTTACTTTATTTTATATCATGTTATATCATTTTACCTTGTTTTGCATGATTTTTAGATGAATATGTAATGCTGATTTATTTTTCGGGTTTCGGGTCGGGTTCGGGTTAGATAAGTCGGGTTTCGGGTCGGGTTCGGGTCGCAAAAAATTCTCTGTTGCGGGTTCGGGTCGGTTTTCGGGTTGATGAAATTTTTTTTATCGGGTTCGGGTCGGATTTCGGGTTGATTTAAAATTCATCAGTCGGGTTCGGGTCGGGTAAAACCCGACCCGCGCAGGACTCTAGTCGGAATGAACATCAGTAACTATAAATATGCTACTTTGAAAATTTCGCAAGTTATTGGAAATTTACGAATTTCTTAACATGGCAGTATAGGGCAAAATTTCACATAAACGTCAATTTTGAGAGATATTTTCATCGTAAAGATGTCAGACTACTTTTGAAATATTATTTTGGACACTGGCATGAATATTAATGACTATGAATTTTCAAATATAAAAATTTCGTAAGTTATTGGAAATTTACGAATTTCTTAACATGGCAGAATAGAGCAAAATTTCACATAAACGTCAATTTTGAGGGATATTTTCATCGAAAAGATATCAAACCACTTTCGAAATATTATTTAGGTTACTAGCATGAATATCAAAGACTATGATTTTTCCAATTTAAAAAATTCGTAAGTTATTTGGAATTTACGATTTACTTAACATGTCAGAATAAGGCAAAATTGAGCATAAACTTCCATTTGGAGGATCATAAATACATTAGACAACTTCAAAATTACATTTATGATATTTTTTTGAACATGATTGAATACAAATATTCTAATAGGAAAATTTCGTAAATTATTCGTAATTTACGTTTTTATCAATGTAGCGAAATTGTAATTTTTTCATATAAATATGAATTTTGAGGATTATTGCATTGGAAATAGTAGATGAAACATAAACAATGGAATTGACCCTGACAAAATAAATTAATAGATTAGAATAAGATAAATATATCGAAGTGAACGATGGATAGCCTATTAGGCGGGGATTTCTTTCTGTCACTGTATCAAGCTTTGGTCAAATTCATTTTTTTTTAACATGATTATAATATGTCTCGCACTAGAAATTTATGAGACCATAAATATGGTGGGGAACTGAGCAGAGTCCACCTATGCCAACTAGTTTTTTCTTTCAACATATGAAATGAAATATGCTTTCACTTGAAAAAATTATAAAGTATTAAATTTGCTCATGCATATGAAATAATGATGACTATAAAATAATAATAATAACTTTAAATTTTAAGGTAACAAAGAGATAAATAAAGTGGGAAAATTTCACACGGACTTGCTAAGAAATGGATTATTTGAAGTGAGAAATAAATAAAATGAAATGATAATTTTTCGACGGGCACTCATTTTTTCAATTGCCTATTTGTCGCAACATTTGACCACTGTTTTTGTTTTAGTATGTTTTTGAATATGATAAGTTTAAAAATAGATTCATTTGGAAATATCGACCGCTAGGCGGGGTTCGCGGCAGTCGCGGCTAGGCTGACGAAGACTGAATAATTGTCTAATAAAAATAGAGAATTTTAGCAAACGACACATTTGGAAAAATTTTATTCTTCCATTTTTAGGATTACAAGATAGCGTCTTTTTTCTTTTATTTTCTTCGATGCATTAATTTAAAAAAAAAAAAAAAAAAAAATAGTTTGAAACATTGAGCCTTTGTTATGTCGATATGTCTTCGATATGTCCTCGATAAGAAAGAAAATATTTTTTCTCTACATCTCTTATATTAATTAACAAGTACAATCTATCTTAATGAATAGTAACAATCCAATACGGGAAAATCTAACAAAAATATAATACCAGCTTCCCCCCCCCTCAAAAAATAAATAAAGAAATAAAAGAAAAAAGAAATAAAAACTACCGATGCCGTTTTTAAATTTATCGTGTCATTTCTTCTTTCTTAGCTTAACCGTAAAAGCTCATTCGAGTTAAAATCATGAAATTTAGCAGTTTTGTACAGAAGTGTGTGATAAACACGATGAAACAAGCTGTTTATTTAACCCTTTAACGGGCTCAGGACACTAGTTTCAAAATTAATATTTTGCTTGAAAATTGAATGAATGCAGAAACGTAGCGGTTTATGGAGTCCCTATACTGTCATCTGTTACCGAAAACTTGAAGCTCTGGTTCCATAGGAAAATTTCTGATATCGGGCGTCGGTAAATAATTTCCCATCTGTTTCTAGAAAATAAATTGCGTAATGGAAAGATATTTACCACCGCCTGTAAAAGGGATAACAGAGCAATATTTAAGGAGACATTTACTGTCGAAGTAGGGCAAAATATTTCAGTTACAAAAGTTTTATAGACTCAAAAACTGATCGTGGAAATTTTATCAGATTTTACTAAGATATATATTAGCTAATTGTGATGTAAAGTATGTAACAGTCTTTTCATTTTGACAGTTTTTTATATTTATATCTATATTTTATGTTTTGTGTTTGGTGTGATTATCCCGACATTTTCCCTTGAGTTGTAATTTCAGAAAGATGCGTCCAAAAATAAAATGAGTGGAGCTTTTTATTTATTTGTTTTAACATTAAAAAAAAAAAAATATATTACACGTGAATAATAAAATAATAATAATAATAATAATAATAAGTTAAACCAGTATCATTAAAAATTTCTGATAAAACTGTCGTCATAATAACTTTAAAATATTTATTTTTATTTATTTATTATTTAAATATTGATTTCAATTAATCAAATGACCTTACAGGGCTTTTTTTTTTTTTCCTTGATTTATTATCTGAAAACAACTGGTGTAAATACATATTTAATTTATTTTAAATTAACCGTGCTTGTAAACAATATGATAAAACACAAATAATTAAATTTCATTTACATTTCATTAACTGCTTGCTGTCTATAGCGGAATTTGGCCATGATTTTGAATTGCTAAAAATAATCGCAAATCGATTTTTTTTTTCTTTTTTTACGTTTGAATTATTCAATTATCATTACTATTATTCATTTAAATATTGTAGCCAAAGAAGTGGTAACTTGTCACAGCACTTTAGAATGTAGAAAACGAGGGGGGAAAAGCCGAAAATCCATAGAAAAAGCATGGGATGAAAACGAAAAAAAAAACTCACAATGTTAAGTGAAAAAAAAAAAAAAAATAGGCGTAACACCGAAAGAGACAAAAGGCCAAAATTGACTAGAAAAAGTCATCGAAGAGCGGAAAGGGAATCGGGTTTGGGCATTAAGCCTATCGTCGAGGGTTTACTACGTCTCGCCTAGTATGGTTCGTTTGACTATACTAGGGGCTGGTGAGCGAAGCGAACAGGGGAAGCAAAGCACCCTAGTTATAAAAATAACATTAGTTTTGTATGCGTGTTCGTAATACTTTTCTTGAAACATCTTTAGAGCAAAATAACATAAATTTAAAAGTAATAATAATAAAATAGTAATAATTTGCATGCAGATGCATGTGCTATTTATGTTTCAATAATAATTTAATTGAGGCGTTTGCGTATTTAGCTCAAGATATATTAAAAGACATCTTTAAATGTTGTTTTCTAATGTAATTATCCTTGTTACAGAATTGGCAGCATCGTGTCTCTCTTAAGAAAATTTGGCTTCCCAAAGAAAATCACTTTCGGTTTATATGTTTTTATGCTAATTATCTTCATTACATTGACTCTCATAAGTAAGATTCTACATCTTTTTTAATTCCTTTTAAAAGTATTTTAAGTTTATAATGTTTGTTTAAATAGTATTCGGATTATTGTACAGACGACATGCAATTTGACTGCATAAATTTTCAAATTGGGAATTTAATTTGTTTTAATTTTTTAATTTTTTAATTTTAATTTTTTTTTTTTTTTTTTAAGAATTTAGATATAAGTTTACGGAGTTAATATATCCTTGCTATATTAATTGATGCAGCATATCTTTGCCAAGTAAATAAACTCTTTTTTTTTTTTTTTTTTTTTAAGAATGGTGGGATACGTACAATTTGATACGAAATATAATATAACATAATTTTTCAATGAGTCGAGCAAATTTTCATGTTCAAGGGATCAATTAGGTGGTGTAGCACTTGCGACCGGGACAGATGCGACCGGGGTTAAAATCGTAGCAGTTGCGACCGCTTTGGTTTGAGGGTAGCAGTTGCGACCGGATGTATCCGAAAGCAGGTGCAACACAGGAGATGTGTTCATGTGTAAGGGGGGGGGGGGTGCTTCACTGATTAAATTCGTTAAAAAGAGTTAACAAAACTGAATTTAATTACTAAATAAAAAACCCAAACGCGTACAAAAGTCAATACATTTAGAAAAGAGGTTTTTTTTTTTTTTTTTTTTTTTTTTTTTTACAGTATACAATTATTGTAATGTAATTCAGGTGCGTAGCTTGAGGTGGGAGGGGGTGCTAGTATGCGCAAGTATTTTAGTTCTTTTGCCTATTTTAACAATATGGTGTGGCACTCACAGGGCTTTCTCTTATCTTGTAATTCAATTTTATAAAAAAAGACTACAAAACAAGGGATCAGACAACAAGTATTAGTTGTATATAAAACTACGTTAAAAAGAATTCAAACCAGGTTAAGAAACAATTTTATTTGACAAATAACTCCTTATAATTGTGTGTATGTTTGGAGGAGGGGGGTTACCTCCCACTCAAGTCGTGTTTGAATATTGCACCTACATTTATGTAGAATACAGCAGGCGCACGTGACGTCACTGCGATGAACATTGACAGATGATTCCGCACGTGCTTTAGAATGTGGGCAAAAAGTGGGATAAAGCACCATTGCTTAACATTTCAGGCTTGGTTACATGTACTTCCATTTCTCTAATATTTTTAACAAGTTTTACATTTCTGCTAAGATTTAGCCATTGTTATTGTTTATTATATAAATGAATCAATGTATATGGATGCTTTTAATTGAAAAATCTGTATTAAAATACTTTTAATAATAATAAAAAAAAATTCTATGGGAGATTATAAATAATAATAATAATTAAAGAATTATTTAATATAAAAATATAATTAAAAATGATTGCACTTATTAAAAATCAAAATGTTTAATATTTGTTTAATAGAACTATTTGAGCTTTTAATTGAAAAATCTATTTCTAAATACTTTTAATGTAAACATATTTTTTTCTTTGGGAAATTATAGAAAAAATATCTAAGGAATTATGTAATATAAAAATATAATTAAAAATTATTGCATTTATTAAAAATCAAAATGTTTAATAATAAAATTAATTTGTTTAATAGAACTATTTGAGCTTTTAATTGAAAAAATTATTTCTGAATACTATAAATAAAATACTATATAATATTTTTTTTTTTTTTCTTTCTTGCTTGTAAATAATTAATGATTAATATAAATAAATAAATAAAAATAAAAAATCTAGAAAATTAATTTAACTAATATATATATATATACTTTTTATAATTTAACTAATATATATTATATACATACATATATGTATGTATATAATACATATATGTATGTGTATGTATATTATATATATATATATATATATATATATATATATATATAATTAAATAAAATTAGTTGAGATTGTTTAGTATTATTGTTTCGGCTTGTAATAGAAAAATCTTTATTAAAATACTTTTAATATTAAAATATAATCTTTTCTATGCACGAAAATAATAATAATAATAATAATAATAATAATAAAAGCTAGTTAAAAAAAATAATTCAATAAAATATTCTAATTAAAAAATAAAATTTATTTATTAATTTTTTTATAATTAAATTAGTTCAAATTACTTTATAATATTTTTCGTATATTTAATTAAAAGGCCTATTTCAGTAGTCGAGCGGCTCTGCTCTCCAAGTTGATAGATTGGTGTTAGTGTTTGGGAATAAGGCCGATTGAGTACTCTAGGGTCCTAGGCTTGAAAGAGGGTGCGTTCCGTGGAGGTCTTTCTAAGGGTTCCTAGCCCGTATTTACGCAAGTTTCTGGGAAAACCATGGAAAATTCCGGACGGCTAGGTTGACGAGAGTTACCTGGGATGGAACCCAGCACCTCACGTCTACCAGCTTTGAGCCCAGATCCGCCCAGGCACTAGTGGGATTTGATTGGCTTCTTTTGCCGTGTTCGATCCAAGGTCCCACATATCAACGTAGACGTTTGCAATTTTCCATGGTTTTCTCTGAAACTCGAGTTTATACAGACCAGGGATCATTAGAAATAACTCTCATTAAAGGCATTTCATCCAGGCTTAGGACCTGTATATCGTCAATAGATTTTAACGCTTAAACCACAACCACCAAAATATTTTTAATTAAAAACTTTTTTTTTTTATTATTATATATATATAAAATAATAATTAAAAAATCATTTAATAATACATTCAAATTAAAAATAATTTAATTATTAAAAATGTAAAATTTTAATAATTAAATTAATTGAAATTGCTTAATACATATCTGCCAAGTTTTTTAATTAATTCCAGAATGTTATTAGCCCCGTACTTTTTTTCACACTGCAATCTTTGTAGAAAAAATTTCTTCGATATATAATTACGATTAAATATTAAGAAAATCACTCTAAAAATATTACGGTGTGAAAAAGCGGCGGGACTAACAACATTCCGGAATAAATTTTAAAACTTGGCAGCTATGTTATCTAAATTAATGTTTTAAAATGAAACATCTTATTCAAAATGCTCTTAAACATAAAAATATTTTTTTCTATAACTGATTATAGAAATAAGGGTCTAATTAAAATTGTTTTATTTAAAAAAAACTTTCAAAGAAAGAGTAAATTAATTATCTAAGGACTAAATGAATTAAGAAAAATATAATTTTAATAATTAAATTTGCTGCGATTCCGTAATACAATTGTTTATTCTTTTATTAGAAAAAAAAGAAATATTTTAAAACAGTTTTAATATTAAAAGATTTTATTTTCTGTGAATAATTATGAAAAAAAGCTAGTTAAGGATCTAATTAAAATTATTGTATTTAAACCATCTAATATAAGACTAAATTAATTATCTAAAAACTAAATTAATTATAAAAAATATAAATTTTAATAATTAATATAGCTGAGATTGCTCAATACAACTGTTTCTGCTTTTAATAGAAAAATTTATTTTAAAACACTTTTAATATCAATAGATTTTATCTTCTATGAATAATTATTGGAAGAAAAAAAAAAAAAAAAGCTAGTTAAAAATTATTTAATGAAATATTCAATTAAAAAACTAATTTATTTATTAAAAATGTAATTTTTTATAATTAAGTTAGATGAAATCGCTGAATACATTTATTTGGACTTTTATAAACAATAAGCCCAGCAGTTCTGCTGTCCACGTTGGTAGACAGGAAGTGTCGGGTTCGATCCCAGGTCATGGTTGTCGACCCTCATGTTCTCAGTCGGGGTTAACACTTAAACTGCCATCACCAAATTAATTTTAATATAAAAAGTTATTTTAATCAGTAATTATAGAAAAAAAAATTAATAATATATTATAATTAAAAACTTGTTTAATTATCAAAAATATTTTTTAAATAGTGAATTAAATCAGAGTATTTAATATTGCTGTTTGAGTTTTTAACAGAAAAAAAATTTCAAAATACTTTGTAATATAAAAAGGTATCTTTTGTTAGGATTATAGAATAAAGAATTAAAATTATATTATTTAAATAATATAATAAATTTCAGTGCCTCAAATTTATTTTTAAATTTATTTTCATATAAAATATACCGACATTTCACATGGAGAAAAGATATTTTACCTACATTCGCAGAAGTTGCGCAGAAGATCAGAATAGCGTTGCTTGTTCATAAACATGCGCCTGCTCTATTCAAAGCTGTTATTAAATTCAAAAGTTTATTCCAAACTATTTAGGTAACTTTTACTCACAGCACTCCTTGAAACGTCAATTACCCGACCCGAACCCGACAAATGAATTTTGAATCAACCCGAAACCCGACCCGAACCAGAGAAATAAATTTTATTCGATTCGAAAACCGACCCGAACCCGCACTAAAGAATTTTCGGCAACCCGTACCCGACCCGAAACCCGATTGGATTGGATTTGGGAATAGGGCCGATTGATTACTGTAAGTCCTAGGCCTAAGGGGGAGTGTCCTCCGTGGGGTCTTTCTAAGGAGTCCTAGCCCGTATTTACTCTTGGCCTACCAGCGGCCGAGCATTTCTGCGCTCAAAGCTGGTAGACGCGAGGTGCCGGGTTCGATCCCAGGTAGCGCTCGTCGGCCTAGCCGTTCTGAGTTTTCTGCGGTTTCCTTCGAAACGCTTATATACGAGCTAAGACCCCTTAGAATGACCCCCCATGGAGGGCACTCCCCGTCAGGCCTAGGACCTATAGCAGTCAATCGACCATATTCTTAAAATTCAAATTAAAATTCCATATTTACGCAAAATTCAGAGAAAACCACGGAAAACTCCGAACAACTGTGCCGACGAGCGCGACCTGGGATCGAACCTGGTACCTCATATCTAACAGTTTTGAGCGTAGAACCCCTCGGCCGCAACAAAACCCGAATCTAAATGAAAATTAACAGTTCCTCTACAAATCATGGGAAATATTTTTAATTTATAAAATAAAGTAAATTTAATTGTCACACTACTGTGTGTGTATATGGTAAATCTTTTTAAAAATATTTAAAAGTGTAATTACTAATACTGAGTTATAACTAAATTAAAAGTTTAAAAATCTGGAAATTAGATTAATAATATTTTTAACTATTTTTGTGTGTTGTGAAGTTCAAGTGTACAAGAATGGATTTCAAACTTAGTGTTTGTAGTTTTACTATTTAATTCTTATCACACACAGAATAATATCAAAATATTACAACATTAAAGGTGCCAACAAAACATCCACTAAACTCATCATAAATCTACATTCCTATAACTTAAAACATCTGCAAGAGAAACTAGTATGATGTGGCCACCACATGACTTTCTTCTATATAGTTTTACACAAAATTTATTCCATACAAATTATTTATTAAATTATCAAATTATTTTCCATTATAAATTCAGACGATTTTTATCTGCCAGCGTTATATCACTAAATGCCGAAAGAAAGTTATTTCTTTTTGCAATTATCAGAAGAAATGCAATTTTTTCGTTAAAAGTTAAAAAAAAAATCGATAACTTTGTTTTAAATTATCACAGATCTATAGTTCAACCATTCGTTTTAAAGGTATTGATGAGACCTTTCGAAAGACACCCATATTGAAAATTTACTCCCCCCCCCCGGGGGGGTCAAGCGATGCTCCCACATGCACAATGTTTTTGCTAGTTAACTAATACTATTATCAATAATTCATATTAATTTTACAATCACAAGTTAAAAATAACTCTCATTATGCACATTTATACGAAATTTTGTCCTATACTGTCATGTTAAAAAAGTAGAAGATATGCGATCACAGCGCCACCTGTTGAGCGATTGATCCCCAAATCTAATCAGCAGCAGTTTATGTCAGGGTCCAACTAAATACCGAGTTCGGTTAAATTTCGTTCATTGGCTCGTGAGATACAGCGTGCACAAAATTCGTGATACACACAGACAGATTGACAGACAGACATTTTCTAAAAACTATCAAATCATGTTCAGGACATCCCAAAAGGTGTAAATCCACCTAAAACTGGAGTTCAAAAATTTTCACGAATCCAATACTTTCTCTATATATACATATAGAAGAAAGTAAAAATATTAATTATCAGTTTAAATTCACAATCTATTTTAGAAGGATGTTACTAATCGAAACAGATGAATCATACATATGGTACTGCGGGAGAAGTAGTCTGTTTTCAACGGCTTATATTCTAAACTAGCAGGCTTTGACAGCTTCGCTGGTCATTATATTGAAATAAATAATAATTATTATTATTCATTTCAATAATATTCATTCAAAAATTATTCATTCACTAATTATTCATTTCATAATAATATTCAAGTATACCTTTGAAAATTCTGATGGTGGCAAATTCGCAACCCGATGTGGTCACCCAATCTTCACCCTTTAAGTAATTTACTCATAATCAGAATTGGGGATATTGAATTATTAAAATATCAAAGCGTCCTCTGGCGACAGGGATTTGCAACATATACTCTTCAATTCCAATTCAAATAACTTTTAAAATGATACATTACTTATGAAATTATGTTAATTAGTAGCTGAGATACAAAAGTAATATAAACATTTTTATAAAAAGATTTGTGTCTGACTTATCCGTGGTTTTCTCCGAAACTTGCGTAACTCCGGGCTATATAATGTTAAAAATCCTTAGTACGAAATGTGAGGAGAAATTCGAATTTGGAATTCAGCAATATGTAAAAGAGTAAAAGTTTTCTAGGTTTTCCATCGTTTTCTCCGAAACTCCCGTTCCTTTTCTACATTTTTATCCCTTTGTCCCCCACCTTTCCGTCCCTTCTAATAAATTTACACTTGAAAATATTCGCAATCGATTTATCTTGCCTTAAAATCTAATAATACCAATTTCAAACACTGTAACCCCCCCCCTCCCCTTTAAGCCTTTCCTGATAATTCTACGATTCCAAAAATATTCACAATCGAATTATCGGGCGTTAAAACCAAATATTACGAAATTTCAACGGCATACCACAATTTAAAATACTGCGAAACATAAAAGAAAACTTAATTTTACATTAACTCAAATATATGTACTTTTGTAAAAGTTATAATTTTATTAATAAGAATACCTAATAAATAAATCTGAATATGCTCCAGATTCGATGATTTTAATAGTTTATAATAATGATTGCAAAAAGGATTGTGCACCATCATTGTATTTATGTAATTATTAATAGAATTTTGGTTATGTTAATATACTATAACATATTTTAAATGATTATTGCATAGTAAAATATTTAATCTTTTTGGCGAGAAAAATTCAACAACAAATAGATTGTTTTGAAATAATGATCATTAAATCGAATGTGCATTGCTAAGGGAATTATGATGATCTTTTGCAGGATATATCCATTGACGCAGCGATTGCCATGCCTTTAATTATAGCGGTCGGAAAAGCTACCCTCCGATGAACAGGTGTGCATAGATTTAAGAATTCGGTCGCAAATGCTACGATTTTAACCCCAGTCGCATCTGTCCCGGTCGCAAGTGCGACGTAACCATCAATTAAACCGAAATAAAACTCAGCCATTAAAATATTTATGCCTGACCGACTATTGTGGGGGGTATTTCAAACTTTTCCACAATCAGCATTTCAAGATGATAATGCACCTAATTACATGACGTCTGTGGTACGTTAATTTGATTTAAGTTGTTAATATAACCATCCTTTCTCATGAGCATTTATAATTTTGTAAGTTATCATAACTTTTTTACCTAAAGTAAATCCCACAAAGAATATCGTAGAATTTCTTCTTTATGAGACCTGAAAATTGTCCTAATCTCAATCCGCTCGAAAATGTTTAGTCCATAAAAGAGGGTGGGGATTAGAAATTTGTAGCCTACAACTTCGAAAGAACTAGAAAAAAATATTTATGATATCTGGCACAGTGAAATTTCTGAGTTTAATGTTAAAAACCTGTAAAATACTATGCCATTGTGCAGTGATTCCCTGTAAAGGCGGAATTATTCAATGCAGAATACATATTTTTATCATAATAAATCATAATAGAATACAAAGTATATGTTTATTATATTACGTTTAAAAGGAAATTTTGCCTAGATTTTTATTAAATACTTCATAAAGTGTAATAAAGCTGATTATTAAATCAAACATATACGTAGGTATCATATTATGACTTCCATATAAAAAAACATAACAGTTTTATTTGTTTCAATTATTAGTTGTTAAGTTATTACAAACACAAAAGGTACAAGTCAATTTTTCTGTAGTGCAGCTTTTTTTTTTTTTTGTCACTTACAAAATTGTAAATCTACAATGACTACTTCAACATCGTTTCCTAATTTGCGTTCCTCCTTACCAGTGTTGGGCATCAATCGATTAAATTTTCAATCAACTAATTAGTTGACTAAAAATTTAATCACGATTAATTTAATCACAACTAACGGTTATTCATTTGCTGCAACTAAAAATTCAATCGCGATTAAATTAATCGAAAAACAGACGACTAACCGTTAGTTACGATTAAATTAATCGTGATTAAATCAATCGTGATTAATATTTCAGTCATTTGCCGCAACTAAAATTTCAATCATGATTAAATTATTCGAGAATCAGACAACTAACCGTTATTCATGATTAAATTATTCATGATTAAATCAATCGTGATTAATATATTAGTTGCAGCAAATGATTAACTGTTAATCATGACTAAATTAATCATGATTAAATTAATCGTGATTGAATTGTAGTTGTATCCATAGCTGATATCCCCACCCCCCCCCCCTTCTCTGTAGATCAAATGATGCCGCTAAATTTTTGATAGCAATTTTCAGTAACGGTTTTTAAAAACTTTCCAACAAGGTTGAAAAATGTTTATCACTTTGGTTTGTCTGTCTGTCCGCGCTCTAGCTCTAACTCCCGTAAATATTTATGGAATTTCTTGAAACTGATATGTTATTCAAGTTCACTATCGAATGTTCCCTATTGAAAGTGGAGTAAATACCTCTACTGCTCTGTGTACAGACAGGGACACCCGAAAGTATTCCAAAGCATTGTAATCTATGGGAGGTATTTCTATAAAGCATATTTTAATACTTTTACTGTACACAAATCTTAATGAAATTGAAATATGTCATTCAAGATTAATATTGCATGTTTCTTATGTAAAATGGAGTAAATATCAGCACTGTTTTGTTTACAAGGATACTCAAAGTATTCCAATGTATTGCGTTCTATGAGAGGTATTTCTATAAACCAAATTTTAATTGCCGAAACGTCAGTGCAGGCCCTCTGTTGAGACTCAAAACGGTTTTGGGCTCTGTCTGTGTGTCTGTCTGTAGCGCGATAGCGGCCGCAAAAATGGCGCTATTGACTTGAAATTTGGTACACATGTTCATGAGCCCCACGAAATCAGCTGTATAGTTTTTGGTATGTATTCCATTTGTAGTTCGTGTACAGGGACACGCCAAAGTTTTTCTTATCATTACGGCCTATGGGAGAAATTTGTATGTATCGCGATAGCGGCCACAAAAATCACGCTATTGACTTGCAATTTGGTACACGTGTTCATGAGCCCAACGGAATCAGCTGTATAGTTTTAGGTGTGTATTCCATTTGTAGTTCGTGTACAGGGACACGCCAAAGATTTTCTATCATTACGGCCTATGGGAAGAATCTGTATGTATCGCGATAGCCACCGCAAAAATCAAGCTATTGACTTCCGATTTTTGACGAAACGTCAATGGACGCCCTCTGTTGAGACTCAAAAGGATTTTGGGTTCCGTCTGTCCGTATGTCTGTCTGTCGTGCGATAGCGGCCTCAAAAATCACGCTATTGACTTGAAAATTTGTACACATGTTCATGATCCCCACGAAATTAGCTGTATAGTTTTGAGTGTGCATTCCATTTGTAGTTCGTGTACAGGGACACGCCAAAGTTTTTGAAGTGAAAACTTCTTTAGGCACGTTGAGCACTTTTGGGTGAACAAAAATCATTGAACTCCCGTCATCGTCAGCTAACGCTTTCCATTTGAAGTGAAAACTTTTGGGTGAACTAAAATCATTGAATTCGCGTCACCGTCAGCAAACGCTTTCCATCCTTATATGATACAAATAATGCATCATACAATTAACTTGCTAATGTGAAGTGTTAACAATTATATACTGTATATTGTTTTAAAATCTGGTGCGGCTCCACATGACTTCTCTCATCTTCGGGCACTGTCTCTATTCCAGTTAGACCTCACAAAACCGTGAGAAAGGCCAAAGCCGCCCTTTTTCTCACGTTTTAACAATCTGGTGCGGCTTTACACGACTTCTCTCATCTCCGGCTACTGTCTCTTAAAGATTGCAGCCGGAAACGTTGTAGATAGACCTCACAAAACCGAGAGAAAGGCCAAAGCCGCCATTTTTCTCACGTTTTTACAATCTGGTGCGGCTCTACACGACTTCTCTCATCTCCGGCCACTGTCTCTTAAAGATTGCAGCCGGAAACGTTGTAGATAGACCTCACAAAACCGTGAGAAAGGCCAAAGCCGCCATTTTTCTCACGTTTTTACAATCTGGTGCGGCTCTACACGACTTCTCTCATCTCCGGACACTGTCTCTTAAAGACTGCAGCCGGAAACGTTGTAGATAGACCTCACAAAACCGTGAGAAAGGCCAAAGCCGCCATTTTCCTCACGTTTTTACAATCTGGTGCGGCTCTACACGACTTCTCTCATCTCCGGACACTGTCTCTATTGCAATTAGCGCATTAAATAAAATTGTAATATAATTTTTGTAGTAGTAGTTTATATTAATGGATAAAAAAACACTTCATTTAAAAGTATTTCCTACACAATAAAATATTTCCTGACGATTCAAGAAATACACACGTAATTGTTCACGTTTTCACTTCTGTCGTTACTCCCGAAGTGCAACTTTTTTTTTTTTTTTTTTTTTTTTTAATCATTACGGCCTATGGGAAGAGTTTGTATGTACCGCGATAGCGGCCCCCAAAATGACGCTATTGACTTTCAATTTGGTACACATATTCATGAGGCCAACGGAATTAGCTGTATAGTGTTAGGTGTGTATTCCATTTGTCGTTCGTGTACAGGGACACGCCAAAGTTTTTCTTATTTTTACGGGCTATGGAAAGAATTTGTATGTACCGCAATAGCGGCCGCAAAAATCCTTCGATTGACTTGCAAATTGGCGCACACGTTCCATCTTTGCATATAAGTAGCTGTATAATTTTTATTGCTATAATTTTTATAAACTGTGTACAGGGACACGCCAAAATTCTTAACATTACGGCGTATGGGGTGAATTTCGTTTTAAACGCATTTTAATATCATTATTTTGCAATGAAGAAAATGAAACTAGCGTACGTGAGTAAGATGCTTAAACTTACGTTGTTTGAAGAAAATATGTGCTTTTAAGCTTTCTAATTAATGTACAGGATCTTACAAAAGTGTTCTGACAATGTCACATAGTCATCCAAACGATGTTAAATTTGGAACACTTATTAATTTTAAACGCAAAATAAGCTGAATAGTTTTTACTGGTGTATACAATGTTTACGGTTCGTTTACAAAGACACACGAAAGAATTTCGTAACATTAGAGCCTATGGACAAATTTTTAATTTAAGTGCGCACTTTCATGCGTTTATGCTGAATTGAACTTAATAAAGTTAACATACATTTTAAAGATGCTTAAAATCATGTTTACTCTTAAAAAAGGCTGTGTATAGACTAATTAATTTATGGGACCACACAAAGTAATTCCGAGTATGTACTGTAATCATCCAAATGATGCCAAATTAGTTTGAAAAATTAATGAGTTATAATTAAATAGGTTTATTCTTATTATTGGCGTTTATAATGTCTGTGGCTACTTTTCCGGGATACATAAAGGAATTTCGTACTATTACTGTCTATAGTCGGTATTTCTTATAAGTGTATTTTAACAAGGTTACACCCCATCTAATATAATGAAATTTTATTAGAATTTTAAAAGTATGTTTTCCAGTTGAAAATTGTGGGCATAGAATTGATAATTAGTTTAAAGGTTACGCAAAATATTTCCGATATGCTATGTAAATTTTTTAATATGAAATTTGATAGTTATGTAATTTGGTATTTATGAATGTCAGGGAAATAATACAAGACCGTCGTTTATTAAGAATACATATTGTTGCGTACTTGGGGGTTCGTAAGTTGTCCGAGAATGAAAGGCGAAACTAGCAAAAATTCAGTGATTTATTCAAAAAAGTTCCAGAAAAATACAGGTCTATAAACCAAGTATCAGCTTCAATTCAACCAGTAAACATAGCTTAAACAACAGCCGTTAACAGTAAAACAACAGTACAAACTCTTTATCAATAGCACATAAAGCAAGTTTCATTCAAAGAGGCTCAAAGCAAAGCAAGCATTTGACGAAACTGACACAGATCTGAGACTGACCGCCTTGGCGAAAATAATGCTTCTTTTATACTTTTCTTTCGAACATAGACAGTTCTGGAAAATTCTCGTATCACATCAGCCAATGAGGTTAGAGCTTCCATATTTGGTATATCCCTAATAAGGATTTTCTCGCCAAGGTCCTCAAACAAATCGCCAAAGAGGGAAACAATCGCCGAATTTGACGCCAAATCCATTTCTTCCCTTATTGGAGCTTTTTAATGCATTTTCAAAGGAAAATTAGGCTATTTTAACGCTAAAACGACTAGAAATGCACAAAATTAGCATTTTATCAGCTTACTAAACTTCTTTGAAAGAAAGTATGCAAAAATAAATGCAATTATTTACTATTCCGTAACACTTTATATGATATACAAATAGGTAGACAAAGAGAGATAAAGCGGGGGGTTGAGGGGGGCAGCAGCCCTTCTCTGTAATGTATGTGATTATGGTAAGAAGTCGATCGAATCAATATATACTATTATATAATAAGGAATAAATAAAAATGGCCTATTGAATAATGTCTGATCCAAATAGGACGTTGAGGCTCCTGATCTGCAGATCCACTAGTAACTTTACTTTGCATAAAGCTTAATGAAATTGAAATATGTTATTTATATGCGCAAAAGAATGCTATCTATATATTATAGTATGATTAGCATTAGATTTTCATGGCCACACAAAAATATTCAGTTACATTAAGAGACATTAGTAAAATTTTGCTGGAATTGCACGTTCGTTTACATTAGGTATCTTGAACACTTTCTAACAATTTTTAAGTGTGAATTTTACTTCAGTTTGTGTATCTGTCTGTCTGTTCGTCTGTTTGTCCGCGCTCTAATTGTCATCAATATTTATGGAATTTCTTGAAACTGATATATGTTATTCAAGTTTACTACTGGATGTTCTCTATTGAAAATGGAGTGAATACCTCTGCCGGTTTGTGTACAGGGCCACCCGAAACTGGGCCACCCCAAAGCATTGTGTCCTATGGGAGGTATTTCTATAAACCATATTTTAATACCTTTATTGAACACAAATTTTAATGAAATTGAAATATGTTATTCAAGTTCATAATTGGTTGTTTCCTATGTATATTGTTTAATTACCACCACTGGTTTGTGTACAGGGACACTCCAAAGCATTCCAAAGCCGTGCGTTCTGTGAGGTATTTCTATAAACCAAATTTTGATAACATTATTACAAAGCTTAATGAAATTGAAATATGTTATTCATAGGCACCATGGAATATAATATAATTAGCAATTGATTTACAGGGCTACTCAAAAATATTCAGTTACATTAAGAACTATTAATAAAAATTTGCTGGAATTGTACTTTCATTTACGTTAAGTGTTTTTAACACTTTCTAACTATTTTTAAGTGGGAATATGATTTCAACTTGTGTGTCTGTCTGTCCGATTGTTTATTTTTCTTTCTGCCTGTCTCCCGCCCCCAGCAATACTTTTGGAAATTTTAAAAAATGTTATATATTAGTCGAGTTCACTATGGAATGTTCCCTATTTAAAATGGCATTAATAGGTCGTGTACAACTAGTTTGTGTACAGGATCAGGTTTGCGTTTTAGGCCAGACATTTTTAAAAAAATCATGTTTAAATAACTTTCTACTGTAAAAATCATAAAGAAATTTTATGCATTGTTAATATTCTAACATAATGTTTTGTATAGAATATGATTAACCTTCAGATTTACAGGATTACACTAAAATATTCAGATACATTAATAGCTGCAATTATAACTTACCATGTGCATTTTCTTTTGTGTTAAGCCTCGTATTTCTCGTAAAGTATTAAATTTACATGATATTTGTTTGGGGGTTTTCATGTAAGTTGCTCAATACTTTTGGCTATTAAATTATACAAGAGAAATTTTTATTAAGCTTGTGCATACGTAGTTGAAAATTATTTAGTAAAAGTGCTCGTATTTCATAAGATATTTAACATTTTTGCATTCTGATTGCTGTATGTGTGCCTAACGTAGCATACTATATTTCTTAAAAATAGATTTCCACTGCATCTAATGCCCTACGTGTTTTAATTAAAAAAGGAGAAATTGTTTTTGCGATTTTTTAAAGAAACCGTTATATCTCCATGAATATATGAGGTAACTTCTTGAAATTTATACATATAATGAAAATATCTTCATAATCATATGCTACAACCAAAACGAGTTTAAAGCATTACCTTTTACAAGGTCAGAGTTGCCAACCTAATCCGGCAAATTGTCAGTACCGCCCCTTTTTCTACACCACTTAATTTTTAAAGTAATTTTCTTCAAATATATTTGCGATGAATTAGGTAAGAAAAAACTCTAAGAAATTACCGGTGTAGAAAAAGGGGCGGTACTAACAAATTGCCGGATTAGGTTGGCACCTCTGCAAGGTGATCCAAAACATTTTGGTTTTTGTTTATTTTTTTACACTGGTGCACTTTTCCTCTTAAGGACACAAATTTTGCTGAAAAATGCGAGGTATAACATGTTCTTTACACTACCGAAGTTTCAAGATGATTCGTATAGAATTCTTCAAGATATTTGACAAAATTTCTTAATTCGAAAGTACCCAAATACTTATTGGTAGGTTGCATATCTCTTAAATAGAGGTCTTTAATTTGTTTTATAAATAGTTAATAGTTTACATGGTATTTTCGCAAATGCAAAACTGAAAATTATAAAAAATAAAATTAAAAACTATTAGGTGCTTAATTTTCGATACTTTTCTTTATTTTAAAAATGCTTAAAATGAAGTTTAAACTGAAAATTCTTTTCAGTTTACGTAAGTCTACTAAAAATGCATAAAATAATATTTCTTAAAAATATTACTGAGAATATATTAGCTACATCAACAGTTTATATAATTATTTATGTAATGAATTTATTTTGCGTTTGTGCATATTCTTGAATGAAAAACTGATTTGAGTTTTGACTTCATGACTAGAAAACTGAAATAACAAAAACTATGTATAATTTGAAGATATATTAGTAAATGAGAATTTATCGTCTGCAATCTTTAAGAGACAGTGTCCGGAGATGAGAGAAGTCGTGTAAAGCCGCACCAGATTGTAAAAACGTGAGAAAAATGGCGGCTTTGACCTTTCTCACGGTTTTGTGAGGTCTAACTGCTACGTTTCCGGCTTCAATCTTTAAGAGACAGTGTCCGGAGATGAGAAAAGTCGTGTAGAGCCGCGCCAGATTGTAAAAGCGTGAGAAAATGGCGGCTTTGGCCTTTCTCACGGTTCTGTGAGGTCTAACTGCAACGTTTCCGGCTGCAATCTTTAAGAGACAGTGCCCGGAGATGAGAGAAGTCGTGCAAAGACGCACCAGATTGTAAAAACGTGAGAAAAATGGCGGCTTTGGCCTTTCTCACGGTTTGGTGAGGTCTAACTGGAATGGAGACAGTGTCCGGAGTGAGAGAAGTCGTGTAGAGCCGCACCATATTATAAAAACGTGAGAAAAATGGCGGTTTTGGCCTTTCTTACGGTTTTGTGAGGTCTAACTGAAACGTTTCCGGCTGCAATCTTTAAGAGACAGTGCCCGGAGATGAGAGAAGTCGTGTAGAGCCGCACCAGATTGCGAAAGCGTGAGAAAAATGGCGGCTTTGGCCTTTCTCACGGTTCTGTCAGGTCTAACTGCAACGTTTCCGGCTGCAATCTTTAAGAGACAGTGGCTGGAGATCAGAGAAGTCGTGAAGAGCCGCACCAGATTGTAAAAACGTGAGAAAAACTGCGGCTTTAGCCTTTCTCGCGGTTTGGTGAGGTCTAACTGGAATAGAGAGTGTCCGGAGATGAGAGAAGTTGTATAAAGCCGCACCAGATTGTAAAAACGTGAGAAAAATGGCAGCTTTGGGCTTTCTCACGGTTTGGTGAGGTCTAACTGGAATAGAGACAGTGTCGGGAGATGAGAGAAGTCGTGTAGAGCCGCACCAGATTTTAAAAACGTGAGAAAAATGGCGGCTTTGGCCTTTCTCACTGTTTTGTGAGGTCTAACTGCAACGTTTCCGGCTGCAATCTTTAAGAGACAGTGTCCGGAGATGAGAGAAGTCGTGTAGAGCCGCACCAGATTGTAAAAACGTGAGAAAAATGGCGGCTTTGGCCTTTCTCACGGTTTTATGAGGTCTAACTGCAATAGAGATAGTGTCCGGAGTGAGAGAAGTCGTGTAGAGCCGCTCCAGATTGTATAAACGTGAGAAAAATGGCGGCTTTGGCCTTTCTCACGGTTTTGTGAGGTCTAACTGCAATAGAGATAGTGTCCGGAGTGAGAGAAGTCGTGTAGAGCCGCACCAGATTGTAAAAACGTGAGAAAAATGGCGGCTTTGGCCTTTCTCACGGTTTTGTGAGGTCTAACTGCAATAGAGATAGTGTCCGGAGTGAGAGAAGTCGTGTAGAGCCGCACCAGATTGTAAAAACATGAGAAAAGATGCATTCAAAAGATTGTATTCCTGAAAAAGCAACATAAAAAAATCTCGAATATTGGTAGACTCGCGTTTTTATCCGTGGGTCAAAAATTAATGCTAACCCGACTCGCACCCGTCGCAGAACGCTACCTGAATAATATACATTAGTTTTAGGTCATTCTAAAACTATGATAAGAAATCTGATGGACAGATTGACAGTCATATAGACAGACCGAAATGTGAAGTCCTAAACACATTTAAACGATATTGAAAAATGTTTTACTGTGAATTCTTATTCTTTCTTATATAAAATTTATCATTAATTACTGATTTATTCGTTAGTCATAAAACTTTTGATTAATGATTGATTCAATCATTAGTCATAAAAATACGATTAACGATTGATTTATTCGTTAGTCATAAAAAAATATGACTAATGATTAAATTATTCGTTAGTCGTAAAATCTACGATTAACGATTAATTTAATCGTCAATCAAAACATTTGCGATTTATGATTAAATTAATCGTTAATCAAAATATTTATGATTAACGATTAATTTAATCATTAGTCAAAATATTTTTGATTAACGATTGAATTAATCATTAGTCAAAATATTTTTGATTAACGATTAATTTAATCATTAATCGTTAGTCATTCAGATGATTGAATTTTGCCCAACACTGCTCCTTACCAACCGTAACTAGGGAGAAAAAGTAAAAATTGCTGGGGTTCTTCTTTCGGTCGAGAGAAATTCTCATGAAGAGAACGTAACACATTTTCGTTACGTGATGTTTTTTTCTAGTTTCCAAAAAAAAACACTGAAATTGATTTGGTAAATTTTCATTGCGGCCAAGTTTGTTTTCACTGATAACATTCTGTCCTTCCAAAAATACAGAGATCATATTACCTTAAACATTAAAAAGCAAAAAAGCAAATATAACCCTTTTTGTGAATTTGTGTTCGCACTTATAAATTAATCTGATAGAAAGATCAATCCGCCTTTTAAAAGAGGAAAAAACATTACAGAAAGCAAACTTCGCTGTCAGCTGATTAAAAAAAAGTTCAGCAGTCAACAAAATGACTCATTGCAATACGAAAAACTGTAAATCAAATTATAAAAAAAAAAAAAAACACATTTTATTACCATTTTAATTATTATTCATGGTTTATTATTGTTATTATTATTATTATTATTGTATGTTTACTTTCCATTTTTTCATAGTTTTGAAAACTTTTAATTTTATGGATTTCTTATTTTAGGTTTAGAAATACATTATCTACAGGTGAATGCAACGCTTTTGGCGAATTTCGATGCATTTAAAGACAGCTTATTTGCTGCTTTAAAGCTTTTTATGTGAGTATAAATTGTTTGAAATTTTATTATATTTAATTTTAACATAATGCCAAGCAGTAGATTTTTCATAAGTATTGTTACTTATCAACGATAACACTTTGCCATGTTTTACACAAAACATACATGTAATAGTTTAAAAAAGAGTGTGTGGGGGGGGGAGGGGGGAGAGCTTATCTTCTTAATAATAAAAGCCCAAGTTCCCTGAAACTAATACTAAAAATAATGTCATAGCTAAAACAATATATTGATAAAAAACATAAAAAAACATTAAAAAAAAGTAAAATTATATCTATTGTTTCCATGCGTGCATTTTAACTGAATAATGAAAAATTATAATTTAAGGAAAAACTTACGTCACAATCGCAATAAAGCATTGAAATAAAAATTTGTCCATGGTTTGCATGTTTTTCTCATAGATATAATAACATATATAGATCTATCATCCCCATGTTATCGAGCAAAAAATTGCCGAAAAAAAGTTCTAAAATCAGCCATTAGAGAGTACCGAAAAGAAGAATAAAAAGAAAAATGAATTTGAAACTATATCTGGAGTTTTTCATTCATCTTTAGTAAATAAATTATTCATAAATTTTATTTACTAAATTATCCGTGTGTATTCTTGTGTGTGATTTACTCGGGGAAAGGCAGCCATTAGAGTGACTTTTCCCGAAAAAAAAGTTATCACTTTTTCCCCTCTCGCTGATCAATCTATGTCTTATTACTATATCTATGTTTTTTCTATAATAAACTTTTTTTTTTTTTTTTTCGTTGCTATGTGGAATTTTAATACATCAGGGAAAAATAACAATGATAAATTAAATATGTAGAATTCAACTATAGCACGAGAAATTAATAATATAAATAAATAAATAGACATGTGGTTATAAAATTTGAATTAAAGAATCACGATGTCATTTTTAACATCTTGGAAATGTTTGAACTTCAAAACATATGAATATCTTGATGTAAAAGTTGAAGTTATCTGGTTTAAATATCATATGAACCATTTTTTGGTAATTTCAACGAGCAAGGAGAAATGCATTTGGAAATGCATGAGTAAAAATCGAGTGCTAGGCGGACTAGTATTTATATCTACAAAAAAGACACTTAAAATGTACAAAAAAGCCAAGCTCAAAGAAAGAGAATTGATTAAAGTTGTGTCTAAAAAGGGTGTGATATCAAATTCCCAAGCTTACATTCAAATACTTATTTAATATTCCCTTTTAACTAAATTTTCACATGTGAATCAAGATGATATGTTGATAGAAATCCTTCTTTCCTGTACTAAATACATCATAGCGTGTTTCTGAAAAATATTATTATTTTTATTTATGTATGATGGGCTTGGCGGCCATCTTTCAAAGTTTTACGTTAGTTTGAATTCTATAAATCTCATCAATTATAGGATGAGTTGGTTGATTGGTTAGTTAATTGAGTTTTATATCACACTAGTGCTGCACAATGAGAAATAATTATAGGATGGGAGGATGGGAATGCGCCAAACTTAACACTGTTAAAACTTAAATTGATTCAACTTGTGTGCTTAACGGGACTTTTGCGATGTTTTTAATGCATTTTTTTTTTCTTTTTTAATCTGAATATTTTAACCCCTGTTGAATGGAATAACCATATTATTTTTACGAGATATTTATTCCAAGAAGCTAAATTCAAATTGGGTAAATATAACGGGGGGTGGAAGCTTCTATGCTCCCCCCCCTCTCCTTCATGTTTTTACGTTAATTTAAATTTTTATATTCTTTATTCCCGGCATTTATAGGATGGAAGTGCACTTAATACTAAATAATTATAAGAAAGCATGTTATCGAAATATTTCCGTCTCTGCTGAATGGAATAGCAAAATTAATTTTATATGAGATATATTTTAAGAAACTTCTTTCAAATTGTGTGAATGTTTATTCATTACTTGAAAGATGGCCGCCAAGCCCATCATACATAAATAAAAATAATAATATTTTTCAGAAACACGCTATGATGTATTTAGTACAGGAAAGAAGGATTTCTCTCAACATATCATAAGGCACTTGATTCACATGTGAAAATTTAGTTAAAAGGGAATATTAAATAAGTATTTGAATGTAAGCTTGGGAATTTGATATCACACCCTTTTTAGACACAACTTTAATCAATTCTCTTTCTTTGAGCTTGGCTTTTTTGTACATTTTAAGTGTCTTTTTTGTAGATATCATTTATTTTTTTTAAATAGTTTTTATATTTACTGGAATTAACCTGATACTTTACATCAGATATGCCCTGGATTTCAACTCAGCTTTCGTGCGATGTTGTTCTTTGCGTTAAACTGTATTACAAAGTTTTCTTTGCGTTAAACTTTCCATAATTCTGGTTGCTAGACATTATCCATGGGTTTTCTATGCAGACTAGTATGTCGTGTCCATCACAAAACTTTCTTCTACATTTTCATATACATATTAACGCAGCACAAATTATTTATTATTTTTTTCATTATGAATGCTGAATATTATCAACTCAGAGAGGTATTGTTGCACAAAATGTCCAACGGAAGGAAATTTTCACCACGCAGGTGGCATCCTTCCAGTTCTAAAAAAAATTGTAGTATATGAGCTCTACTTATCGGCCGATAGGCATCGAGATTGAATCAGCATAATGTCTCATAATGGCCTTTTCACATATTAAGTTTTGTTTCATTATATGCAACAGAACCTTTCCTTAAATTGCAAAAATCGCTGTATAACAGCGCCACATGTTGAGATATTGGTACAAAAGTTGATAAGCACTATAATTTGTAACAATGTAAATTTATTTGTAAATTTATGCAATTCCATGTATTAGTTACTCAGATATAGCCTTCTCTGAAATTGCGGCAATCACTGTATAGCAGCACCATGTTGAGCAATTGACACCAAATATTGATAAACGCTATTATACATCAAGGTTCAATTGCATATAAATTTATATGTAATTCTGAGCAGTAGCTCCTGATATCTAGTTGGATCAAAACTTTCGCCACACACATAGAACACACACACGCAAACAGAAATTTTCTAAAAATAGTCAAATTGTTTTCAGGAGCTCTTTGAAAGTCGGAGGAACCGAAAGTCGAAATTCATTTCAATAAAATGACAAGCGAAGCGGGCAAAGCCTGCTAGTATACTATATAGAAAGAAGTAGAAATCTTTATGCATCATAATTATCATTGCCAGATTGAATTGAAGGATATTAAAATTGGATACTATATCGTGTACTGACTTTCTTATTCTAAGGTATGAAAAATATTAAAAAATCAGCAATTCAAGCTATAGATTTGAAACAAATGTTATTCAAAAATGTATTCATTTCTGTTTTCAGGGATATAAAATTTAAAATTGTACAAAATAATAAAAGCAAAGATTCTTTGGTTAAAAAAATAACTTATAAAAAGAAAAAGCAGCCCAATTTGAAATTAATATTTTTCGGGTAAACTGAGACGAAGCAATCTCATATTTGGCGATTTATGTCTCTTTGGCGATATTTAACAGTTTTTCAGCAATTAAGATAGGAAATTTTGATTTTTAAAAGCTAAATTTTATAAAAGTTCCTAGATTAAGTAATTGTCTATCTGAAAAACCAGTTTTCAAAGAATTCTGCACATTTATGAATTCTCTAGCTTGTTTTAAATAAAATTTCTTGAAGAAGAAATTTTTTCAAAAAGTTGTCAAAACATCTAATTTTACGCTAAATTGAAAATACTCCCATTTTTTTACTTATTAACTTAGAAAGTTCCTTTTTATTTCAAATTAAAGATCTCGTTGATACGAATATTTTACTTTTTGTTTCATTTTACTGCGGTATTTGGTTCGTCCAATATTTAAAACTTTACGGGGAAAAAAATTGCCGATTTAACATGGGAAAGTTGGTTTCTGTATAATAAGCATTTAACGATCTTGGGTTATTTCTGTCGATTTTATTATTGGCGCGTTCTGTTTTGTGTTAGTGGTAGTTTGTTTGTTTTGCTTTTCTCTGAGCTTGGCTTGGCAAAACGACCGTTTTTGCTTGATAAATATCCCTTTTACTGCAATAATTTCATTAGAAACCAAATGTACAACAATAGTGCTCAAGGAGGGGAAACAGCAAAATTCTAAATACGTTTTTAAAATTATTTTGTCTAGTATATATTTTAGGAGGGGAGGGGGGGGGTTGTTGTTGTTGTTGTTTGTTTGTTTATTTCCTAACTGAATTTTTTTATAATGAAAAAGGGTGAATTACATTTGTTACGCCTATCAAAATATCCGATTTGAGTTGAATATCTATTTAATTATTTATCTATTTCTTGAATGCCTACTCTAAAAGTATATAAATTTTCTTTTCTTATTACCTTATTAAGACTTTTTTCAACTGTTATTACAGCAATATTTAGATTCATTGGTTTTCCTTTTCATCTAGCTTGTAATGATTTTTTTCTTTTTTTTTTTTTTTTACACTTGTAACTGCTGTTACGTCAAAGTAAATACTACCATTTTCTTTTAAAATAAAAATAGAAATAAAGCTTATAAAGCTATTGAAATTTTAACTATAGACATTTTTAAATGTAAAATACGACATAAACTGTTTCTCCGAAATGAGGCTAGAAACCCTCAGAAAAACAGGTTATCTTATTTTCCTTTAATATGTCGAACAGTTCTGTGCTCAAAGCTGGTAGGTGGAAATTGCTGTGTTTGATCTCTGGTCGCGCCTATCAAACTAACCATTCGCAGTTTACCGTGGTTTTCTCCGAAACCAGCGTAAATAAAAACTAGGACTCCTTAGAAAGACACCTTACCCCACGGAGGACATTCCACCTATAAGCCTTGGTCCCTAGTGTAGTCAATCGTCCTTAAGCCATGAAACCATCCAACTAACCTCATATATGTCATTTTCAAATTACTGATGAATCTTCAGATTCTTATGGCCTTGCCCTTGAGTATGTGATTTCTGATTTATTTACATTAATTTCTTTAACTTAAAGGAATGGAAAAGTAAAGGGAAAAAGGTGAGGGGAAGTAGTAATAAAGATAAACTTAATTTATTTTGTTTATTTGCCAATTTTTTCTATTCATTATTTATTTCTAGAGTGATGCATCGTTTACTTCAACTTCTTTCAAACGAAGCTTCACTGAGGAATACTTGTTATTTGCTGAAAAAAAGACTGAAAATTGAGCAGGTAAGAAAAGAAGTGAATTTATAAAAACAAAATCCTTCACATTTCCATTTATGTTCTATAAATTTTTCGTAGAAGTTTGTAAAACTAGTTTTTGTTTGAATATTATCCTTACGATGTGAAGAGTACGCGCGCAATGCATAGTGCTGCCATCTGTAGAAGTTTTATAAAGAAAAAGTTGTTTCGCCAAATGCTGGAACTCTTAGCATAAGCACAGTGCTGCCATCTATAGATGAAATTATAAACTAAATGTTCGAAATTCTTTGTCAAGCTTTTAATATTTTTATAGCGGAATGTAGATTTTTTTAATATGAAATATTAAAGAAGTTTCTAAACGAAAGTGTAAAATAAGCTTTATCAAAGATATAAGAATATATATATATCAAACATGTTATTACATATACGAGTATATGTATTAGGGTGTCCCTTAAATGAGGGATAATTTCTTCCTTTTTTTTTTTTTTTTTCTTTTTGAAATCCGATACGCATACCCTCTAATTTTTTTCTATTTCACCCTAAACACTTGTGAGCAAAATATCAGCTCTCTGGGATAATGTTAATGGGTCATTGCCAACATAAGGGGTAGAAACCATGTCCCTTAGCCCTCAAAAATAGAAAATATTTTCAATCAGAAAAAAATTTACAACTAGGCTATTTCTTACGATTTTCTCTAGTTGAATATTATTATAAAAGTTTTTAATGTTATTTATTTTTCTTAGAACTCGATTGACAAAACCTGGAATGTCCACTCCGTGGACTGTCCCCAAGGGAAGTCTGCAGAATATAGCATTATTTTCAAGCTTAATATTAATGTTTTTTAATTACATTTTGATTTAAGCAGGACATAATTATCCTTAAAAATATATTTATTAAATTTTAGAGTTATAAAATGAATCTTGTTTTTTTAATTAATTTATAACAAATGTCCCTAATAAAATGCGTCCACTCCGTGGACAACTAGTTAATTTCCCATAAAGTTCAGTAGATGGCACTGTCTGTCACCAGTGTGTAACTGAGAAGAAAGAGGGGGAAGCCATCTTTGTTTTTACCTACATGTGTTGAACTCAATGCTTTATTTCGTTCTGTTAAAATAGATTTCATCTGTGATACCTCTGTTTGGCTATCTCATCAGTCCACTCCGTGGTCAGAGGTATACAAGTAATTATAAGGATTATTTATTATCTAATTATTATTACATTTAAAGATTATAAGACTTAATTTAACACTAAAGTTAAATTGTTCCTGACGTTGTTGCTTTGTTCCTTAAAATTCAAAATCAGACATTCTGTCCACTCCGTGGACTTCCACTCCGTGGACATCATTTGATCACGAAGTGGACACTTCTTTCCACGGAGTGGATACTCTCAAAATTAATCTTAAAAATAGATACATTTGAAAAATAATCTAAGTAAATTTGATAAATAAATTTTATCCGTTTATTTTTTTAATTTATTTTTTTCTTTTTAATTTTAAAGGTAAAATGTAGAAAAGGTGACATAACACTTTAGAAAAATAATTGCAAAAATATAATTAAATTTAGTTTCAGAAGAAAAAATAAATAAAAATATTTTTGTTTTACAGCAAAACTAAAATTGTTTTGTATTTTTATTAATTGAATAACTTTATATATATATATATATATATATATATAAACAATACTTAATATATATATTTATTTTCTTTGCAGAAATTTATTATGCTGTTCAAGAAAAATGGAAATTCGCATGTAACACAATGCAGGACAAACAAATGTGCACAAACCTTCGCTCAAACTCAGTCAAAAAGAAAATTAGGTGGAGTTGAAAATCAAAAAGATAAGAAAAATAACAAGAAAAGGAAACTTCCCAGCCAAACTACAGAAAAACGTAAAGAACAAAAAAGAAAAAGTATGCAGAGAGCAAGAGACAGACTAATGCTCCTATTACACACAACACGTTTTCACACAACTTTTGAGATAATTGTAAATTTGGCTCAAATCACGTCAATGCCCAGTGTAATAGGAATTGGGAATACGATCAATTTTTTCTGGCAAGTCAGACTGTGATAAACCAGTGAGAAGAAAGCTCTTTATTTACCGAGAAATGACAGCGCCGGCGGGAATTCATTCACTGTTTTCCTCTTCGCTCTCCCATGTCGTCCCCGTTAAAACAGAGATAAATAGGTGTGCCTTGACATGTACTGTACACCGTGTAAACCAGTTTTTCGAACAATTTTTGATTCAACTATTGTAACCTTCTTTCGGTTTACAGCTTTCGAAAATTGGAGCAAAAATTGGATGAAATAAAAGTCGCGTGAAACATCTGTGTGTATAATAAGAGCATAAGAAATGATCCCGCAAGACATGAAGAAGGAAAAGCTAAAGAAAGATAAATATATCACAGAAGGAAGAATACTGTAGTTAAAATGTTTGAACAAATGAAATGAAGTGTTAGGAAAAAATGGAAGAACCAAAACAGAAATCAAAGGGAGAGATTGAAGAAACAGAATAATCTTTGAAGAACATCTCAGAGATGATACACCTCCTGAGACACCTCGTTCAGCAGCCATAAACATCACACTACCACAAATTAATCCATCTCTGAAAACAAAACCATCTGTATCATCATCTAGCAGACTAGAAAGTGGAAAAAAAAGGTCGAAAAAGAACAGTGAAAGGCTTTGTGAAGAAAACAAAAAATTGGTTAGGAAGCTTGAAAAACACAAAAAGCATGTGCAAAGATCTAAGGATGTGAAGTCAAAAAATAATACTACTGATTCTGAAAAACCCAAGAGAAAAGTGAAAAAAATTATCACAGAAGCAAATTCAAAAGAAATTGAGAAATGTATTATTTTTGGGGAGGTTATAAAAAAGCCAATAAAAGAAAGTTTTAAAGGCGCAAAATCAAAGAAGAAACTTAAAGAAATCTTCGAAGTTTTAACAGGAAAAATATAGCAAGGAAATACAAGTGTCTTCAACATATTAGATCAATCACATAAAAAAAAAAAAAAGAAAAGAAAGAAAGAATATGCGGAACCAACAATTATTTTCCTGTTATTTTCATTTTTCAAAAGAATTAAAGTAAAAATATTTGTTGATTATTTTCTAAAACACAAGTAAAACAATAAGGATGAAAAGATACAGCTGCAAAATAACTTTCAGGTTTGGATATTTATAAGTGTCCACTCCGTGGTCAGTGATGTCCGCTCCGTTGACACATTAATTTTGAAATTAATTAATTACCAACCAAAAAATAGCTAACGAGATAGCTCATCAAGTAATTTAGATTCATAGTTGTCAAAAAGGAATTAAGGAATTTTTTCAAATTTTTTTGGTAAAATTTTTATATTTTCAAATTAGTCTTCGTTTTCTACCCTTTAGATTGGCAATCACCCTAATGTATGCTAAATTGACGGTAAAATCTTGATATCTATATTAGGAATTTCTGGTCAATTCGGCACGTATTAGCATTATCCAAGAGAGATGATGTTTTGCTAAAAAGTGTTTAGGGTTCGTTTGTGTGTGTGCGTGTGTGTGTGTATGTGTGTTTTCACTTTCTAACAATATTTAAGAGTGATTATGAATTCAATTAATCTATATGTCTGTCTTCCTTTTATTTTGCCAGTACGTTGTGTGATTGCCTAAGCAAAGTAGATTGAATTGTCAAACCCCAACGAATACGTACAAACGGAAAGTGTTAAAAATCTATGCGAACCGTATAACTTTTCGCTCCAGATTATTATTATTATTATTATTATTATTATAAAAATACGCACTTATAAACTTAATTCATAGAATATAAAATTTTCTTGAACTAGAAAGCGTTTTAAAATACGGAATCTCGCTTCTAGTGACAGACAAAACAATCACAGAATTTATCGTATACATCTGTGTATTGCTGTTTTTTTTTTTTCAAAATGTACTATAGTAAAATTCTGTTCTGCGCGAAAGATATGACATTATGCAAATACAATATTAAGTAATTCCAACTTGTGAGTGGTAAGATGTAAAAATAATTTTGTGAGACCCCGTGTAAAATCTGTAGATGCTACACATAAAATCAGAACATGTATAATATTTCTCGGTATACTGAAATTCTGTAGATTTTTAAATAGCGTAATGTTAATAATTTTTTTTCTAAAATCTGTGCTGTAGATAATGGGCATTTTTTTTTTTTTTTTTCTATTTATTTATTACTTTCCGGACATACCATGTGTGGAAAGTATTGTAATCAGGATTTGCGAAATGAATATTGTATCTCGCATAACTCAAAAACAAATGGTCGTTGGATGTTGCAAATTCCTAATTATAACTATTATGACGTCTAGTTTTAAATCTTTAATAGTCTTGACACGAGCTTCCGTTTTAGAGATTTCTACGATTTTACACGATTTTCCGTGGTGTATGTATGCATGTTTGTGAGTGAAAACGATAGCGTCCAAACGCTTTACTCAGATGAACTAAAAGTTGGTACATATGTTACAGATCATCGTAGCGTAAACTGAATAAATTTTGGGGAATCTAGCACCTATATAATTTTTTTAAAAGTACGATAGCATCGAAACGCCTTATTCAAATGAACTGAAATCTTATACGCATGTTATATGTCACCATCGCAAGAATTGTATAGACTTTCGTGAATCTAGCACATATATTTTTTTTTTTTTTTTTTTTTTTTTAAAGGACACAACAAAAATTCTTTACCATTATGGCCTATGGGCTGAAATTATTTAAAGTGCGATAGCGTTTTATCCGATTGAGCTGAAAATTTGTATACGTACACTGTTAAAAATAAAATGCTATAGTTCACCAGAAAAATAGTTCCAATTAGCTGCAACCAATATTCTGGTGCAAAATTTCTCCATTTCAGTGGTAATTATACTACTTAAATTGTACCATTAAAATGGTGAAACATTGCACCAAAGAACTGGTTGCAGCTAATTGGAATCATTTTTCTGGTGAAATATAGCATTTTATCAGCACTTTTTATTTTTAACAGCACGAACTGTACAGATTTTGGGGATTCTAGCAGTTAATATTTTTACAGGCGCACAACGAAAAAGTTCTTTATCGTTATGGCCTAATGGGCTCAAATTGTTTAAAGGGCAATAGCGCCTTATCCGATTGAGCTGAAAATTTATGTACATATTATAGGTCGCCGTCGTCGCACGAACTGTATAGATTTTGGTGAATCTAGCGCTTACAGATTTTTACAGGGACACAACGAAACATTCTTTAACATTATAACCTATGGGCTCGAACTATTTGAAATGCAGTAGCGTTAAATGACTCATTCAGTTGAGCTGATTGATTTGAGACTTCTCTTACTTTATTAAACAACCGTTAATTACTTAATGTTCGGAACGTCGACTGGAGTCACTCCAGATTGTTTATTTTATTGTATTTGCGTAGACCAAGTAAAATAATCATAACAATGCTATACATTATTTTAGAACAATTTATGTATCTATAGTAACTGTGAATTTCGTACTATCTAAGTATCAGTTCTCCATAATACTATCGATATGGGAAACTTAAGTGTTCGGGAAAATTTTTTAACTTGATTTTTTTTTTTTACTTTTTTGTTCGTTTTGTGGTTTGAGGAATCTGAATTTCCCAGAATTGATGTGATGTCTGTCTATAGGTTAATCAATTTATTAGTTCACTAGTTTTTTAGTTCATGTACATATTATCTTTAGAACAAATGATCGAAAAGGGGTCAAACCAGTTTTAAAATATTACTTATAAATACTGGTCAATAATCCTACTGGTTTTCAGCATTCTTATTTCAAGACTTCGTAAGTTATTATGGATTTATGATTTTCTTAACACGGGAGAATCAATTGGAAAGTTTTGTATAAAAGTGTATTATGAGGATTATTTTTATCGTAAAGATATTGGACCAGTTTTAGAATATTATTTATGATACTGGGATGAAATTCGGTGACTATAAACTTCTTACTTTGAAAATTTCGTAAGTTATTCGAAATTTATGATATTCTTAACAAAGGAGAATGGGGCAATAGTTCACATAAACTTGCATTATGTGGATTGTTGCATTCGAAACACACTCATGCCCAAACATATCCTTACATGCATAAATGCACGGATTCTTCAGAAACTGTGAGATACCATTTTATGAATTTTTCTCGAATGATACATAACATTGTGATACATAAATATATAGAAAAAATTTTAAGAGCACTGCATATGATACAATTGTAGAGTGAAAAAATAAAAATAGTAATAAAATGTGAATCCTGCAAACTTAGATAACATTGGTTCGATATGTTATTGAATATCTTTATTTTTAGGTATGTAGTGTTAAATTTGGTCATGAGTGTAGTATAAAGTTGAATGAAAACTAAAGAATGAAACTGGTTTTAGCAAATTTAATCAACAAATAAGGGTAACGTAAATCTATCAATGTGGAGAGTGGGTAGCCTAGTGGATGGAGCATTTGAGCCTGCTAAAATGCCGGGTGATTGGTAGAGTTCACATTATCATGAATACAGTTTTCCCTATAATAGGCATTTATGAGACCAAATATATGATAGAGAAATGAACAGAGTTCACCCATACCGACTAGTTTTTCTTGGTGACTTGAAACGTAAAATAGTATTAGGTATACAGCACACTGTTTGGGTTAAATAGCCAAGGTTTTTTATAAATCATAAAATAGTAAAGCATACAGTTAAATATGCTGTACACATCTTCTTTGTATGCTATACCGAATCTCAAAGTATATTAAAAATTTATACTCGGTATTTAATTTTATTACCAAATGTTGAAGATCACTTGTATATGGAAACTTGATACAACAAAACGAATAATCACTCTAAACTTTTTTTTTTATCATAATCTTTTACAGACGCAACTTCTATCGATATCCTTTAAAAACAAAAGAAAATTATATATCTTTTAGAGAAAAACTCTATAACTCTTGGTAATCAGTATCTTATCAAAAAAAAAAAAAAAAAAAAAAAGGAGAAGAAGAAGGTATCAATTATAAATAAGAGGCGTGAGAGACTTGCCATCTTGATGCCATTTCTCAGTCTGGAATATCGAAATAATTTACCTCAGACCACCAATTTTGTTAATGAAAGGTCACTGAAGTGGTTTAATTAATATATGTTTAAAATATATTATAAAGGTACAGTGAAACTTGAATAATTCGAACTTGTTTAATTCGAAATTCTGGATAATTCGAACTTTTCACTCGGTCCCTTGAATTTTGTATTAAAATAATGTTGAAAAATTGTGGATAATTCGAATTCTATTTTGGATAATTCGAATTTTTCATACGATTACCTTTAAAATATTACTATAAAATTTGTTCCCGAGATTTTTCTCAGCTAATATATTTTAACAGTCTTTCAAAAGAAGGATAAGGAAATACAAGAGAAGCCCTTAAATAGTTCATCAGAAGATATGGTGCATATACATGAACTTCGAGGGTTTTTTAATTGAAAGTCATATCTAATGAAGAAGATTCTATTTTTGTATCAAGTCATATGCTATGACACAAAGATTGTACTTAAAGAACAAATAAAAAATATCTGACTATTTTTAAAAAAGTGTTGAATAATTAAGCTCGTAAAAAATATTGATTTAATGGGAGGGGGATGTAGCAGTATTCTTAGATATAAAGTTTATGTGTTAAATCTTTGATCGTAGAGTTTTAATTTTTTTAATTTACCATTTTTTTTTTTTTTTTTTTTGACAAGATAGTATATGTAATTCGAATTTTTGGATATTTCGAATTTTTTTCTGGTCCCTTCAACTTCGAACTATCCAAGTTCTACTGTATATCATTGTCTTTAATAGTTTAATTGATATACAAAATACAGCTAGCCGAGTTTATTTTTCTGCGCTAACTCGTGTAATTTTCTTCAATAGGCTTCAAAGATATTTAAAAAAAAAAAAAAAAAAAATTGCAAAATCTCATTTTTTCTCTTTTCTCTTTTCATTATTCTTTTATTCTTTATTATTAAAGAGCATTGGATAAAAAAAAAAGATATATATATATATATATATATATATATATATACCGGGTGATTCAAAATAGATGTTACAGCGATTATCTCGTAAACTAAGAAAGATAGAAACATACTTCCAATTACAAAATTAATGCAAATTAAGAGTAGATTTCAGATATGGCATTTTTTTGTACAAGGGGCTGTATACATATTAAATACGAAATTTAATTTTTATACGACCCCTCCTATCATATGACTTATATTTAGAAAAATATTCTCCTCGCTCTAACAATCAAAATAAAAAAAAAATCATCTCTCAAAGTCAAAATCTCGCTGAGTTATTGCAATTTCAAAATTCTAGCATTTTTCGCCAAATCTTAAGGGGTTGTATCAAAAGTGAAAAATTGTAATTACTATAGCTTTTGTAATAAGGCACACGTTGATCAGCGTTTGGGGGGGAAAAAAAGAAAAATCATTCAGGGAAAGACGGCTATTTTAACCTGTACTGTCTCTGTGAATACACAAGAGAATACTCATTGATAATTTAACAAATAAATTTTATGAATAATTTATGTACTAAAAGGGAATTTTCAAATTCATTTTTCTTTCTTTTCTTTTATACATTCTCTTACTCATATACACGGTGTGAGAAAGAATTGTTTTTGAGTCAAATTTCCGAAAATTAGCTTTTGTTATATTTGCACGTTTTCAGATCCTCTGAATTCAAAAATCATGTTTTAAGCGGTTGGTCTCTCTCTCTCTCTCTCTCTCTCTCTGTGTGTGTGTGTGTGTGTGTGTGTGTGTGTGCGTTTCTGTGTTATTATAATATCTCAAGAACAAATAGTAGAAAATCCAAATTCGATATTCTAAATCCGTATCATATTGCGGTGGTACACTAAAGTATTCGCTGCGATCAGACAGTTGTTTGTTTACAGGGTCATCCAAGAGATTTCAAATACATTACGTTTGTGAGCGAAATTTCTCATATGTACAGTGCGACATGTATATACCGAACTAAACAAAATGAAAAGAACAGATTTTTTATACGCATAAAAGCATGTTTTATGTAGATTGTGGTATAGCGATCATTCATCATTCATTTACAGGGTTACCCAGAGTATTTTGATGTATTGGAGCTATACTTGGGAATTGCTGGAAGTGTATTTCAATTTATGTTACTTGTTTTACATATAACACTAAATTTACGTACACAAAGTCATTTGTATATAGTTTATAGACAATATACAGGGCTACCCAAAATTAAGGGAAACATTTTATTATTATTATTTTTAAATGTAATTAATGTAAGAGTTTTTCTGCATTTTTTTTTCCGAAGAACACTGCTGACACAGAACGGAAAATGAATTTCTCATACCCATACTTTAAACAAAGTAGTTTTTGAAGAGCGATTTTTTTTTCTGTATAATACCACATTTTGAGGCCTCCTGAATACGAAAGGTAAATTTTTATTGGTTGATCTGTATATATATGAATTATCAGCATAATTTAACAACAAATAATCTGGTGTGCCACTCACACGACTTTCTCTTACCCTGAAATTTAATACCATAAATACAGGTTGGAGATTAAAATGTAACATAAAGAGTACTGTAAACCTATGTTAAAATAATTCAAATTAGGCTTCGAAAGAGTTTTATATGATAGTTAGTTCTGTGTGAGGGGTGATCTCATGAAATTATTCGACGCAGGCAATGATCAAACTTTTAAAATCTTGACTTTGGTAATAAGGAAGCCTCAAAACGTGTAAATACACACAAAAAAAAAAAAAAAAAAAAAAAACAAGCGATGCATATTTAGCTTAAAAACATACATTATTTATCATATGTCTATGTGGAATTCATTTCCATTCCTGAGCAGTTTTCCTGGAAATGCTAAAATATTATAGTAAAGCACTTTCACTAACAATAAAAAAGAATATTATAGCTTAAATATTTGCAACCCTGTATATCTTTTGAAGAATATGTACAAACCACAAAGTGCACCTAAATATAAACCTATAGTAATAATACACGGCACAATCTAAAATGCACTTCCATCAATTTTCAGCTATTGTCGCATTATAATCTAGTTATTTTGTGTAGCCCTGTAAATGAACAGTGAATGATTTCCCTGCCATATTCTACATGAGGCATGTTTTTATGCATATAAAAAATATATATTCATTTCATTTGGTTTAGTGCAGTCTATAGGTGTTAAACTCTATTTACCTGCAATTTCCCCCATAGACGTAATGTATTTGAATATTCTTGAGTGTCCCTGTACACGAACTATTTGTTTCATCTCAATGAAAAGCTTAGTGTAGCATCCCTATATGATACATATTTAGAATACCAAGTTTGAATATCTGCTGTTATTTGTTCTTAAGATATGCTGATAACAGACAGCACACACACAGACCAACCGCTAAAAACACGATTTTCATATTCAGGGGACCTCAAAACGTGTAAATATAACAAAAACTCACTTTCGAAAATTTGGCCCAAAAACAATACTTTCTCTAGCTTATGGGTATGAGAATTGAGAAAGTAATAACTACAGGAAATGCGAATTTGGTACTTCGGATTCCATATCTAGTTGCCACTTGAAAAAAATGATCAAGATTTGCAAGCTTCAGAGAAATTGATAACAGATTTGATTTTTGTTTTGATAAGTATAGGCACTATAATTAAACGGGGGTTGAGAATGGCGGTAACCCCCTGACATAGAATTATACATCTATACGATATCATATTCTATACAAAACATTTAGAATATTAACAATAAATATGAATTTCCTTATGATTTTTACAGTATAAAGTTATTTAAATGTAATTTACAAGAATGTCTGTCCCAAAACGCAGCACATTGGCATTTTATGTGCGTTCCTGTACATAAACCAATTGTAGAGAATTAATTAATGCCATTTTAAATAGGGAATATCATATAGTAAACCTGAATAACATAAATCATTTCTGAAAATTTCTGAAAATTTTTACAGACGCTGGGGGCGGGCAGACGGACAGATGGACAGTCAGACAAAAAAAATATGCAAACTGAAATCCTATTCACAGTTAAAAAATTTTAAAAATTGTTTAATGTAAACGAAAATGCAATTCCAGCAAACGTCCAATAGTAACCCTTAACGTACGTAACTGAATATTTTTGTGTGCCCTGTAAATCTAATGCTAATCGTACTGTACACTATAGAAAGCATTCTTGTGTGCATATGAATAACATATTTCAATTTCATTAAGATTTATGCAAAGTAATTAAAATTTGGCTTATAGAAATATCTTCACATAGAACGCAATGCTTTGGAATACTTTCGGGTGTCCCTGTATACAAACCAGTGATGGTGTTTACTCCATTTTCTATAGAAAATATCCGATAGAAAACTTTAATAACGTATTTCAATTTTATTAATATATGCATAAATTAAAGGTATTAAAATATGGTTTATAAAACTACCTCTCATAGAACACAATGCTTTGGAATACTTTCGGGTGTCCCTGTGCACAAGCTAGCAGAGGTATTCACTCCATTTTTAATAAGGAATAACCGATAGTGAACTCAAATAACATATATCAGTTTCAGAAAATTCTATGAATATTCACGGGAGTTAGAGCGCGGACACACAGAAAGACGAATGGACAGACAGACAAATCGAAGTCATTAACACTTTTCAACCTGGCTGGAATTGTTAAAGAGCCGAAGTCATTAAATTTTTCAACTATGATGGAAAGTGGTAAAAATAAAGTGCGAAAATTCCACACGGTTTTGCTCGACTTTTAATTTTTTTCCTCTCTTAACGTGTTTTAATTTGCAGGTGACCCCTAAGAAATTTAACTATTAAATTTTTTAACAATACGAAATAATGTAAATTTCCATTAAGTTCTTAAAACTGTTGATTTCACGTGCTTGAATGATTTTAGTTGCTATTTTAAAATAAAGGATCTTTTTTTAATTTTTCTCATCTCATAGATAACCCCCTAAAGTGATCCCGTTGGCGTCAAAAAATAGATGCCAAAATTGAAAAAAAAGTGGTGTAAGTCATCATTTTCAAATTGCAATAACTCAGCGAGATTTTGACTTAGAGAGATGATTTTTTTTTTTTTTTTAATTTTGCTTGTCAGAGCAAGGAGAATAATTTTCCAAATATAAGTCACATGATAGGAGGGGCCGTATAAAAATTAAATTTCGTATTTAATATGTATACAGCCCATTGTACAAAAAAATGCCATATTTGAAATCTACTCTTAATTTGCTCTAATTTTGTAATTGGAAGTATGTTTCTATCTTTCTTAGTTTACGAGATAATCGCTGTAACATCTATTTTGAATCACCCGGTATATATATATAATTATCTGTTTTTAAAAGTTTCTTTTCTTTTCCTTCTTTTTTTTATAATGTTAAATATATATATTAATACACAAACAATTATTATATTAAATCAATCATCGCAAGTTTTAATTTTCATTCTTAGGCTGTTAATTCTACTTTCTGATGCAATTTTAACTTCAGTTTTCGATAAACGAATAAAATTTCAAGAATTCTAAATAAAATACTTTAATTCTATTTGAGAACATTAAAATTGAATAGCGTTTGTTTATTTTTATAAAAGCTCAAAAGAATATTTATGCATTAGTGTACGTATTCATAATCTATCAAATGTAATAACATGAGATGAGGATTTTTTTTTTTTTTTTTTTTTTTAACGAAGATTTTTTTATAAATCCTGTTAGTCATGTTGTCTTATTAAGTTGCTCCACCAGTGGCCGAACAGTTCTACTCTCAAAGCTGTTAGATAGAAGATGCCAGGTTCGATATATAGAAATATGTATACATATTTATGTTACTGCTAAAGTGCAGAAATCAGTTAATCTGCAGATTAGCTAGGTAATCTGCTCATTAACTAGGGTGGTCCGTTAAAGTGCAGAAAATTGTTTCATTTCTTAAATTACCTAGGTAATCTGCAAATTACCTAGATACTCTGCACATCACCGACTAGACATTCGTTAATCTGCACATTACCTATTAGACACTAGTTAATCTGCTCATTACCTACTAGGCACTCGTTAAAGTGAAAATAAGATCTTTGGCGAAACAATAGCAACGTTTCTATACGCTTAAATTAAATGTTGTTTATTTATTTTTTGATATCTAAAGAATCAAGTTAATACAATCGAACAATCAACACATTAGTTGATAGAATCAATCACCAATCAACTGAAAAATTACAATACAAAGAATCAAACAATCAGCAGTTTGCCCATCTTTAAATTTAACTTTGTTTTTTTTTGTCACTTTCTCTTCATCTTTACTGTTTAGAGTATAATGAAGATACTGAATGACTTTCTTTTATCAATTGGCACATTTTCTATTAATTATCTGCAAAAAGTAGCACATTGGCCCTTGAAGGATCGAGCCCATGACCTTCACATTGACATTGACGCTCCAACCATAGCCTCCTAAACTAGATGCCTGTAGCGTTGCTCGTAAACTTGGCAACAGTTGAAGCGGTAGACAGTGCCACCTGGTACAGATTTCGTGACTTTTTTATTCAATTGTCACCAACAATTTGAAGAAGAGATATATGATATATATAATCGACGTTTCTTTGATTCTATTCGCCTTTTATGTATATCAAATCCCACTTTTAAAAGTTATTGGTGGCTGTTGAATAAAAAAGTCGCGCATTCGGTCCCAGGTGGCGCTGTCTACCGCTTCAACTGTTGCCAAGTTTACGAGCAACGCGACAGACATCTAGTTTAGGAGGCTATGCTCCAGCCAACTGAGCTAATGGGCCACTGTTACATTTACAATTATATCTCCAGAGTTGATCATTACAGAAATTTATAGACTTTAATTAATTTAAAAAGAAACTAATCAAAAATTCGAAAATCGGGCTTCGAGGAGCATCAGGAGAGGTCAATACCAACTTCCAAGCAAAATTCTATAGCTCTGCGATCAGCCGTTTTCCTACAAAGCGACGACATACACGCACACATCTAATTTTATTATATACAGAAAAGTCATTTTCTTTACGGTTTCAGGGAGAAGAACTTGATGACAAAGACCTCGGCGAAACAGTCGATGAAGATTTAGAAATTAACAGTTTAAAAGGAGAGCTAGAGAGGACGAAATTGGGTAAGTATACTTTTCTCCTTTTTTAAATATAGCAGCTTTTTGAAGAATATCAATGACAAAAAAAAAAAAAAAAAAAAAAAAAAAAACTAAATATTTTATGCAACTTTAATAATTAATTTAAATAAACCATTTTCATTTAAGAGAAGTTATTTGACACAATTTTCGACTGAGGTTTCGTATTCTGTATTTATGCGTAGATTATAAATATACGATACCAGGCTTTACGTTTCATATAAAAGCTCTAAAAAACATAATTAATTTATGATTCGTAACGAATAAATTTCTTAATGATATGGAATTCAAAAGTTAATTAGACTGAAATATATTTTAGAATAGTTTTAAAGAAAAATGGCAACAACTTTTACATTAAGATTTATATTACTAAATTACAAACCAACGAAAAAAAAAAAAAAAAAAATGCAGTAAATACTATCGATTTTTATTGATTTTTATTTATTATACATTGTTTAAATAAATTTAAATCATATAAGTGAGTAAATAAACAAAACAGAAAATGATAATAGGGTGCTAGAGTATTTCTCCCCGAGCTGTACGCCACACAATTGGCCGTATATCTGAATTCCTTTGTGCAATTCTGTAAAAGAATTGTAGATGGTAAGCATGTAATGTCAAGCATTTAACAGTTTTTTTTTTTTTTTCCAAGTATTTTAATATTACAAAAGCGAATCTTAAACTGTTTGAATCCATAGATCACAACGTACATGATCACAATTCTACATTGCATCCCTGTGAAGAAAACTATGAGTCCTACACTCACGTAAATCTGTGGTTCTTGCGATGATGATTTATGTAACATGCTTAAATTGACATGATTAAATGAAGATATTAATTTATCTTAATTTAATCTAGAGTTTAAACGCAATCACACTTCAAATAACCTTAGTTCTAGGCCGTAATAATAATAAAGTTTTCTATATGTCTCTGTAAACGAATTATAGATCCTTTACTGATGAAAATCTATACAGTTCGTGCGACAGTGACCTATAAGTTACCTACCAACTTTCAGCATAATCAAACAAAGAGTTTAGATGTTAACGTGTTCACTCACACACATACACACACAAACGAATACAAATACATCACCGTAAAAAATAGCAAAAATAAAAGAAGATCTGAAAACGTGTAGACACACCAAAATTTCAAAGTCAAATTTTTTCATGATTACAGTATTTTCTTACATAGTAGATGTTCGAAAAGTAAAAAGGAACATTTCTGGGGAAAATGTTAAAAAAGTAGTGAAAATGTTACAATTTATTTTGAAGTAATCTGAATACAAGCAAAACACGGGACATTATTCGACAACTACATAATAATGATGATACATATTTTGTAAAAAATTCTTTTGTCAACTACCTCAATTCTTAGTTCGAAGTTTGGTCCTTTTCAAGTATCAGTTGTACCTTGGAATTGTCGTCTGAACAAAGTGAACTCGGTTGGGAAAATGCCACACACACACACAGAAAAAAGGATTAGTACTTCATAAATCGATATGTTTGGAATCTAAAGTATAATGTATGCACATTACGGAACCATGAATCGGTTACATGATATTCAACCTATATCTTTTTAGATTTGAAATCCTCCCGAACGCAACCGACATTGTTTATTGACGTGAAAGGAAAATAGTAGGTGGTGCGAAAAGTAATTCCCTACTGGAAATAATTTTTTTCCCCTAAACGAATGTAGGTATGAAGGCAATTTTTTGTACACATTTAGTTTATTGCGTGTCATGATAATTACAAAAGTTACCATTCAATGTGTGCCCCAGTATTTTCTATACATTGTCTTAAACGAACAGGTACGTTTGCTACGGCTTTCCGCAAAAACTCATCAGGAACACCACTTATGACCTCACGGATTTTGTTCTCAAGGTCACAAAGAGTTTGAGGTTTGCTGCGGTACACTTCTTCCTTAGCCTACCCCCTTAAAAAGTAAGCGCATGGGGTGAAGTCTGGACTACGCGCAGGCCATTCCGTGGAGCCTCGGCGGCCTATCCAGCGTCCAGTGAATCACTGATCAAGCCACTGCCATATATTAGACATACGAAAAAGGAAAAAAAAATATTACAAATAATGCCGCACTACAGTCTACAAAACAAGGTAACTTTCATTGCAATCTACACATAACATCAATAGCTATTCCAAATTCAAAATAGAGAGTTACTTTCCGCCCACCCTGTATTATCTTGATGAAAATATAAAATGTAATCTATCTCCCACCTCTGATAACAGTTTTACTAATTTTGAAGTGTTCACACATTGGTAAACCAGCATGGAGGGTTTTATTATTATTATTATTATTATTATTATTATTATTTAGTAAAGGAGTCTAAATTTTATTTTAAAAAAATAGTACACACTAACCAAAGACAGAAAGGTAAACATCCTAAGCCTAAAATGAAAACACTAGAATTTACTGGATCCTAACTATCGTTCGGATCGAGTTGAAATGTTATCAATTACGAACAAAATATGCTAAAAGAACAAAGTACTACACTAGAAGTATCGATACATCGGGCAAAGCATATCCGTACTTTGATATCAATAATTTACATCCGACGTATCGATACTTCTCTGTATTAATATTTTTCTTAGGAAATCAATTTTATGAATTCTTCAGATATATATTTCAAATGTATGTAACTAATTACTGCATTTTAAGGAGAAATAAAAGTCTTACTTTAAAGTCTTCTTTTTTTTTTTTTTTTTGTGTGTGTGTGTGTGTGTGTTAAAATTATGCCATTAATTACATTCATTATTGTACTTCACTCTATTTCTTTATCAATCTGTGTTAACAGTATCAGAAACACCTTTCTTCTCCTAAATTTTTATGAATCTTTTCATCGATTTATTTGGCTTTTAAAACCTTTTGAAAGTCATTTTCAGACATGAGTTCGCATTTAAAGCGATTATATTATCTAGTAAATAATGAGATCATATTTTGTCTACTTGTGAAGATGAGAAATAATGTGATAAATTTTTTCTTTTATCAAAAATAGATTAAATCATCGATCTGGAAACTTTTGATGATTTATTACTATTTAGAGTCATTTACATTTCTGTTTTGATCTTTAATAATCATTTTTATTATGTTATTTATTTTATTTTATTTTTGTTTACCTTTTTTGTAAGTAACCCATGAATAACTAAATCTGCGAACATATGTTAATTGTAAGGATAATACATTAAATATAGAGTCTTGAAAATTCATTGAAAATTGAAGAATATCAATTAATCTTAATAACTTCATTTTTAAATAATCCAATATTTATTTCGAGAAAATTCATGTGGAAATGTGGAATTAAGGACAAGATTATCACTGATATACAAACTATCACAAGCGTAATATAGCAATTCAGGAATAAATATTCATTATCTTCAGTTGAACAGCTGCATAGCATTACGACTTAAAGTGAACCGATTCGGAGGTCATTCAGAAAACGTGTGAGGATTTTCCTTTTCCAGAATTATAGAAGCTGTGAAATCAGTTGGTGATGATAATGATTATTTTTTTTTCCCCAAGTGAAAAATTTATTTCTTTTTCTATTCCATACTTAATAATCTATTCTACTCACATTTTAATGTTTTATTTTATTCAGACCAGTTTATAAACATTTCAATTAAAGGATGAAATTTTCGGATACTTGCTTAGAGCTGAATCTTCTGTAATTCTCATCTTCTGTCGAGTGTTAGCATCAAAACAAAAATTATATTAAAAACAACGTGGTTTAAAATACATATTCTAGTTCCATATACACTAAAAATATGTTTTATTGAAAAAGAGCAAAATTATTTTGTTGACTGTTTTTGTAGATTTATTTTGTCATTTTAAGAATAATTTTGCTCAGTTAACCAAATAAATTTGCTTCTATTAACTTAAAAAATATAATTGAAAAAAACAGTAATTGTCACTGGATAATTCGATACGTTACATCATAAATCTTTATGTAAACTGCAAATGAACGAGCGATCTGCTGAATCAATAAAATTGTTTGTTCAAATAAACAAAATAGTTTCTAAACAAATATTGGTTGAATCAACAATACTGCTCGGTTAAAAACACAAAATAATTTGGATTCTGGTAACAAAACTTTTGTTGAGACAAAAGTCCACAAAAAATGTTTATTTAATTTAACAAAATGTTCGCATTTTTCTCTGTAGAATAGACACTCATGTGATTAGCCCCAAACGATACTCATCGAAACCTTTGGACAGCCCCTGCCTACCTGGACGAGCCAAGCTTAACGGGTTGGATGCCTAACGATACTCACTAACATATGATAGTTGAATTCTGCGATATTTAATTGTTTATATATAGATAGATTTCTTAACACGTTGAGCGCCATGTCAGCCATTCTAGATTCTAGACTTTTTGTCATATATCTCTAAGTACTGAAGGAATCATCTTGAAACTTTAGGAGTGTGCAGAACATGTTATACTTCAAACATTTCAGTGAAAGTTTCACCCCGAAAGTAAAAGCAGTACCAATAAAAAATTAAAACGTTGAGCGTCCTGTCAGCCATCGGTGGCTGACAGTGTCAAATATGATATAAAACCGCGTCAACCATCGGTGGAGGTTATAAAATGGGATATAAAACTAAAAATATTACATTTAATGATTGAAAATTTATTAAAAATTTACTTAATTTTTATTTATTACAGGAGGAATCATTATGGAATTTTTTAATGGATTTTAAGAAATTTGCGTGGCGCTTAACGTGTTAACCACCACTGTGCCGCGAGATTCTTAAAGTGTACCGCCGCCATCGCTACACACACCCATACACACAAACACACACAAAAGAAAATTCCGTTTTTTTCTTTTTTTATGGAATTTCCCTGTTCCATTTCGGGTAATTACCATGGAAATGATGGGATTCCGAATGTCACTCACTCTGTGTAAAATGGCTACCTTTAAACATGCATCTCCTTTCTAAACAATCAGAATCAAACGTTGACAACAACCTGAAAAAGAGGCGATTCTATCTTGAATACGATTATCCTACAAACCTCAATTCCCCCCCCCCCCCCCCCTCATTTTTTGCATTTTATTTCTGCGAATTTAGATTTTCGGTTTTGACCAACATTTAAAAAAAGAAAAAAAAAAAAAAATCCAGACTTTTAAATCTGGATAACGAAATGAGAATATATGCATTATTTTATTTACGCCCAAATATGAAATCATCAAAAAACACAAAACTGAGATTCCGCAGTGATTTGAAATTTATCCTTAAATGAACATTTTGTTTACTTTTTAACGGAATTTCACTTTATTATTTGATTAAAAAATATTATCATATACTATATTCATAAGATGTGTTTAACATATATTAATCAATTAACCAATTAAATTTTTTTTTAATTTATATTATTGTTAGTGTGCTGCCGAATTTTGAAATTATCAGAAATATGCCTTCAATAAAGAAAAAAGTATGATGAGAATCACTCATATGGATAAAATTAAGTGGTTGGAAAAGACCGAACTAGTAATAGTGTTTATTTTGATATAGTTCATTTTATTTAATTTTTATTTTTTTTTATTTTTTTTTTTTAACTGAAGTAAGTTTTTAAAAAACAGCTAAGTGCAACCGAAATAGTATTAAACTGTTGAAATGATTTTGAAACAAATTAACCGTGAGACGTTCTTGTCAATTGCACGTTACCTTACCTGCTCAATTTACGTTATACGACAATGTATTCAAGATTTCAAAAAAAAAAAAAAAAAGGGAAATAAACTGGTGTCGAAAGCCTAAAAGAACACGCAAATTTTATCTTCATGAAAGCAACAGTTTTCCTTGTTTTGATCGCAAAAATAATGTTTAGTTTCCTTAAGGATAAGAGCACTATAAAATAGTTAAAAAAAAAAAAGATCTGCTTTTAACATGTTAGAAAAAGAAAAAAGAATTTTAAATTTTTATATTGCACGAATGTTATTTTTAATATAAACATATTTTTATACCCAATTTACATTCATGCTTGATTTATTTCTTTTTTGATTATCAAAATTTTGCGCGTTTTATACCAATTTCTTTAACTAAAATTCTAAAAGCTTTTAATGTGGAATGTAAATTTTAAAAGTGCGTGCAAAATTCGTTTATTACCACTGAATAAATTTCCTTGAAATTTACGTAACTTGTAAACGTTGTACACCTGCACAAAGAGCTATTTTAGAAAATATGAAAAATAGACATCCAAATGCTTGAAAGCAATATTGCAAATATTATGTTTGTTCATATTACAGATATAAGTTTTTCTGTTTTCTAAGATATGGTGAAAATATATTACTTTTTATAGATATCACGATTCATAGTCTGTAGTTGGTCTAAACTATTTGGTCTTCGCCCGTCTAGCGGTCGATGTTTTCAACTAAACTTATTTCCAAATTTATTACTCCTTTTGTGTTTAGCTCTCATGCCATTTTATAAATCACTTGGCATCGGTTTAAAAAATATTCTTAAAAATAATCGCATCTTTTACGTAATAACTTCTACATCATAATATTTAAAGTGCAAAAGTCTGCAAGAATTAAGATGTATCATCTAAATAATTTAATTTAACTATATACAGGGGTCGATCTAGGTTTTATTTTTGGGGGCCCATTTTTGTGAAAAAATAATTATCATATAAAAGCTTCAATTTTAGCGATCACTAAATTTCATGTATATCAAGAAAATAGCACTGTAACAAGTAAATGCAATATTTTGATGTAGAAAAAAAATTATAAAAGGATCATTTATACCAAATAAAACTTATGAAAGGACTGTTTTTAAGAATCTTAATTTTGAGAAGTGGAATTTCGAAAAACGCGTTATGCAGTAGGATTAAATATATTTTTACCAAACAAGTATATCTTAATACACTTTTTTAAATGTATTAAATTACGGAAAACAAAAATAAACAATGATCTTAGTTCTCTTACTTAAAAACTAAACAATAAAAATAATCTGGTGTGTCACTCACACGACTTTCTCACCCCCTACATGTCAAATTTCAATATCATAAAGACAAATTGCAGATTAAGACGTAAAATCAATAAGGTGTAAGATAATAGAGCTGAATCTAGTTCAAAAATAATCTAAAATAGGTTTACGGACGGTTTTATTTGACATGTAATTATGTGAGAGAAGAACTACTGCCCCCCTCACCCCCCCCCCCCCCCCCCCAGTTCAATTATTGTACCTGTATTTATTTTAAAAAATAAAATTAAAAATTGTTATTAATTTGCCTTAAAACTAATCTTGATCGGCTTTTCAAGTGGCAACTTCGAAATACCAAATTTGGATTTCCTGCAGTTATTTTTTTTTTAAGTTATGTTGATAACTTATAATATGTATATAGAGATCAACCGCTAAAAATTGGACTTTTGTATTCAGGAGACCTCAAAACGTGATATTTTACGAAGCACGGAAGTAGGAAATCGAATTTTAAAAAATACTTTGTCTACAGTATGGGCGTGAGAAAATTATTTTCCTTTCTGAACAGTCTTCGTCGACATAGTAAAATATACCAAACCATGTCCATCAATTACATTTAACAGAAACGAACGTTTAGCTTAATTTTGGGTAGCCTGTATATTGTCAATAAACTGTATATACTTCACATAGTACACTTAAATTTAGGCTTATATGAAAAACACATAACACAAAATTAAATACACTTACAGTAATTTTCTATACGATACAAATTTCTCTATACGATACAAATGTAAAATACCGAATTTTGTCTTCCTGCTAACATATGTTCTTGAGATATGCTGATAACAGTCACACAGACCAACCAATAAAAACATATTTTTCGGATTCAGGAGTTCTCAAAACGTGTAAAGATACCAAAATCTAGATTTCAAAAAGTTGACCCCAAAACTATACTTTTTCTACCATATATATGGGCAAGCGAAAGTAAAAAATTTAAACGAAAATAAAACCATGAGTATAATTGCAAACATAAAGCAATAAAATGAAATTTCTACGATATGTTTACCTAAAATGTTATCTTACAACTTCCCCTTTTTCAAATAATCGTCTCTTATTATTTTAAATCAATGATAACGTTTTTTCTTTTTCTGTATTACATTGTTGCAAATGTGCCATAATTTTTCTGTTAAATTCAGTTAAATTATCCTTTTTTACTTTCTCTTACCCATAAGGTAGAGAAAGTATTGTTTTTGGGTCAAATTTTCGAACGCGAGTTTTTGTTATATTTACATGTTCTGAGGTCCCCTGAATACGAAAATCATGTTTTTAGCAAATGGTCTGTGTATGTCTGTGTGTCTGTGTGTGTGTCTGTGTGTGTGTCTGTCTGTTATCAGCATATCTCAAAAACAAATTATGGCAGAAAGTTCAAACTTGTATTCTAAATGTGTATCATATAAGGATGCTACACTAAACTTTTCGTTAAGATTAAGCAAATGGTTCGTGTACAGGGACACTCAAAAGTATTCAAATACATTACGCCTATGGGGGAAATTGCAGGTAAGTAGAGTTTAACATCTATAGATTGCACTAAACCAAATGAAACGAATATATATTTTTTGTAATAGAGATAGTCAACAGGGAAAAAAAAATTGTGTATGTAGGAGCCTCGCCTCCCCTCGAGGGGAGTAAATTTACATAATGGGTATATTTCAAAAGAGCTCGCCAATACCTTTAAAAACTAATGGTTAAACCATCGATCTGCGATAATTTAAAATAAAGTTATCTATATATATATATATATATATATTTTTTTTAATGTAACATTGAAAATAAATTCAACTTTTTTTTTTATATTTAGTGTTATGTTACTTCTCTAATACTGAAATCGTCTGCATTATAATAAAAGATAATTTGTTTAAATAATAATTTTAATAAATTATTTTTGAAGTGAAAACTTCTTTAGGCGTGGTGAGCACTTTGTGGGTCAACAAAAATCATGGAACTCGCGTCATCGTCACCGAACGCTTTGAAGCGAAAACTTCTTTAAGCGCGTTGAGCACTTTTTGGGTGAACAAAAATCATGGAACTCGCGTCATCGTCACCGAACGCTTTCCATGAGCTATATGTATACTGTGTATATATGTACATAGATATACCTCCGTGCGTTATTAGTATGCATTATATATATACAAAGAGTATATCTCTCTACATATATATCCATATATGTAGCGCGTGGCACGGCATTCCTCATATACATATATATATATATATATATATATATATATATATGTACTACTGGCCATTAAAATTGCTACACCAAGAAGGAATAGTAATAACGGAATGAAATTTGTTGGACACATACATTATAACAGGAAGAACAATTGATTAAAATTTCAGGAAATTTTGAGTTATATGTACTGAGAAAACAGTACATAAAGCAGCGACCTCTGTGAGCAATAATAGCACTTATTTGCCTAGGCATTGTATAGAACAGCGATTGGATGACATGTACGGATAGATACATCATGCACTTCATGATGTTTTAACACGATGCCACAATTTATCGATCGAAGCTACTGGTGAGTGGTGGGGGGCCAGTCGCTTTTCAACGATTAAACAGTCATTTTCATTGGTGCGAGATCAGGAGAATGCGCTTGCCAGAGCAACAATCGATAACAATCTGTATCAAAGAAGGTCCGAACAATACAAACAACTTGCGGTTATGCATTATCTTGCTTAATTTTTGCGCTATGGAGGCCTCGAATACAGGGCAGAGGGGCGGGCCTTAACCCATCAGAAATTTAATGGCCGCTGTTCAGAGTGCCAGGAATACGAACAAGAAGTAATCGAGACGTGTATCCAATGGGAACCCATAACATCATTGGGAATGATGTCGAATCTCAGCTGGCAATGTGCATTATTCATAATGCCGTTAAATACGTATAAGGCAATCTTGATGCTGTAAACAGGATTGTGATTTGTCTGAAAAGTGACTTCACGCCATTCCTGCGTCCAGGTTCATCGTTGATCAAACATTAATGGCGCCCATATCAGTGATGCAGTTTTGAGGGTAATCAGAATTTTTGAAGCCACATACTGAGTCACCACCTGGATTGATGGTATGTGGTACCATTGGATACACGTCCCGGTCACCTCTTGTTTTCATTCCCGCCACTCTGAATACCAGCCATTACATTTCTGACGGGTTAAGGCCCATAGCTCTGCCCTATGTTCAAGCCTCCGAAGCGCAACATTTAAGCAGGACAATGCACGACCGCAAGTTGTCCATATTGTCTGGACCTTCATTGATGCCGAATGTGTTCGACTGTTGCTCTGGCCAGCGCGTTCTCCTGATCTCGCACCAATGAAAATGACTTTTTAAGCGTTGAAAAGCGACTGGGCCCCCACCACTCACCAGTAACTTCGATCGATGAATTGTGGTATCGCGTTAAAACTTCATGAAGTGCTCTACCCGTACATGTCATCCAATCGCTGTTCGATTCAATGCCTAGGCAGATAAGTGCTGTTATTGCTCACAGAGGTCGCTGCTTTATGTACTGTTTTCTCAGTACATATTACTCCAAATTTCCTGAAATTTTAATCAATTGTTCTTCCTACTATAATGTATGTGTCCAACAAATTTTATTCCGTTAATATTATTCCTTCTTGGTGTAGCAATTTTAATGGACAGTAGCGTATATATATATAATGTATACTAATACAAGTAGTATACTGGCTATTTATTTCTTAAAAATATACCTAATATTCATATTTGTGCTATCATTATACTGTGGATATGAATGCTTTGACTAGAAAGAGTGTAACTATAATGTATATCCATTTGTAATTTAAATGCAGAGCTGCCAACATAATCCGGCAAATTGTTAGTACCGCCCCTTTTTCTACACCACTTAATTTTTAAAGTAATTTTCTTCAAATATATTTGCGATGAATTAAGAAGAAGAAAACTCTAAGAAATGACTGGTGTAGAGAAAGGGGCGGTACTAACAATTTGCCGGATTAGGTTGGCAGCTCTGTAAATGTAAATACGGAAAATTTTGTTCTGAAATATTGTAACCGGGAAGAATACGCCCACAGGCAGACCTTACTGTGAAAAAGACAAAAACATGCGGTCGCGAAAATGTTAATTACTTATTTGGTAAATATTTTATTACACTTGATCTTATATCTTACGGATATTAATGAATTGGGAATTCTATTTGAGTAATTTCCATCCCAGTTTTTATATTTTATAAATTTTTATTGCTAAATTTTGTCAATCTTGATATTCATTATCATGAATATTTTGATCTGTTTTACTTTATAGTTAAATATTACTTATTTTGGGCATATTGAAATCTGAACTCTCTTCCATGAATATTAGGCAGTTTGATTTATGATATTTTAAATCTAATGAACTATTACATTATCATGAATATAATGATCTTTCTAACTTTATCTAAAGTCTTAAACTAAATTTTCTTCTACGAATATTAGTCACATATCTGGTATATTACCAGGTTATTACCTGGTATATTACCTGGTCTCACCATTATGATTTTAGAAAAATTTTCTGCAAGATGCAATTACAAGGAAATAAGGGGGGGGGGGTGCTTTTAAAATATATACTAGCTATGATACTAGGGGGGGGGGGGAAAGGGCGGGGCTAACAGCATTCTGGAATAAATTATAAATATTACCAGTATGTAGTCTAGTTTGATATATCTTACCACTTTCGCGACCGCATGTTTTTGTCTTTTTGACAGTAAGGTCCGCCTGTGGGCGTTATTCTCCCAAGTTACAATATTTCAGAACAAAATTTTCTATATTCAGATTCATATTACAATTGGATATACATTATAATTACACTCTTTCTAATCAAAGTATTTATATCCATGGTATATTGGTTGTACAAATATAAATATTGTGTATATTTTTAAGAAATAAATGACATACAAATTTCAAAAGAAACGTTCACTGGCGGAGTTATAGATTTTCAAATGACGTGAATCTACGTCAGCGGTCGTGAAAGAGTTAAATATAATGAACTATTATATTGGTCACTTTATTTAGTGATTTATTCAATATAATGAGAAAATCCAATCTTTATTAAAAATTAAGTAGCTAGAATTTTCTTGTTTAACATATAGCAATCAATTACCAAATCTATAAATTGGCATTATTGCTTTTTTTTTTTTTTTTTTTTTGTGGAATGTATTATTGAGGTACATTTACCTATTATTTAGGAACCTTCTACATAATTAGATTGGATCCTAATTATTTAATTTTGTATAAAATGTAACTCAATTGTTAATTTATTACTAAAAATTAAGTTATTGTGTACAAAATAAACATTATTTAATCAATTATGTGTATATTTAAATTTTTTTAATTTAAATTTTTTTCTTCTTTTTATATCGAACTATATTATTTATTATTTATTATTGCTTTATTTATGTGTTATTTTCAATTATATAACTTTGTTGTATGTAGCTGATATTATTAATTGTAATATAGATTATTGCTTTTTTAAAAAATAATAATTTTATAGTTAGTGAATTTGAAAATTCAAATTAATTCTAGAATTTTTATTTCTTATATTAATTCAAAAATATTTTTCTTCTTTATTCTATAAATGGTAGTACATAGTAAATTCTTAACGCCTGGCAAAAAAAACAGAAATATTATCATTTGTTTTGTGCTCGGTAGAGAGAAATGTATAGGGATTTCTCTGGATCGTGAGCCTGTTACCAATATCATATCCTACATCGTAATCTCTATTTCAAAATATGTAATTCCTCATCCTCACGCTGTTGGTCTTACTTCTCCTCTAGCAGAAACTTCTTAAATAAGTGCTAGCTTTTCAAATGTTGTTATTTTTTGTAAAGCTTTCAACATCATTTATTCTATAAAGTTTAATTTATGCAGTTTGGTACGTATGTATGTGGGTTGCAAAGAATGCAAAGAATCCCTAATGAAAGCAGCGCCCTCTCTTCCCCAACCCTACAGCGGCTAGATGGCGCAGCAAAAATAATGGTTACCCCCTCTCGTTTTATCAAAAGAATTTATAAAAAAGAGTTCTATTTTTCATATAAATCGGTATCTCCTAAAGTTATAAATTCCACTTACAGTACTACTAGTCCCTATTATAAAAGTTTATCTGAAAATATTGCTGAATTACTAAGAACAGTCAGTATTTCTACTAGTTTTAAACGTCAACTCCGGATTAGTAACTTTCTCTCTAACTTTAAACCCACTAAACCCCCCCCCCCCACACTTCTTTAAACGTTTAGGTGTATTCTACAGTTCTTGCAAAAATTGTAATTCTACTTATATCGGTGAAACTGGCAGAACAGGTGAAATCAGATTAAAGGAACATAAACGCTCATATAAAACAGGTGATTTAAGATCTAAACTCGTAATTCATTCTCTCGATAGTGAGAGCACACGAACCTTCATCAGGCGAACAAAGTAAGAACGAATGCTGCATTTGACTGCAGTACTCGTGCTTACTTTGTTCGCCTGATGACGGGTCGTGTTCTTTTACGACCCGAAACAATTGTTGCGAGTTTATTGCATTTTATGGTGTTTATTCAAAGTTTTGTAAGTAATAATTTAAAACGCCAGTTCTGTGGTGCTTTCTTATTAATCAATGTCCTGATTTTAACAACATAAAAATCTTAGCTTCAAATGTAACTATGTACGAGTCCTGTATTTTCCTAGAGGGCGCTTTTACTAAATTACAGATTTCTGCCCTGAACGAGGCTAAAGCTATTCCTCCTGAGTACCTAGTTTTGTTTTTATGTATTGAAACTCTATTGTAAATGTTGCGCTTCGTATGTTAATGACAATGAGGAGAGCTAGTGTTTAGCCGAAACGTTTGTCGTGTGTTTTCATGTTTTTTAATTAAAGTGTATCTTTTAAATTTTTAGTGTTTTTATCTCATTTTAAAAGTTAATTTGGTTTTTCAATACTGTTTATTTTCAATAATTTCAAAATAAAATTTTTATATTGCAATTTTTCATTATTTTCTGCAGAAACACTACCCTATTTCATTTTACTTTTAAGGAAATGGGCGTTTCCTATTTCCCTTCATAAGTGTATTACCTGCTTGGTCCATATTACTCGAAAATAACTTTTTTTTTTCTTAACTAAAATTTTGCATATAAACTCTGTTTTTTGTAACATAAAACCATTAAAACACATTAACATCACTTGGAATTTTGCAATAGTCGAATCCACAATGATTCAAAATATATGTTTATGATGGTGAGTTCAAATAGAAATGGTATTCCATATTCACCTCCTTTCCCGTGTACAATCTGATTGCAGCATATTGTCTACACTATAGTATGTCTAGTTTTCTAAAAATGATTTTTGCACTGGTGTGAAAACTCTGCTTCATACTCTCTTAAAATGAAAGAATGAAAATAACTCAATTTGAGTGAATTTTCACTCATTTGCCTAGAAGAAACGCGCCTTTTCTTCTTCAGTTAAATTCAAGAAATTGAATGAGTTAAAATAATGCACCCAAACTTGAGTTATTTATTGTATTTGAGTAATTATTTATTTTATTAATCATTTTAGTACAAATGATTTTAATGAACTGGATTACTGTACAATTGCGTTGTCCGTTGTACTTGCGTGCTATTGAAGAAATGTGTTGCAGCGGGAGCTATGTTGCCACTTACAATTCGTTGAATGAGCAGAAATAACTCAAGTATCGATAAATATCGATACCTCAAGATCGCTTAAATAAAAATTTACTAATTAGCTCAAAGAATTACAGCTACCCAAGTCGATTAAAAAAAAAAAAAAAAAAAAAAAAAAAAAAAATTACTCCTACTTGACATGGTGCATTAAACTCATTTACTTTAAAAGAGTAGGAACAAAAAGCTTTTAAAAAATTTCTGATGTTGTTAAAGAAATCTGTACAATAAATATTCATGAATTCTTTTCTAAATGATTGTAGATAGCTTAAAAAAATAAAAAATATAATTAAATGTTATACAGCGACAACGCATGAAGTGCATTGTTTTTAACGATTGATTACTTATATATATATATATATATATATATATATATATATATATATACAATACAACTTGTTACTGGTCTCTTTTTTTTCTTTTTGTACACTAGTTTTGCTGACATAAATGAGTTATAACATGTTCTGTACACCTTTGAAGTTCCAATACAATCCATCAAGTTATGCCAGGGGTCGTATTCTCCGCCCTTTTTTCAAGACCCTTTCAGGAAGGAAAAAATTCTGCTCTTTTTGCCATTACTAATTTTATGGAAAAATATTTATGCATTTTTATAGTAATATGTCCTGATTACGTAGGATAGAAATCATTGTATAAAAATAGTGACAGCAATAAAGACAAAAATAGTTAATGTAGACGAATATCCTGAAAAAAAGGTGGAGAGTACGAACCCTGATATATATATACATATATCTGCCAACCTAATCCAGAGTTCTGTTAGTACCCGCCCCTTTTTCCACACCAATTAATTTTTACAGTAATTCTCTTTAAATGCATTTACGATGACGTGAGAAGAAAAGTAGCCTAATAAAAAAAAAGCTGGTGTAAAAAAAAAGACACGTACTAATAATTCTCTGAATTATAAATTAAGGAGGGCCAGTATTGCCAAATTTACGGATTTTTTTTAATCACTATCCACCACAAAATTTTATCTATAACGGTTTGTTAATCACTTCGAAGGTTATTCTATACCTGGTAACATTTATAATTTTCGGAGTACTGTTAGCTCCGCCTTTTTTTCGCACCAGTATATTTTAAAAGCATTTTCCTTCGTCTCTCATAGTAACTAGAGCTGCCAACCTAATCCGGAGGATTGTTAGTATCGCACCTTTTAAATACCACTTAATTTTTAGAGTAATTCTCTTCAAATGTTCTTAGAGTGAATTAAGAAGAAAAATATTCTAAAAAAAGACTGGTGTAGAAAAAGGGGCATCCTCCGGATTAGATTAGCAGCTCTGATAGTAACTGCATATTGCAGAAAAATTCCCTAAAATCATACTGGTGTGAAAAAAAGGTGTTATTCGTCCATAAAATATATCAAATATCACTCCTCGAAATTATTGGTGCGAGTTTCTAAGGCAACATTGATGTTGGCAGCTCTGTATTATGGCCTCCTAAACTAGATGCCTGTCAGGTGGCTCAGAGACTTGGCAGTAGTTCAAGCGATAGACAGCGCCACCTGGTACAGATTGCGCGTCTTTTTTATCGACTATCACCAATAATTTTAAGAAGCCATATATTATATATATAATCGACGTTTCTTCGATTCTATTCGCCTTTTATGCATATCAAATCCCACTTTAAAAAATTTTTGATGGCTGTTGAATAAAAAACTCCCGTAATATGTACCAGGTGGCGATGTCTACCGCTTGATCTGTTGCCAAGTTTCCGAGCTACGCGACAGGCATCTAGTTTAGGAGGCTATGTCTGTATATTCGAGAAAACGTCTAAATTCGGAAATATCCAAATACTTCTGTTCTTTGAATGATATAGCTGCCTAAATACCATAAAATGTAGCTTAATCTAAAACAACTTAAAGAAAATAATTTTGAATATATTTCCATCTATTCTGTCATATAAATGTAAGGTAATTCCTACTTTGCAGATTTAGAAGCGATGAAAGAAGCTTACAGCAGATTACAGCAAAAGGTGCGATTAATGTCCAGACAACAAGATTCTCACCAAAATTAATTATAAAAAAAGACCTTTTATTGTAAATATATACGTATGAAACTTCATATTCCATGTAAATAAAGATAGAATTCTGTGTGTATAAAATATAACAATAATAAAGAATTGTACTAATGTTTTATTTATTTTTCTGCTTTTCGACTAAGTCTTCATCGAGGGAAATATAACATGCAAAAAATAAATAAATAAAATCTATTTATTTGAATATATTTATATTAAAAAATCCATTTATCAATTACATTTTACCTAATGAGAGCTTCTTGTTGATTTAAAAATATACAGGTTGTCCCAAAATTACAACGACAAACTTTAAGAGGAGATAGGCCACTTCATAAGGATTCAGAGTTGCATAGGAACCCATGTCCCTAAATGTCATTTTAACCCTTTAAGAAAGATGTTTTGGCATATTTTCTAACACGTGTGGGCGGTACAAATGTAGAGCTGCAAGTTTTAAGTGGATGTAGATAACAGCCGAAGTTCGAAGTCTCAACCGTTTTTACAGGACACATTCCAGTATGAGAAATTTTCACCTTTTTTGTTACCACTATTTTTATACGGTATCACTTCAATTTAATCATAGCACATTGCGATAAAAATATGGTAAACAGAGCCTGATTAAGGTGGAAGCACACATTATTTATACTCACACCGTTATTTTTTAACAAATACTTTCCTCCTATAATAAACACATAATTCTCATTAAAAAATTTTTTAAAAGAATTCTGGTGTCTAATAACGGTGCGTAAATTGGATTGTTTCACACCGTTCATTTTTTATAAAAAATATTTCCTCGTCAAAGCGTGGAATTTCTATGACATGAAGTAAAAAATAATTGTAAAAATATTCCGGTGAGAGCGGAGATAATGTGTGCTTCCCTCTTAATCAGGTTCTGATGGTAAATGTTTTTGAATAATAATAATGGTAGCAATGAGGTGGAAATTTCTCACCTCTGAAAGCGTCCTGAAAAAGGGCGGAGATTTTGAGCTCTGTAACCGCTGAAGGAATAAGGAATACATAGGAATCCATGACCACAAACAATCCTTTAGGAAGCGGATACATTCTGTTGTTTTTTAACACTTACCTCCATACATGAGTATTATCGATTATTATCGACAACTGGTTAGTCTGTTTTTTTTTTTTTTTTCTTTCTTTCTTTCTTTCTTTTTTTTTTTTTTTTTTTTTGTTGGTTATTTGCAACCCCGCCTACCTTGTTAAATTTAAAATCTTGCACGATCCATTATGTTACAAAATCATACACAATATTCGTTATTAACATAATTGATGCTTTAATTACATAGATCAGAAACAGCATTATTATTGTGTACATCTTTTTATGTGATAATTTGCACGGATAAAATAAATGTTTATTAAAAAGTCAAAATTTAAAAGCCCTGCCTATATTTATTAAAAAAATTACCTAAAAACACCCACTTCTTAAAAGGTTAAAATGACATTTGTGGATATGGGTTCCTATGCAGTTCTGAATCTTTATGACGTGCCCTATCTCCTCTTAAATTTTGTCGTTGTAATTTTGGAACACCCTGTATATTATTAAATTTGAGATATTCCTCCTTTAAGAAAAATGTCAGTTAACACTTTCGCGACCGCATACTTTTATCTTTTTAACTGTAAGGTCCGCCAGTAGGTGTTACTCTCCCAAGTTGCAATATTTCAAAACAAAATTTTCTGTATTCACATTTATATTACAAATGGATATACATTATAATTATATTCTTTCTTTTCAAAGTATTTGTATCCATAGTATATTTCATTGTAAAAATATGAATATTAGGTATATACTTACGAAATAAACAACATACAAATTACGAAAGAAACGCCCATTGTTGGAGTTACAGATTTCCAGATGACGTGAATCTACGTCAGCGGTTGCGAAAGTGTTAATAATGGAATGATAAAGCCGATATACATTTTAAAATGCCTGTAGTTAATAAATAAATAAATAAATTTAATAAAAGTTCGTTTTGTTTTATTAATTTACTTGTAAAACATTAGGAGTGATGTATATATATTGGGAAAGAAGTGCAAAAATTTTTCGAAGAAGTTGGGACAATGAATGTACACAAAGTGGCTGAAGAAATCATAGGAAACAACAACAACAATTATAACAATAATTTTTTGGTGTCTAGATGTTTGCAATGAAAGAAAAAAATTTAAAAATTAAAAACAAACATTTTAAAGCAAACACTTTATAGTGTAGCCACGTTTCCTAAAACTAGCAGTGAGGACGAGTCGAAAAAGTTGGAGGGTGGCCAAATTAAGCGGCATGTTGGGATTTGGAAAACATCCAGTAATTTGGCGCTCTGTTATCACTTTCTTTCTCTGAATCAGATGACTTTCACTCCTATTTTAACACTGGACTCGTCGAATCCGCACTTGCGCAGAGACTTCCGTGGTTTCATGAAATGTGGTCGAAGAATACTTAATTTTGTTATAACACACACGTAATACACACAGTGCTGCCAGATTGAGGGAATTTTTTATTCAATATTCACCACTAAATTTTAATTGCAACGGTTGACTAATCAGTTCGAAATATATATATATATATATATATATATGTATATATATATATATATATATATATATATATATATTGCTCCCTTGAAAACGTAATGAATTTGCATGTTTCCATTTATGGATGTTTGATAGTCGCAATCTCTTTTTGAATTTTTCTGTTTTATCTTTTTCAATGTTTCTTGTTTTCATCTATTCAATGTTTGAAAAGGTTTTCAATGTATATATATATATATCTTTAAAATCATTAGCAACCGTTACAATTAAAATTTAGTGGTAGATATTAAATAAAAAATTCTCTCAATCTGGCAGCACTGAATACACATACACTCAGCTAAAAGAATTTGCAGATAATCTAAAGGTCAATAATACAAGAATCTGCAAAAAAATTGAAATGTGTATTCAAAATTTGCAAATAACTGCAGTTTGGAAGCAAAAAATGTACAGATAGAAATATTTTTTTCCTAAAACTGTTTATTGTCCCAAATACCTTCAAGATTATTTACAGTTTTCTGCAGTTTCCTTTCTTTTTTGTAGTTTTTTCTGCAGATTTTTTTAGCTGGACACACACACGCACACGTGCATATATATATATATATATATATATATATATATATATATATTATATGTATTAATTATTCCATTTAAAAATATTTCTAACATTTCTACAAGCACTATCAGCTGTGTGTCCAAAAATTATTTTATAGGACCTATACAACACAGAAAAAGTATGTAAGCTTGGCCAACCGAGCAGTGAGCTGCCGTAAGCGATCAGTGATATGTGTCATATATTTACCAAGAAAAAGTTATTTTACAATATATTTATGACTCAAGTGGCACATAACTGTATTTTTACGTGTAATATACCGTAGAAATGCTGTGCTTATTTCGCCTATAATCAAAATGGTTTAGATACCGTATAATCAGGGGCTGATTACCGAAGCTTGGAAAGAACAAGCTTGCCTTCTAAAATTTAAGAGGGTCCCCAAAATGACTGAAAACAGGGTCTCCATTCCCAATTTCAAAATTTCACACACTTTTTTTTTCTTTCTGGAAAAATTCGCCTGAAGAAAAAGAAAGTACACATTGTTTTGGAAAAGTTTTATTATTTAGCCACAAAAAATCTAAACGATCTAAATAAATAAGCTATTAACCAATCATAATATGTGATTCTGATGTGGGTAAAAACCACCAAGATAATTAATATAAAACAATTATGAGTAGTAAGCACAGTTACTTATTTTTGGAAAGGAATTAAAAGATGCATGAGGATGGACCTTATCGATGTGAGGTCTGGAAATCCTTCATGCGTGATCATTTTAGGGAAAACTGCAACATTATCATTTTTATGTTTGTATTCTAATGGTAAAATTTTTGCATTCTATCGGGAAATGTTTGTATATCGTAGAAAAATTGATAATGAAATGAACAATATGAAATCAACTGGGTTTGAAAACAATATGGATGAAACAGAAAAACCCCTAGGGTCCATAAAAATTTGTAACACCAGTAAGTGTGTATAGATTGATATGTGTATGGATTGAAAAAAATTTCTCACATAAAAAGAGAGCCCTGGAGCATTACCGAGCTTCCCCTGCTTAAAAAATTAATCAAGCCCTGTGCATAATAAGGAAAGGGAGCGTAACGTCACTCGCAGTCAAATTATGAGTAAAGTGGCAAAACTTTGGCATTTCCACCAACAGAGATTGATCTTTTGCCACTCGAGAGTGGCAAAGATTGATTGACGGAGAGTTTGTTTGTAAACATGCCCTTTCCTTATACTTGTATTGCCATTTTACACTATTTTAACAGTATATAATTTTTATGGAATATTTCCAAGAGCTTAGAAAAACGACTTTTGAAAGGTTTTATTCATTGATTTTTTATTATGCACAAATGTAATTGAGATAAGACAAATTCCTGTATTATGATGTATTAAATGTTACAATCTTCAGTTTAAAATCTTCATTAGAAAAACTTTTGATCTTGTTAGACATATAAGAAATTACAAAGATGTGTGAAAAATGCTCAAGAATTTTATAAAATCGATTAAAAATTCAGGAAATTCAGTTTAAAAAAATTGAACTGTTAAATAATATATATATAGTTAAAATGATTATAAAAAAATAATTTAATAATATTAAAAATATTAAAAATAATATAAATTATAATAAATTCAAACCGAAAAAAATTATGATACTTATTTGTTATCAAATCGAATTTAAGTTGTGACAAAAAAAAAAAAAAAAAAGCTGTAAATTTGGGGTATTTAGATATTATCCCTTCGACAAATAAACTAGCGTCGATTTTGATGAATTTGCGCTGAAGTAATCCTCACAAATAATTAAATTCAAATTACATTTCATTATTCGAATTCGATTATTTTGATTTACAAATAAATAAATTAATTAATTAAAATAAATAAATAATTGTATATATAAATATTTTTTTTCCCCTTCATAATTATGGCTATTTATCACAACATTTTACCACAGTTTTTGGTTTGGAGAACATGGCAAATTTCAAAAAAGGTCTATTTAGAAATATCGACCGCCAGGCAGCGAAGACCTGCGAGTTAATAAATAAAAATGAATTGTTCAAAAATAAGTAATGTATGCAAGGTACGTTGAGGCTCCTGACATGCTGATTCACTGGTAAAATACAATCGACAGCAAAATTATTCAAGCACTAGCAATAATTCCTACTTAAATGATGGGCACCTAATAATGTTTTGTTAGTAAGTAAATATTTGTCGAGTCATGATTTTAGTCTTATGCTGCTTATGAAAAGTAAGTTGATAATAAAAATTAGCGATCAAACTAAAAATATATATATATGAAAAGTGTGGATGTGTGTGTTAATAATTTTGCTGCTGACTGTGACTATATACTACTATAATCATAATCATAATACTATACTCATAATCACTATCATAACAAATTTATTGCATCTGTTCACTTTGTTAACTTCGTTATCGAATATCATAAACCAAAAGGGATAAACTGATAAATTGGATTATATTTCTGAAAGGCATACACCCAAAAAAGACATAAATTACTAAATAATTAAACACGTATAAATTTTGCTTTATAAAAAATCTCACCTTGAATTTCATTAAATATAATTTTCTATGAAATTGTATTTTTCAACCGAATTTAGAGATTTTTAAACTGTGAAATCATAATCTTGACTTACTGCCATTTTTTAATTTTTGTTAAAATCGGTTGAAAATTCCGCTTTTTTAAAAAGCTTTTTTATGCCTAAAGGTTGTCTGAGTGAGTAATGCTGACCGGTTGTCGGCCTAGATAGCTCAATTGGTAGAGCCTTGACCTTGTAAGTCAAAGATCCGGGGTTTGACTCCCGGTCCAGGCATTACTTTCACTCAGTCGGAAAAATAAAATTTCACTAAATATGATTTTCTTCCACAGTTGATTGTGTGATTTTAATAAAAAAAATTGTTTTTTTATATTAATCCAAAAACAACTACATGGCTTACCTAACACGAATTGGAAGATTAACAGCTCACAATTTGTAAAATATCTGCAAGAAATAACCCGAAAAAAATAATTTTGAAACTAATTTTCAGCCGAATTTAAACATTTTTGGACTATGAACTCATGATTACTATTTAAAGCCAATTTTTTATTTTTGTCAGAATCGGTTGATAATTATATATATATATTTTTTAAACAACTCTTTTATACTCCAATACAAAAACCAAGTGTCATATCATCTAATCAAAGTAACATGAAAAACATCAAATTTTAATTAATAATAATAATAATAATAAAATCCACCAAAGAGATTTTTAACAATGATTAGCTAAGAACTATCTCGATTTAAAAACTATCTTAATAAAATAAATAAATAATTAAAACCGGGATGATAAAACTCTATTCGTTGGCTACAATGTCATAGACAGACGGACGGTATTGCCAGATTTGGGACTTTTTTATTTAATATCCACCACTAAATTTTTATTGTAACGGTTGCCTAATCACTTCGAAAATTAATCGTCTATTATGTACATCACTTCTTAAAATTATTAGGGACTATTGAATAAAAAAGTCCACAAGTCTAGCAGTTCTGCAGACGGACACAAAGACAAATAAGACAAATGCTTCAAACTTATAATAGTTTTTACTTTCTCTTACCCTTACGATAAAGAAAGTATTGTTTTAGGGTCAAATTTTCGAAAGTGAGTTTTTGTTATATTTACATGTTCAGAGGTACCCTGAATACGAAAATCATGTTTTTAGCGAATGGTCTGTGTGTGTGTCTGTGTGTCTGACTGTCTGTCTATGTGTCTGTGTGACTGTTATCAGCATATCTCACGAACAAATAGTAGCAGAAATTCCAAACTCGGTATTCTAAATGTGTATCATATAGGGATGCTCCACTAAGCTTTTCGTTGAGATGAAGCAAATGGTTCGTGTACAGGGTCACTCAAAAGTATTCAAATACATTACGTCTATGGGGAAAATTGCAGGTAAGTAGAGTTTAACATCTATAGACTGCACTAAACTAAATGAAACGAATATATACTTTTTGTAATAGAGATAGTCAACTGGGAAAAAAATTTTGTGTATGTAGGTGCCTCGCCTCCCCCCCCTAGGGGTTGGGGGGGGGGGAAGTCCTTCCTTGAGGAGTGTAAACTTTCGTGATGAGTATCTTTCAAAAGAGCTCACCAATACCTTTAAAACGAATGGTTGAACCATCGATCAGCGATAATTTAAAATAAAGTTATCGATTTTTTTCATTAAAAAAAAAAATTCTTTTTTTTTTTTTTAATGTAATATATAAATATTTTTTTTAATATATATATATATATATATATATATTTAATGTAATATTGAGAATAAATTCAACTTTTTTTGGATGTTTAGTGTTATACTACTTCTCTAATATGGAAATCGTCTGCATTATCATGGAAGATAGCTTTTTTAAATAATAATTTTAATAATTTATTTTTACTGACTGAATTTGTGTAGGAAAATATAGAAGAAAGTCATGTGATGGCCACAACACACTAGTTATTTGTTGTCAGCGGATGTGCTTTACTAATAATATTTTACAATTTCCAGGAAAGCTATTCCGGAATTGAAATAAATTCCTCATAGAGGTATGGTAAATAATGTATGTTTTAAGCTAAATATTCATCGCTTGTTTTTTGTATACTTACACATTTTGGGGCTTCCTGATTATCGCAGTCGAGCTTTTTAACGTTTGATCTTTGTATGTATTTTTTAGAGTGACTTAAAAACGAATAATTTTACGAAATCCAAATGTTGTATTTTGAAGTTAATATAAGTTTGTTGCTGGAAAAGTTTGATCAAGATTGATAAGTTTCAAGGAATGTTGCGTGTGAAAATTGTCTGTGTAATTTTAAGTAAACTTTCAGTTTTAATAACAGAATTAAATTCTATATAAATGTAGGTGCATTAATGAAACGGGGGGTTGAGGGGAGCGGCAGCTCCCCTCACACAAAACTAATTATCATATAAAACTCTTCCGAAGCCAAATTTGAATTGTTTAACATTGGTTTACATAACAGTACTCGTTTTCTTACCTCTTAATCTCCAACCTGTATTTATAGTATTAAATTTCAGGGTAAGAGAAAGTCGTGTGAGTGACACACCAGATTATTATTTATTTTGTCTTTTTTTTTTTCTGTACGGTGTTTAAATAGTTAACTTAGAAAAGTTTCTATTTGAAGCAGTCTTTCATATTAATATCTGCTTAGTGGAAATTTTCTGTTACAATAGACACATTTTAAATACGTGGAATTTTTTTTTTTTTTTTGTTAACTAGAAATATAAACTATTGTATAAAAATTTAGCGTATCTATTTTTATTTTACTTTTTTATTTATTTTTTCTATTTTACAGTACAAATCAACTTTTTAATAACCTATTAATGTTAGCGATATTTTCATTACGGGCGCTAATATTTCTTCCGAGAATATGAAATTGGGACAAAATTGTGCGGAATAACTTTGGAGTAATAATCCGGAAACCACGAAATTTTTAAATCGAATATTTTCAGCTCAAAACCTACATAATTCAGCTGGAACTTAAACATTTTTTTTTATTTATGATAATAGTTTTACACGCTTTGAAATCTTTAAAGTACGCACGATGAGTTTTTTCAATCACAATTATTGTCGTGCTGCAGCAGAGTTCTACATGTTTTGATCAAAGTTAACAGAACGTTTAAGTTTCCTGTCTTGTAGTGAACATTTATAAAGCGTATCCTTTGTGAAAGAATCAAATAAACAAAACTTATCCTGCAGATATATCAAATAGAAAGTCAGTCAAATTTAGTGCCTGTTTCCTATTAAATAATCTGGAAAAGAAATTAATCTTTCTGATTAATTGCCGAACAAAGGAAAATAAGTAAGTATTACGCACTCTTTAGTGTAATACTTTTATAGACTAGTTGGCATAGGTGGACTCTGCTCAGTTCCCCATCATATATATGTTCTCATACATTTCTAGTGCGAGACATATTATAATCATGTTAAAAGAAATAAATTTGACCAAAGTTTGATACAGTGACAGAATGAAATCCCCGCCTAATAGGCTATCCACATTTCACTTCAATATATTTATCTTATTCTAATATATTAATTTATTTTATCAGGGTCGATTCCGTTGTTTAGTTTTCATGCTACTGTTTCTAATACAATAATCATCAAAATTCATATTTATATGAAAAATTTACAATTTCGCTATGTTGATAAAATAGTAAATTACGAATAACTTACGAAATTTTCCTATAAGAATATTTGTATTCAATCATGTTCAAAAAATATCATAAATGTAATTTTGAAGTTGTCTAATGTATTTATGATCCTCAAAATGGAAGTTTATGCTCAATTTTGCCTTATTCTGACATGTTAAGTAAATCGTAAATTCCAAATAACTTACGAATTTTTTAAATTGGAAAAATCATAGTCTATGATTTTCATGCCAGTATCCTAAATAATATTTCAAAAGTAGTCTGACATCTTTACCAAAAAAATATCGCTCAAAACTGACGTTTATGTGAAATTTTGCCCTATACTGCCATGTTAAGAAATTCATAAATTTCCAATAACTTGCGAAATTTTCAAAGTAGCATATTTATAGTTACTGATGTTCATTCCGGCACCAAAACTGATATTTTAAAACTAGTATGACATTTTTACAGTAAAAAGTTTCCATTTAATGCACGTTTAAGTGAATTTTTGTCCTATTATCCCATGTTAAGAAAATCGTAAATTTCTAATAACTTGCGAAGTTTTTTAATTCGAATGTTCCAAATAAATAGGGTTCTTGCCAGTATCGAAAGTAATATTTTAAAACTGATCTGACCTCTCTGCGATTATTTGTTCGTGGGATATCGTGTAAACAGACTAACAAACTAACGGACTGACACACTAACAGGCACCCTACAGACAGACACATACAAATTTTGTCATTTTCGGATTTCTCACACCTGAAAACGTATAAAAAAGTCAAAAAACCGAGGTCGAAATTTTTCACGATTACTCAAGTTCCCCATACCTATAGTATGATGGGGAACTAATTACTATTTTCTCAATAAGTGTTTGTGCATTTTTTTTTCTTTCTGTGTATGTGCATGTTAACTGATATTCATAAATTGGCCTTATTAATGAGATGTTTACCAATTTTCGTGTACTCACTAACTAACTGTTGGAAAGAAGAGGTATATAAAAATAAGTTTAATAAAAGCATTGCGTGAAATGCATTTGTTGCAAATATGGAAGAAAATGGGAAAAAATGTGTGCGAGTTCAAAATGGTCAGGGGCGTGAAAAGGCCTTTAAAAGTCAGATAGAAATTATAGCGCCCCAGCATAATACAAAAATCGTAAAGACAAAAGAGACGTTATATAGCGAATTTAAAGAAAAATTTTTAATGCTTTTTTGTTGCTTCCATTACCTAACTACCGTAGTTAATAGAACTGTATTTGGTCAAAAAATTCGATATCGAATTTTTACCTGATTTGCATGTCTTAACCCTTTCACTACCAACATAAATTTTCCTTGGGACTAATACTGCCAGATTGAGAGAATTTTTTTATTCAATATCCACCTGTAAATTTTATTTGAAAAGGTTGCGTAATTATTTCGAAGATATCTAAAAAAGAAGTCTTCAAAGTTATTAAGCAACCGTTACAATTACAATTTAGTAGTGGATATTGAATAGAAAATTCCCTCAATCTGGCAGCTCTGCTTGGGACACGTATGTCCCAGTGGTAGTGCAAGGCCTAGGACACTTTAGGAGTCAATCGGCCTTAAATCCTACAACCAACCCAGTGGTAGTGAAAGGTTTAAGGTCGTTTGAGTCCAACCGAAACGGATAAAGATGGAACGATGAAACTTCAGAATTGAGACGGGTCTGGTATACGGATGATTTTTCTAACTTTTGATGAAAATTGGAACACCGAAAGTTTGACATTGAAAACCGGAAATGAGTCGTAAGTCCGTATCTCAAAAACGGATTTAAAGATTTTCATTATAGTTGCTATATAACCCTATTACATGTCTTTTCGTACGTATTAGTTGATTAGTTCAGGAAAATTGGTAGGCGTCTTCTATAAATAGGTCGATTTGAGGTCTCACTAGTGCGTTCCTTTAAAAACGGCTGTAAGGTTTTTTTTTTTTTTATTATTATTATTCCAGACTTACCATATTTACTCATTTTTAGATAACCTTTGCTAAGTAATTGTTGTTTTCCGGGCAACAATTGAGTTTGCCGTTTCGGTGAAAGTCGATATCTCAAAAGTGGCTCTAACGATTTTATTAAAAATTGCTACATTAACTCCTTTTTATATCCTTTCGTATGTATTCCGTCGTTATTACAGGAAATTAACAGTTATCTTGATTAGGTAGGGGCTACTAGACCGTATAGAAAATAAATAAATAAAAATAACATAAACACTTACGGATGTCTAAATCTTCGAACATGACCTGGGTTCGAATTCGACATTTCTCTTATAGCAACTTTAGAGAGCAAACCTCTCGCATCTCTAAATGAAAAATTCAAAGAAATATCAAGGAAATATATGATTAGCAGTTCTTCTTGTTTTACTATTTTTAATAAGTTTATTATTACAATTGTTGTTGTTTCTGATGCTGTTGTATCTAATATATATATATATATATATATATATATTTGTTATTAAACTTATTTTTACATATCCCCTTTTGCCTCCATATACATGTAAAATGCCATAAGTTTCAGGGTGTATAAAAAGAAAAAAAGAAAATTATACTTTCCTTTTTCGTCTTACATGCATGCTTATTAGTCCCTTAAAGTTATTTATTTGTTTATTATTATTATTATTAAAACTTGTGTGTTTTAGTAAACGTTTTATAAATTTTAAGGGATTCTTTTATGTAAAATGATAAGATTTCTACAGACGGTTTTCTTTTTTAATGAAAAAATGTGTGCGGAAAATCAGTAATCTTTCAACAACTCTAAAAGCAAATTTAAAGCATTCTCTAAAGGTCATCACCTTTTACAGCGGTCTCAATTATATCCTGTTTTCCAATATACGGCGTTCTTTTGTTGTCTCCGACATTCCGGATGTGACAGAGTTTTACTACATTTTTTTTTTTTTTTAATCTAACATTAGAGTTATTATTAACATTAATAGAAACCACGAGCCATCATTTTTGGAAATATTATTTCGTCAAATACCAATGATTCTTTAAGACTTGCAGCGGAAATAATATGACAATTCCAACGACATGTAATTTCATATTTACATCCTACACTACATTCGCGACTATCTGTATTGACCTAGATAGAATTTGTTTCATAACCCCATAACTCATATCGTAAAATATTCCTTGTTTATTAAAAATAATGTTTACATTTTCATTACCTATATATAGAAAAGAAAGTATTGTTTTTGGTTCAATATTTCAAAATCGAGATTTTGCCAAATTTCACATTTTCAGGTCCGCTGAATCCTAAAGACAGGCTTTAAACGGTTGGTCTATGTCTGTTTGCGTGTATGTCTATAAATCTGCTAAGGTTTCTTTCTTCTTCTTACAATTTCTCTGTCTCCGGTCCCTAAATCCCATGTTATTCTATGGGGAAGTTTGTGTATAAAACTACTTATTACCTGATTTTTTTTTTTTTTTTTTTTTTTTTATTATTCTTTTTTCACATTTGGAAAATTCCCATCCGTTAAATTTGTGCTTGTTTTACAAAAATTTATTTTTTAAGATTTTTAATTTTTAATTTTGAGTTGCAAAATGCGAAAAGTTAGCTAAGTGCATTTTTTCTCATTTTTTATCTGTAAAATAAAACATTAAAAAAAAAAAAAAAAAATAAATAAACTTTTTTTTTTTTTTTTTTTTTTTTTTTAACAAGTACTAGGTTAACGGATGAGAATTTTCCGAATGTGAAAGGGAAACTAAAAAAAATATATATTAAAAAAAAAAAAGTAGATTATGTAACGAGTATTTCTATAAACAATTTCCCCCCATAGAATTACATGGAATTTGGTGACCAGAGACGAGGGAAATTTAAGAGGGAGTGAGGAGCCTTGACACCATAACTCAAGAACAATTATTATCAGATGTTCAAACACAATTTTTTAAACCTATATCATAAGCTAATGCTACTTGAAACTTTTTATTGAAATCGGACCAATGCTTCGTGTATGGGGACATTCAAAAGTATTCAAATCATCTAGGAACGAAGTATTTGGAAGGTACAATTTAACATATTTAGATTGCACTATACAAAATAAAATTAATATAACTTCTTTTATAAGCACAAAGACATATTCCACATCATATAAGATATAAAAAACATTTTTCTGTTGTTCATGGGGGGGGGGGGCCACAGGAAAAGTATTCCATTAGGTTAATGCTATGTTTGAAAATAACTTGAAGTTAATTTCAAATTTTTTTCTTATTTATTTTATTTTATTTATTTATTTGTGCTGTACTAAGTTCAATAAATTGTTTGGCATGTACATAATTTATAGATAATATGCAGGGTGACTCAAAATCAACCCAATAAGTCTCAGAGAGTGGTTTCGATGTCGATTCTCTGAAAATTTTGAAATAAATTTTAAAATTGAATAACACTTGTATTTTTTTTATTTCATGGCATAGCTGCAATATTCAAAATGGGATTGAATTACTCAAAAATTCGGAATCCTCACTCCCTAAATTACATAGAAAATTTTGTCAAATGGAATTGTTTCTTAAACTCTCACGAATTATTCTTTAAATTGCGCAAGATATCTTCAGATCTCATATTAACACCTTGACCTGTAATAATATTTCCATAGTAATATAGGGTTAGAGAAAATAGTGTGATGTTGATGTCGGTATAAAACTTAAGACCGATTGACTGCACCTGAGTCCTGAGCCTAAAGGAATTGCCCACCGTAAAAGAGGATCTTTCAAAGGGATCTTAGACCGTATTTGTGCGAGTTTTGGGGGAAACCACGGAAAATTCCAAACTGCTAGGTCGACGAGCGCGATCTGGGATCGGATCTGGCACGTTTACCGTAAGTAATCTACGTTTACCGCTAAAATTAATATAAGCGCCACATTTCATTATTTAAGATAGATTATATCTACTTTATCTGAAATTCGGTAAATAAAAATAAGTTGCTATCATTTTAAATTTATTTTCAGCTGTAGAATCAGTCAGTTACAACAGAAAGGGTAGTATTATCAAGACTAAAACATGATATTTATTTGGATAATTTAACCGTTATTACTGTTAAGATATTCAGGGGTATGAATTTAAAGTATTTTATAAGTAAAAAACAATAAAACTGTCAAAAACTTTCCTTGAAAAAATTAATAATTAATAATTTTGCAGGATAACATAATAAGCATCATTTTAAAATAATATTTTACTTATTAATTATTAGTACTGATAATAAATAAATGTGCTTTATAAAAAGATACCTTGAATTGATATAAAATGAAAAAATGTTTTAGTAAAAATTATGTATAAAGTATTATTATTATTATTATTACATTTATATGGAAACTTCTGGCATAATAATTGAAATTTCTTAAACTTATCAGAAATTTTTTTATTTATTAGCATAGTTTAGACACTTTTTCATATTATGAATATAAGTACTTATATATTTTATTTTAGTAATTTTTTTATTCATAAAATATATCTAAAAGAACACTTTTACTTGTTCTAAATCTAAATTCTTATATATTTATTAAATTTTTTATTTTAAAAAGGAGTCTAAATTTTTAATCTATGTGTTACACTTTTCAAATATATATGTGTGTGTGTGAGTGTGTGCGTGTTAAAATATTTTTATAGTTGAGTAAGAAATGTCATGTAAGCAATAAGCAAAATTTGGGTTAGTTTTAAAAGATATATGTTCGTTTAAACAAACGTTTTCGTTATATTATTTTCGTTTAAAAATTTATTAAAAAAAAAAAAAAAACTATTATATTTTCGTAAAATAATAATAAAAATAATTCCCGCTTAACGATAAATCTTAAAATCTTTCCTAACTGTATGCAAGGTATCTAAGGTTACCTTGCATACAGTTAGAAAAAATTTTAATTACGTTTATTTATTTTATTTATCTATTAATTAATTAATTTATTATTATTATTATTTATTTATTTTATTTTATTTTTTTAACAAAACATGAAATGCTTTATTATATACTTCTATTAGTCTTTTTAACTATAAATGCAAATTTTGTGGGGGAAAGGGGAGGGGAAGGATTGAGCTCTAGTCATGAGTTTTAATCCTAAAATTCATAAAATAAATATACGTTCTTGTTTTTTACAGCTTTTCTTATTTGCAATAGTACAGTAATTTGTGGCTCTAACGGATCGTACATATATTTAATTTTATTTCAACTTGAAATACTTTATAAAAAAAAAAAAAAAATCAAAAATCAAAAATCAAAAATTTGCCATTTTATTTAGAAAAATTCGCTGTTTTTATATAGATTTATTGCTCTATATTGAAAAGTGCGTTCAGTATGAGTTAAAACTCATTCGTTAGTAGATATATATATTAAGGAAACTCCTAAAATTTAATTATAGTCTTTCAACTTCTTTTTTTTTTTTTTTTTTTGCTTAGAGTAAAGTTACTCACCTAGAAATCTATAAGCAGAGAGTTGTTTATCGATAATTCACTATATACTTAAAATGATAAGCAATAAAGTTTTAATTTTAATTCAGAATACATCAGTGTTTTATAATAAGGTGATGGTCAATACATATAGAGTGCCACTTTTAATGATCAGATTGATAAGAAAACTTATTTCTATAATTTTCCAGTCGATGCTGATTTTGATAATTATAAAAGATGTTTTATTTGTAATTTTTTAATACTGGCTTTATTAGTTTTTAATTATTATTTTTTAAATATATATCATCCAGGCATGAAATTTGGTTTTTTATTATGTGCCCTACAAACCTAGTCTGCTGTGGCTATTACAAAACTTTTGTCTATATCATTATATATATCAGCGCCACCTACTTATTAAAAATATATAAAATTTTAATCAACCAGAGCTCCTCACAAAAAAATAAATAAATAAATACGCAGTTTACTGCAATCCTAACTAGTAGATACTGAGATTGTAGCCATCTGAAAATTTGAAGAGAGTTAAGTACAGTCGGTAACAAAAGTGTCCGCACATTAGCAAAAATCCCTATGTAAAAAAAGTACACTTCGTACGGTTTTGTTAAATAAATCTTTGTCGAATCCTGTTCTTAGACAGTGTAAGAACATGATTCGATAAAGATTCATTTAACGAAACCGTATGAGGTGAAATTTTTTTACATAGGAATTTTTGCTAGTGTACGGACACTTTTGTTACCGACTGTACAGTACCTGTGGTCTAACAAGGGAACTTTTTAAAGAATTAGTCGTAATTCAAATCGATATACTAGACGCATTTTATAGAGCTTCTAATGCTGATTCAGAATAAGTAATGAGTTTTTTTTTTTTTTTTTTTTTCAAAGCTTATTTTTCGAGAAATAGTGCCAATTTAACTAAAAATAAAAGTAGCTCGCCCTCTTGATGCAGGAATTTTTCACATAAATCTTATCTAAAAAGAAAACATGTTTATTATCGCGACTTTGTTTATTGAAAAGTTTTCAAGAAATTTTTGTTATAACTGAATATCTATTATATATTTTCATTTACACTGCTCGACATTGAAAATGCAACACCAAGAAGGAATGATAATAACGGAATGAAATTTGTTGGACACATACATTATAGTAGAAAGAACAATTGATTAAAATTTCAGGAAATTTGAAGTAATACGTACTGAGAAAACAGTACATAAAGCAGCGACCTCTGTGTGCAATAACAGCACATATCTGCCTAGGCGTTGAATCGAACAGCGATTGGATGACATGTATGGGTAGAGCCCTTCATGAAGTTTTAACACGATGCCACAATTCATCGATCGAAGTTACTGGTGAGTGGTGGCGGGCCAGTCGTTTTTCAACGATTAAACAGTCATTTTCATTGATGTGAGATCAGGAGAACGCGCTGGCCAGAGCGACAGTCGAACACATTCGGCATCAATGAAGGTCCAGACAATATGGACAACTTGCGGTCGTGCATTGTCCTGCTTAAATGTTTCGCTTCGGAGGCCTTGAACATAGGGCGGAGCTATGGGCCTTAGCTCGTCAGAAATGTAATGGCTGGTATTCAGCGTGGCGGGAATGAAAACAAGAGGTGACCGGGACGTGTATCCAATGGTGCAACATACCATCAATCCAGGTGGTGACTCAGTATGCGGCTACCAAATTTCTGATTACCCTCAAAACTGCATCACTGATATGGGCGCCAATAATGTGTGATCAACGATGAACCTGGACGCAGGAATGGCGTGAAGTCACATCAGCATCAAGATTGCCTTATCCGTATTTAACGGCATTATGAATAATGCACATTGCCAGCTGGGATTCGACATCATCATACTGTCCATCATTTGCAATGATGTTATGGGTTTCCATTGGATACACATCTCAATTACTTCATGTTTGTATTCCTGGCACTCTGAACAGCAGCCATTAAATTTCTGATGAGTTAAGGCCCACCCCTCTGTCTTGTATTCGAGGCCTCCGTAGCGCAAAATTTAAGCAAGATAATGCACAACCGCAAGCTGTTTGTATTGTTCAGACCTTCTTTGATACAGAATGTGTTCGACTGTTGCTCTGACCAGCGCTTTCTCCTGATCTCGCACCAATGAAAATGACTGTTTAATCATTGAAAAGCCACTGACCCCCCACCACTCACCAGTAACTTCGATCGATGAATTGCGGCATCGTGTTGAAGCTTCATGAAGTGCTTTACCCGTACATGTCATCCAATCGCTGTTCGATTCATTGCCTAGGCAGATATGTGTTGTTATTGAAAATTCGGCCATTGATTCGTGATATACAGCATCTAAAAATGGTGTCGTGTTAGTTGCGAACGTGCTTTTTTCGAACAAGAGCAATATCGTGCGTTTTCCGAACGGAACACCTGTTAGCTTCACCTTCGCCCCTTCTCCGACAAACAGACAATAGACAATGCTGGTATCGTTCCAGAGAGCACAGTTCGCTTTATGGAGAGTAAGGCCGATTGACTGCACTAAGGTCCTAGGCCTGAGAGGGAGTGTTCTCCATGGGGGGGGGGTCTTTCTAAGATGTTTCTAGTCCGCATTTACACAAACGACGGAAAACTCCGAGCGGCTAGGCCGACGAGTGCTACCTGGGATCAAACCCGTCACCTCATGTTTACCAGCTTACAAAACATAACCTCTCGGCCGCTAGTGGTCTCTTATTTTACAGGAAAATTATTTTGTATACATCAAAAATATACATTAATTTCGTTACATCGTATTTAATATAAAGGTACCAAATTGTGCTTTCGATATATACCTCACATAGATTATAAGGATTATTTTAATTAGTTCTGTTTTCGATAATCATTAATAGGAAACCTTTTTTTATATTTAAAATTGTTCTGAAATAGATTTTTTTTATTATTATTATTATTAAAGCCCAAATCGTAATATTAAGCAACCTTAACTAATTCAATAATTTAGAAATTCTATTTTTAGTAATTAAATTGTATTATGAATTAAAATATTTTATTAAATTAATTTTAACATTATTTTAAATAGACATTATTAGAAAAAGTCTTCTTATATTAAAAATATTTTAGAATAAGCTTCACAATTAAAATCTCAGACATTAATATTCAAGCAATCTCGCCAAATTTTTTAATTAAAATGCATATTTTTAATAATTAAATTAGTCTTTTAATTGGATTTTATTAATTAAATAATTTTAATTAGCTCTTTATTTGATCAATGGTAGTAAAAAATCTTTTTATGTTTAAGAACATTTTGAAATAGAATTTTTATTTAAACGCCCAAACAATAGTATTAAGCAATCTCAACAAATTTAATTATTAAAAAATTATATTTTTGATAATTAAATTAATTTTTGATTAAAATATATTGCTCTAAATGATTTTTTAAATAATAAGATAAATTTTAAAAATTAGAAGAAATAGAACTTGAATTTTTATATATAAAACTAGAACAGAATATTTATAAACCTATGCGCAAATGCAGCAAAAGCAAATATAAAACTATAATAAATAAACAAAATAACCAAGGATAAATGAAAATTAATCCCAAAACACATGAGGGCATTCTTCAGGGGAACGCCCCCATGTAGTACTTTTACATGATAATGATGCTACACATAAAGTGTGTGCAGATTCTAAACTATACAGGGTGTCCCAAAAGGTTGAAGCGCGCTTTATTTCTTTACCCGTTACAGATAAATGGGCAATGTAAATTGAAAAAACGTTCAAATTAAGGTAAAAAAGACGACTACATCAAGGAAAATAATTACAAGATAAAAAAAATCTTTTTATATACTATGTTTTTAAATTTTCTGTTGAATTATATATAAACGCTACCGAAGGCAGCGGGAACCCGGAGCAATTGGATAAAAGTGTTAAAAAAATTCATTGCTCTCGTGTTTTGAGCTATTATAAAAGTTTCAAATGGTTATCTAGCCGGGAAGCTAATTAAAATTGATTGCAAGCTTTGTATTGGTAACACTGCCGAAGGCAGCAGGGTCCCGAAGCAATTGGTTAAAAATATTTAAAAATGCATTTTCACCGTATTCTGAACTATTCTGAAAGTTTCAAATGTCCAGCTAGTCGGGAAGTTAGTTAAATAAATTTTCTGTTGAATCATATAAACGCTGCCGAATACAGTAGGGACCTGAAACAGTTAACTAAAAGTATTAAAAGAAAATTTATTTTCACCGTGTTCTGAGCTGTTCTGAAAGTTTCAAATGTCTAGCTAGTCGGGAAGTTAGTGAAAAATCGATTGCAAGCTTTGTACTGGTAACGCTGCCGAAGGCAGCAGGATTCCTAAGCAGTTTGTTAAAAATATTTAAAAAATGCATTTTCACCGTGTTCTGAACTATTCTGAAAGTTTCAAATGTCTAGCTAGTCGGGAAATTAGTTAAATAAATTTTCTGTTGAATCATATAAACGCTGCCGAAAGCAGTAGGAACCTAAAACAGTTGACTAAAAGTATCAAAAAAATGTATTGTCACTGTATTCTGAGCTATCCTGAAAGTTTCAAATGTCTAACTAGTCGAGAAGTTAGTGAAAAATCGATTACAAGCTTTGTACTGGTAACGCTGTCGAAGGCAGCAGGAACCCGGAGCAGTTGGTTAAAAATATTTTTAAAAATGCATTTTCACCGTGTTCTGAACTATTCTGAAAGTTTCAAATGTCTAGCTAGTCGGGAAGTTAGTTAAATAAATTTTCTGTTGAATCATATAAACGCTGCCGAAGGCAGTGGGGACCTGAAACAGTTGACTAAAAGTATTAAAAAAAATCCCTCTTCGGCAAGCTTAAAGGCAAAGGTAGATTCCTTTACCTTGTATGGAATTACAATTTCATTTTGTAATTATATAACATTAACATTATTTAACATTGGACCATTTGGACACCACTAAATTTCAATGTTAATTGTTACGAATTTATTAAATTGTATGATTTGGCGAGAGTTTAGTGACAAAATTTGCGACTTATCAATGAAATTTGTGATTTGGCGACAAAATTTGATAACTGACAATGAAATTTTTAACTTGGCGATGAAATTTGTTACTTGACGACAAACTTTGGCGAGCTTGGCGATGGAGTATGCCAGCTTTGGCGTCATTATATTTTCTTCCCACGCGAAAACCTCTTATCTCTTCACAGACCAATGCCTTGTTTCCACAAGATAAAAAGTTAAAGGAAGCTGTAACGCATTATTCTCAATTTAAATCGTAGATTTAATTTCTTGCCTAAACCGGCGTTCTAAACTATTCACCACAAACGATATTTTTATTAAGACTAACTTAATATTTTAATTTTATATTTTTAAATAATTAGCTAAAGCAGTTACCATGTTTTTTATTTTTTCACTGATCTTTTTTATTATCTTTTACACGTGACGTAAGCATCAGATTATAAATTTAAGCAATTAAAGCTTCTAGCAAACCCATGCGAAATTTTCGCATTTTAGTTCTTTTCTTATTTACCTGTAAAATTTGAAATTCATAAATGTTCTACCAGTTTCACCATCTAATTTAAATTTTAATTCATCAAAATCCAAATTATTATTGGAACCAAATTAATATTGTGTGATAAATGAAACCAAAATCATTTAAAGAAAGGTTTCAAAATAAAATTAATGTCTGACGACCTGGTTTCCATACTTCCCCAATCAGTACAAATTTAGTATAGAACCCCCATGGCGACTTTTAAATTTTTGACGTCATGCTGATGATTTACTTATTGACATGTCTTTATTTATTATTTGACATGCCTTTTTATTTATTATTTATTTATTTATTTTGATATAATTCAGTACATTGTTGCAATTGTGACGTCATATTTTCTGTTGAATTACACATTTTTTTTTTTTTTTTTTTTTTTTTTTTTTAATCAGATTATTATATTATCGTTTGCACGTGACATAAGCATCAGATTATAAATTTTTGCAATGAAAGCTATCCACGATTGTAATGAAATGCTCGCCCTCTGGTGGGCTAAGGTGAAATTATCACACCACTGCATATCATCATATTATGCAATCGATTTTCCATGATGTAATGGCGGAGAAAGAACAATAATAAATACACGTGGCTATTATATTTAATAACAACTGCAGTTCAGAAAGCGCCATCTATCGATCATTACAAACGCGGATAGACAATGTTCCACGCAATTGACGAAAAATCACTTTTTAGCTTGTAACTTCTAAGCAATTGAAGTTATCGAAAATGTTTAAATACAAAAGTTGTTTTTTAGGGTAAGGCGGTAATTCACCTGATTTAAATTTTTTTCCTATTTTCATTATTAAAGAAATTATGGGCAAATGAAAATTTTCACCCCCCCACCATTTCCACCCCCTTTGAGCTGGATACCCCATCTACGAACTCGACCGAGATTTTTACTGTCCTGACAACATATCCCGAGCTGGTTAAATTTAAATAATAATTACTCCAGTTATCGTGTTCACAACTTAACATGGGAAAAAGCGTTATACATATATATATATATATATATACCTATATATATATATATATAAACTTTTGAACGGAGGGGGGTTTTGGGTTCTAGGGGTCATGATCGGTGAAGATATGAAGAAATTTTCCAGAAGTCTTGTCATGAGAACCATTGCAATAGTTAGATCTCCTATACGGAATCTACCTAAAATGTATTGTCACCGTGTTTTGAGCTATCCTGAAATTTTCAGATGTCTAGCTAGTCGGAAAATTAGGGACAAATCGATTGTAATCCTTGTACTGATAACGCTGCCGAAGGCAGCGGGAACCCGAAACAGTTTGCTAAAGGTATTAAAAAAATGCATTTTAACCTTATTCTGAACTATTCTGAAAGTTTCAAGTGTCTAGCTAGTCGGGAAGTTAGTTAAATAAATTATCTGTCGAATCATATAAAAGCTGCCGAAGGCAGCGGGACCTGAAGCAGTTGACTAAAAGTATTAAAAAAATGTATTGTCACCGTGTTCTGAGCTGTCCTGAAAGTTTCAAATATCTAGCTAGTCGGAAAGTTAGTTAAAAATCGATTGCAAGATTTGTACCTGACAAACAAACAAACATACATACATACAAACAAGAATCGAAGTTAATAAAAACATGGTTAATAAAAACCTCCCATTATTTTTTAAAAAGTTACATTTTTTTTAATTTTTATACAGTCCCTCTACGCAAATTTTGTCAATTACGAAGTTTTTATTTTTCATTCAACAAGACCATTAGAAAAAAACGCCTAATTATATCTTTAAAACCAACCGAATTATCATACAGTAAAAAGTGACTTATGCTATTTTTCCGTATTATTTAAAAGGCTGGCTTTTCGGTGAAAATAGGGATCATATACAAATTGATAACAGAAATTTTTAGATCAAAAACATAATGTGTCGAAAATCTTTCAAATGCATTTAAAGTAATCCTTAGAATTTTAAAATGTGTTTCGAATTTAGCATCTTGTTCAATAACGACTTTGAAACATGCAAATGCTATGATACATTTTATCTTTTTATAATATGTCACAAATTTACATTTCTATTTTGATATATGGTCCCTATAATCAGAGTTCAGTTTTCAATTAACGGCCCTCTTCGCTTACAGTCGCCGGAAACTTAAACCAATGTTATTCTATGGGAAATTTTCTTTACTTATAACTCATTAACTAATACATATTTTTGAATTCTGTTTTCCCATTCAGAAAATTCACAACTGTTAAATTGACGGACTTTTTTAAAAAACGGATTTTTTTTATTTTTAATATTTTATTTTGAAACTGTAAAATGAATAATTTCACATATTGAAAATTCATGTTTTACAGCTTCAAAATAAAATAATTAAAATTAAAAAAAAAAAAAAAAAAAAAATCCATTTTTAAAAAAAGGTCTGTCAATTTAACAGTTGTGAATTTTCTAAATATGAAAACAGAATTCAAAAATATGTATTAGTTAATGAACTATATGTAAAGAAAATTTCCCATAGCATAACATTGGCATAAGTTTCCCGCGACGGTAAGTGAAGCGGGCCCTTAAGTGTAATTCAATAAGTTTTAAAGATACAAGAAGGCAGTTTTTTGCAATGATGTTGTTGCATTGAAAATAAAAACCTTCTAATTGACCAAATTTGTCTAGAAGGGTCGTATAAAAATTTAAAATATATATTTTTTTGAAAATTAACAGGAAGCTATTTTTATTAGCGTAGTTTTATTTCCTATCTTATTTTGTTCACTTTTGCAATTTACATTATCCTCTCATCTCTGATAGGTAAAGAATTAACCGCGTTTCAATCTTTTTGGAACACTCTGTAGAGACTTAGATATAGCTATCATTAAAAAATAAAGAAAGAAAGAAAAAAGAAAATAAAAAAGAAAGGACAGAATAAATAGTGGTACTCTCTGCATAATATACAAAAAAATTCAATAAGAAAATTTTTAAATAGCAGATATTTCACATGTTAAGTTTTGTTCATTTCCATGTTATAGAGATTGAGCTATAGCTGTAAAGGAAATCAGTTGATAAGTGTTGTACAGGAGTGTTCCTTTTTAGCGTACATATTAAATTAGAATCAAGCCAAAGCACGTGAAACTCCAATTAACTATTACAATTTCGTGCATAGTTCTTGAGCTACGTAACAACGCACATAATATTTTGATAGCACCAACACATATGAACATATCCTAGATATATTCAAATCGTATCGGTTTGGACTGATTAGGACGTGTAATTCTATCTTAAACAATTACATTAATATAATACTTACTTCTTGAATATAGAAGAAATTAAATAAATAAATAAGAAGTAAAAAGATCGTAATAAATAATTAAAATACGTCCCATTAATACATTGCACTGACATTTAAATAAAATCAGGTTTAAGTAAAATATCGATAACCTAATATCTTAACATCGATATTAAGAGACAGCTCATTCAATACACTAAACATCAGTACTTTCACTACTTTTATCCTGCTTCGAAACAAAGCAAGTTTTTCCTTACATCGGCACAGAGCCGGCATATCGGCATCCAATCTTCCGTTTTACGTCATTAAAGTTGAGAAGAAAAGAATAAAAAATGAAAAAACATTGTTCAAATCCTTGACGGGAGAAAAGGATCGTTTAGTTTACTCACGTGAAATGAATAGGTAAGTGTTAATATTAACTTTCTCCTTTGACATTTTGACAATATTTTTTCCTGTGAATAGATTATATTTAATAATAGATCTTCGGGCCATTAATATTATAATTAATACTTTTAAGGGTTTTGTTATTATTATTTTTATTATTATTTATTTTATTTTATTTTATTTTATTTTCGTTTTATGATTTATTAATTGTTTTTTACACATGCTACTATCTGAATAAAAAATTTATCTGAAAGTGTTTTGAAATGATTTTTTTTTTTTTTCCTTTTAGTATATTTAGTTATTTTCATTATATGCATGAAAAATGCCTGGAAGTTTCAATTATCTTAATAGAATTACAAATTTAAAATTTTGTTTAAATGTTTGATGTTTTATCACACGGAAATAATTGGATTAATTACCTTGAAAAATTATACATACCGTCAGTTATTGTTACCTCTTTTTATCTCTCTCTCTCTTTTCATAAAAAAGTATTCATTCATATAGCCATAGCTCTAAAAGATAACAAAAAAGAAAAATATATTGAACTTAACTGAAAAATGTTTAATGATCATTAGTTTTTAACAATTTGTCCATGATGACGTTTTTCGCACGTGAAAACGTAAAATGGGGAACATAGAACGGACAATTTTCTTGGTAAGAGTATTTGTAAAAGCATTAATATGCTATTTAATTTAAACTAAATTTATCTTTGAAAAACTTTATTATCATTATTTTCTTTTCTGTTGTTATATCTAGAAGGAAAATACTTTTTTAAATAATAAATCGCTAGTTTTCAAGCTTTAATATACATTGTCTTTAACAGAATGTGGACGGTAAGTCGATAACTTAAAATCAACACTATTTTAAAAATAAGCATTTAGCATTAACTAATAAAAGATAAAATTAACATTAAAAATAAGAGGTTTTATATAATTATTACGTTTACATCTGAATAATGGAAGTTGAGAATATTCCTGTCAAAAGCATTTTTAAAGGGGGGGGGGCAATTTTATTGCACTTATATATTAAATAAGGATACATATAGCTCATATATATCAGTACGTTACTAATTGTTATTATACAATACTTAATTTTAATGTATTTATTAGGACTAGGAGGACTGTTAGATTTAATATGGGTAAAAACGTCGCCGCCAATTTTTATAGACAGTCGTGTGTAACACCAAAATAAATAAGAAATATCAGTCCTATCGTTACAAATTTCGGTACCAAATGACAGGAGTTATTTTTCTGAATTCAGGGGTGCAAACAGTTTTTCGACACGACAATTAGATTTTTTTAGGTGGCAAAACTTCATTTTAATTCATTTCAGTCATTTTAAAAAGTACATGGCCCAGTTTTACGGTCAAAAAATGAGATAAAAAATAAAAATTTTACAGATTCAAATTAATAGTCCTCCGTACTAAACTAAATTCTGTCTTTCACATAATTTTTACTTTAAAGAAATAATAATAACAATTTATTGCAGAAAATAAAGACAGTTCTAAATTGGCTATAAAGGAAATTTTTTTTTTTTTTTTTAAATAAATTTTGTTGTTTTATTCGTTTTATATGTAAATATTTATCATGTTTCTAAACGTTCCACAGAAGATTTTCTAGATTCATTTAGTTAGAACTTACCTACACAGAGGCATTAAAAATGGCACATTTTTTATGAAATTGTTTTAGTCATTAACAATATTTATTCCCGAATATATATATATAATTTTTGTAGTATAAAATAAACAGTTTTTGAATGTCTTATATTCGCATTCTTCTAGGTATTACTCAAACGTAATTGTGAAATTTTTCACAAAACACGAATATAAGATTTTTAATATCCATATATATATTTATATATATTTTTCTTTTTCTATTAACAAAAGAAAGAGTATTTTTGAGATTACTTTTATAATTGCATTTTAAGCTTTTCAATTTTTCAATATTATTTTTTAAAGAATCTTGTATGCTATTTTTAATAACAATTTTTACTCAGATGACTTTAGCAGCAAGGAAATTTTAGTTAAAAACTTTTATATATTAGGACTGAGGACTATTAGTCTCAATCTACAGATTTTTACGATACCAGTTTTACGATAGTTGGACATTTATCGAAATCAAAAATTTATCGAAATATAACTGAATAATTCGAAAACGATATTATAATTTGAAAAAAAAAAACTAACTAATAGTCCTCCGCACTAAACTAAATTCTGCTTTTGCCAGAATATTACCAAAATCGTTCTTTTTTTTTTTTTTTTTTTTTTGAAAGGAAAAGAAAAGAAAATTAATAATCAGTTTCGAAACGAACAGTATCGAAAAAGTTTTTTTTTTTTTTTTAAATAATTTTGGATTAGGAAATAAAAAGCGCGCGTGCAAAATGAAATATAAAATAAAACAAGATAATTAAGTTTGAGTTTGATTTATTGTTATTATTATTTTAACAAAAAAATCTGCCAAAACAAATAAAGAAAATGTCATCGTCAATATTGCGACAAAGATTTAAAATGAGCCATGGAGATCCTATTCTAAAACTGTACTGCCTGCGGAAGTGTAAAAACTGGGTCACCAACCATGAATTTTATTTATTTATTATTATTGTTGTTGTTTGCTGCTACAATAATTAAACTTAAGTTAAATTTTATGTATTGATCCTTAAAAATTGAAATTCAACATTTCAAACAACTAATTGATATTATTCCGTTACCAACAGTTAAATGAAATGCAAAACTTTCCTAGACAAATTAAAATGAAAACAAATACTTTAATTCTGCAATGTATGTTAATATACTGTGTGTGTGTATATATATATAGTAAAGAAAAAGAAAATAGGAAAAAGAGGGGGGGGTGGCAGTTTAATGTTGACAAAAATATATAAATGGAAATACTATGTAATAAAATGTGTAAATAATGGGGGGGGGGGGGGGACTTTTTCTATACTGTTCGTTTCAATACTGATTATTATTAATTTTCTTTTCTTTTTCTTTCAAAAAAAAAAAAAAAGATTTTGATGAAATTCTGGCAAAAGCAGAATTTAGTTTAGTACGGAGGACTATTAGTTATTTATTTATTTTATTTTATTTTATTTTATTTATTTTAATTTTTTTTTTTTTTTTTTTTTTTTTCAAATTGTAACAACGCTTTCAAATTATTCAATTATATTTTCGATAAATTTTAGATTTCTATAAATGTCCAACTATCGTAAAAATGGTATCGTAAAAATCCATAGATTGAGACTGATAGTCCTCCTACTTAAAAAAAAAATAAAATAAAATAAAAAGTCTGTGCGCTATGTAATGAATATATAAAAGCTTACAAAGATGTTATAGAGTAATGTAAACAATATTATACAATTGAAATTTTTATTTTTTCAGACTGAGTGAAAATAATGCCTGGACCGGGAGTCGAACCCCGGATCTTTGACTTACAAGGTCAAGGCTCTACCAATTGAGCTATCCAGGCCGACAACCGGTCAGTATTACTCACTCAGACAACCTTTAGGCAGAAACATCTCTGGTCTATCATGTAGATAGCTCAACAGAAATAAGCCGCAGGAAATGGAAAACACCATTAAACAATGGGAGAAAGAAATACAATTTTTTATTAAAATCACACAATCAACTGTGGAAAAAAATCATATTTAAAATCATAAAATATGATTTTCTTCCACAGTTGATTGTGTGATTTTAATTAAAAAAAAAAAAAATTATACTAATTATAAAAATATATGCGCTGTGTAAAAAAAAAAAAAAGAAAAAGAAAAAAAGAAAGCGTATAGCAATCTAAGCAATTTTATAGAAACCATGCAAATCTATACGCCATTTAAAAATACATTAAAACTTAAATCGATGTAAGCCTACAACATAAAAATGATTTCACAGAAACAATAAAGATAACATTTAAATTTTTTATATGTTCATGAGGTAAAAAAGTCATATTTGGTACACTTATTAAAAAAGAAAAAAAAATAGCCTGTCAAGCTATAACATATAGAAAATTCGGTTTATTTTATTTTATTTTTTCCTAAACACGAATAATTTAGTACGAAGTTTAAACTTCATACTACATATGTAACCCTATACGGTTTTTCATGCGTATACGTTTTTATTGAAAATAATCATAAAATTCTTTATTCTTCTTATTTGTCCATTTTTAGCTAGAAGAAAAAAAAACTTCAATACATACTGCAGTGGAACATTACAGTGGTGGACATAATTATAAGACATCTATCTAACTTGACAAATAATGAAAGAAAAGATTCAGAGCTTAAAATGTTTTATCAAATACGTCAAAAAAATAAATTTATTCTGTTATCACACGTAATTGTTTTACAGAAATGATATTTTTATAGAGTTTAATAAAAAAATTTAAAAATACCATGGACAAAATTATAAGACACCCTAACATTTTAATTAAAACAACTGCTTTTTTTTTTCGAAAATAATGTGCAATATGCAACTTTTCTACATGCTGTTATGACGTCAGCAGTTAACTAAAGCAGACGATAACCGACTTCACGCATTTACAAATATGCCACGAGGTACAGAATTAAAAGAAAGTGAAATTCGCGAAATTTGGAGATTAACTGGAACTGGTGTTTCAATTAATAATATTTCAAAAGTTATTAAACGCTCTAGATGTGCAATTAGAAATGTTTTGAAAAGAAGAATTAATGGATCGGTGATTAAAAGATCTGGACGTACTCCTTGCTTCTTCTCGAGAGACAGACGCCATGTGCTTTCGCTCGCTACACAAGATGAGATGACCACTACAGGCATTAAAAATGCTTTGAAACTGAATTGTTCAAGGAGAACCCTTCGCAGGGTGTTGCATAATGCTTCCTATGTGAAATATAAAGAAATTTGAAGAAAAAACCACCGCTTCTAAGCCGGCACAAAATGGAGCGTCTAAACTTCGCTAAACAAACTATGGCCTGGACCTCCAAATGGTACTCTGTGTTATTTTCTGATGAAAAAAAAAGTTTAACCTAGAGTCCTGCGCGGGTCGGGTTTTACCCGACCCGAACCCGACAGATGAATTTTAAATCAACCCGAAACCCGACCCGAACCCGACAAAAAAATTTTCATCAACCCGAAACCCGACCCGAACCCGACAAAAAAATTTTCATCAACCCGAAAACCGACCCGAACCCGCAACAGAGAATTTTTTGCGACCCGAAACCCGAAAAATAAATCAGCATTACTTATTAATCTAAAAATCATGCAAAACAATGTAAAATGATATAACATGGTATAAAATAAAGTAAATTTTCATTGTCACGCAGTTGGTAAATTATAAAAAAAAACTAGTATGTTGTGGTAAACACAAGACATTACTCTGCATTTTCCTGTCAAATTCACTAAGTGCGAATAATTTATTAAAACTATTATTAAAAGGTTTAACGTGATGAATGCAAATAATTTTCATCTTAGGGAAATCTAACACTAAATATCCAAAGAGAGACAGTTTTATCGTCTATAACTTCTTAAACAATGCGTTTTTATTATGGTTATCTCACATATCATGGTTCGTACAGTTATATGGTATAGAAATTGAGATATAGCCATCCTGTTATCGATGAAATTTGCAGTATAATAACGTCACCTATTGGCCGAGAAGCATTCAAACTGAGTCAGCATAATGTCTCATAATCTCGCCTTCTCACATATTAAGTTTTGTTTGATGATACAAAACAGAACATGAGATATAGCTTTCCTTGTAATTGTAGAAATCGCTGTCTAGCAGCGCCACCTATTGAACGGTTTACACCAAAAGTTGACAGGCGCTAATATATATTAAATGGCACATACATGCAAATTTATATGAAATTATGTGCAGTAGTTCTTGAGATATAGCCTTTTCTTAAATTGCGGAAATCGCTGTGTAGCAGCGTCACCTGTTGGCTGATAGGCATTCAAATTGAATCAGCATAATATCTCATATTGGTCTTCTCACATATCAAGTTTTGTTGGATTATACGCAACAGAACCTAAGATATAGCTTCCTCTGAAATTGCAGAAATCGCTGTATAGCAGTGCCACCCGTCGAGCGGTTGACACCAAAAGTTGATAGAATCTAATACTTTTTTCTACTAAATATAGGAGAAAGTAAAAAAAAAAAAAAAAAAAAAACTTGTAAACTGCGAAATCTTTTCAATTTCCAGAATGCAAATGCCAGGTTATACTGCATTTGTATTGCTTTCATTTATATATTAACAACAGTCGAAAAAGATTTATAATACTTTTCTAATTTTCATACAATTTCTACAAAAGATACATATTAGTTTCGTTGAAGAAAAGAAAACAGATCCAGATACAAATACGAATCTATTTTTCTGGCGGATATCCGCGGATACAAATAGGGAGCTCCGGTACATGTCTGCCCACCAGCGGCCGAGCGGTTCTGCGCTCGAAGCTGGTAGATGGGAGGTGTCGGGTTCGATCCCAGGTCGCGCTCATCGACCTAGCCGTTCAGAGTTTTCCGTGTTTTCCTCCGAAACACGCGTAAATACGGGCTAGGACCCCTTAGAAAGACTCAAACGGAGGGCAATCTCCCTATAGGCCTAAGACTATTCTGAAGTCAATCGGCCTTAAATCCTCCAACCAACCAACCAACTGATACATGTCTAGTATGTGCAGAATGTTTAAATTAGTTACATAGTTGTAAACATGCCTATAAATTTATGTTTATAATTGTAAAAATCATTTTGAAAAGTGTTCTCAAGTCGACCCGACTTGTTGAAAACCAAACCCGACCCGAACCCGAACCCGACCCGCACGAAAAAAAGATCAGTCAACCCGACCCGAACCCGACCCGCAAGAGAAAAAATTCTGTCAACCCGACCAGAACCCGACCCGGGTCGGGTCGGGTTCGGGTAAAATCGGGTTACCCGACCCGATGCAGGACTCTAGTTTAACCTGGATGGTCCTAATGGGTTTCAATATTATTGGCATGATTTACGGAAGTCTTCTCATGTACTAATGAGCCGCCAAATGGGTGGAGGCTCAGTAATGGTTTGGGCTGGTTTTTCGGCTCAAGGGAAAACGGATATTGTTTTTGTGCATTCAAGAATGAATTCCAAAAAGTATAAGAATCTTCTTAAAGACCAACTAGTCATATACGGTGAACTTCCTTGTGGCGAAAACTACACTTTCCAGCACGATAACGCGCCAATTCATGCATCACACGAAACAAAAAAGTGACTTTCAGAGCAAAGTATCAATGTTTTCCCGTGGCCTTCTCGCTCCCCAGACTTAAATCCCATCGAAAACTTGTGGAGGATCTTAGCTCGTGCAGTTTACCGAAATGGGAGGCAGTTTATATGTGTCGAAGACCTAAAGAATGCTATAAAATGTGTTTGGGAAGAAACGTCTTGCGATATTTTGTTAGAATTGATAGATTCGATGCCGAATCGCATCTGTCATGTTATAAAAAACAATGGCGGCTCCACCAAATATTGAATAACCGTGTTAGAGGATTTTCTTTTAGACCATTATGTTTTTGATAAAACATTTTTATGCTCTGGATTTTTTCTTTCAGTATTTGTCAAATTAGATAGGTGTCTTATAATTATGTCCACCACTGTATGCTTTACTACTATCACATATTTTCATGTACACGAATTCTCGTGTTCTTTTATTTCTTCTTCTTCTTTTTCTTACGTATTGATCAGGGACAATGACATAACATCATGACGTCACATCCAGCGACACATAATATTCTGCTACAGATAAAATAAATTAGATAATTCTTATTTATTAGGTACTTCATTATTTTCACGGTCCCCTTTAACGCCAATGTTCATTATCCTGTGATTGATTTTGAAAAAAAAAATCAATTATTGTAATTAATTGTTTTTATCTTTTGTTACTTATTAACGAAATTTATTTAAATCATTATTAATTTATTACTAACTATTTTAATCACAATTTTCATTTAAATTTTTTATAATCATTTTAATAAATTACTTTGAGTTGCCATCAGTTTGGCAAAATGTTTTCTGCTTCTGCGCAGTTTGGTGGTTTATTGTGGAGGCCGTGAATATAAATAAACCTTTTTGTTATCATTAATATACATTTATTATTATTATTATTGTGTGTGTGTGTGTGTGTGTGTGTGTGTGTGTGTGTGTGTGTGTGTGTGTGTGTGTGTGTAATTAAACGCAATCTCATGTATATGAACTATGCGATGACCTATATCCGTCGTTTTCCATAAACTATCGTAATCTATGATAATATGCTTCTTCTTCTTTTTTTTTTTTTTTTTTTATGCAACTTCGTTTAAAAAAAAAAAAAAAAAATGATAATGTTGCACAAATGTTTAGTTGTGCAAGATAAAACAACACTGATAACCGTATGACAAATTTCCCAAACATTGCCTCTGCTTTTCTCGTCATATTATACATTACAACACAACGCTGATTGATCGAGGAAGCACAGTGGAAATAATCAGTCAGTTTTACCAGATAAACTGATAAATGTAAACGGAAAGTAAGTCCACATCATCACACTGTTTCAGATTTCAGATAGGCTAGATATGATAAAATTTTTAATGATAATGATTGGATAAATTTTAATATTTCCTTTAAAACTTTTTTTTTTTTTTTAACTGGATGGATCACATTAATATTTTGATTATTATATCTTTAAAAAAAAAAAAAAAAAAAAAAAAACTATTAAGAAATACATGGTTTTTAATAGCTATGAAAATATGCATGTTTAAATTTCTGTCAATGAATTATGCATGCAAAAGGCTTCTAAAACTCTGTCACTCATAAATTAGGCTCCACTTTCCAAAATGATGCAAAAACAAATATTATTATTATTATTATTTTAAACCAAAATTAAGTAGTTAGAAATATTTAGTTACTACACATTAATATTAGATTCAGCAGTAAAATTTAAATAATAATAATAATAATATCAATAAATCGTTAAAAACTTTTCAATATAACATTCAATATGATTCCAACTAGTTACAATTATTAATGAAGTGTTAATGCCCCATTTAGAGAATTATGATGATTTTCGAAATTACCTTTTTTTAATACGAGTATTAAAATTACTAAAACTATTTTAAAATTATATTAATACCATTATATTATTCAAACAAGAAATCAGTGAAGCACAATAATTTTATATAAATTTACATAATATATGTATATTTTTAATATTCCATGAATAAAAAAAAAAAAAAAAAAAAAAATTACACATTATAAAGCAGCGGTTCTCAAACTGTAGGTCGACCCACCAGTGAGACGTGAGCCGATTTTTGGTGGATCGCGGAAAATTTTTGAATGTACATCTAACTTTCTACAATTTTCACAAATATGATGCTAGTTAGCATTAGAGTTTCCAGGGTATAAAAATGAAAGTAACCCAAAATCAGTGTGTGTTATTTGCAAAAAAAAAGTACTTGCAAATGAAAATATACGCTCCAGTAAATTTCTTCGGCAAGCACACTGAAAATGAACCTCTTGAATTTTTTAAAATAAACTTCAAAAAAGAATTTTTGCATTTTACCGAAATCAACGAAAGGACACGCTTAAAAATAAAGTTTAAAAATAAAGTTAAAAATAAAGTTATCGTACTTGCTAAGACCATGTAATGGCCACATTTTCAAGCTTGTCTCTTTTTATATAGATGATAAAAACACGCAAGCAAAAAAAATCTCTTATATATATGTACATATATGTATTTGGTGGGTGGGGTCAAGTATCTGAAAATTTTCAGTGCATGTAAGATGAAGTGGGTCGGTAACAATTTGATTTCTAACAAGTAGGTCGCAGTGTAAAAAAGTTTGGGAACAACTGTTATAAAGCATTGGTAGCAAAAGATAATTAAAGGGAATTTTGAAAATTTCCCATGGTATGAAGTTAAAACAATTCGTAAGTTTCGGTAAAGTTATATTTCTATTTATACGCATTCTAAGCATTGATTAATAATAATAATGATAATAATTAAATATTTAAGAAAGAACTAGAGAAAGAATATCTAAAAACGCATTTTAATATTCAAAAAGCTCGAAATTTTTAATTAACATTAAATTGATGTTTGAAGTTCGAATGCACAATTATTATTCTGATAAATTCATTTTGATCACTTTACTCTGTGACAAATATTTGCTTATTTTTTTTTTAATTAGAATAGAGACTAATTAAAAAAAAAAAAAAAAACCGTATTAAAAAAAAAAAAAAAAAAAAAAATGGGAAAGCCAAGAATTCTTCATATTAAATGTAAAGAAATACTAGTACGTTCTGGCCATCACAAAACTTTCTTGTTTACTTTCCTACACAAATTCGCGCAGTACAAATTATTTATTAAAATTATACTCTATGAAAAATGCAGAATATTTACATTTCAGAGAAGTATAATACTGACTGAGGAAAACAAGTCAATTTTGTGTGCTACAGATGACATCTAAGCAAGCGATTTTATTTTCCTCTTACGGATTGATTGATTGATTTATTTATGAAAAAATCCGTATTTGTTTTAAATTATCACAAATCCATGGTCCAACCATTTATTTCAAAGTTATTGATGAATTATTTCGAAAGATACTCATATTAAAAATTTACAACCCCCGAGAAGTACTTTCTCGGGGGGGGGGGGCAGAAAGCGGTACCCCTATATATAGATTTTTTTTTCTGTTTATCTATTAGTATTATAAATATTTTATTTTTTAATTTTACATTGAAACATTAAAAACAACTCTCATTACGTACATTTATTATAATTTTTTTTTCTATACTAGAATATTAAAATTTATGAGGAAAATTATACGACAGCGCCAGCCTGTTGAGTGATTAATTCCCATAAATAATCAGTAATAATTTATGTCAAGATCCATCCAGATATCAAGTTTGGTTGAATTCCGTTCATTGGTTTGGTAATACAGTGACCTAAAAAATAATGGTAATACAAGGATATACAAACAGACAAACATTCTATTAAAATGGTCAAATCGTGTTCAGAATATCTCAAAACGTGTAATTAAATTGAAAACTATAGATAAAAAAAAATCTCACGAATTGAATTATTTCTTCTTATGTATATAGAAGAAAGTAGTAAAAAAAGAGGAAGTTAAATGAGAAAAAAATTCTCGACTAAACGGCCATCAGTGTTTTCCTTTAGCTGTTTAAAAATAACAGTTGCGTGAACAGTGCTTGTTAAATTGTTGAATGATATTTTTCTTTGTAATTCTTCTTTGTGTAATTCTTTTATAAAAAAGGGTTCTTAAAAAGACGCTTTATAAATGAAGTATTTCACAATAATTAGAAATGTTTTTCACCTTTTTCTACTATTAATTAAAATTTACAGATTTCCTCTTTCCCCCTAAGTTTAATATTTTTCTATTAATCTTACATTTATGCTTTCATATTAAGATTTAAATTAATTCTTATTTTGAATTTTATTTTTCTCAGAAATAGGTTACTTTTGTTTAACTTAATTATATTACTGCTTGTTGTCAATCCAGTAGCTATAACAGTCGATTTTCAAGTATGTAAAAATTTTTACTAATTGGATACATTATTATTAAGATAAGTAAAGAAATAAAATGGTAAACTGGATGTTGGCGGACATCTTGATATAAATGCAAGGTGAAATGATGCCAACGCGATGCAATGATGCAAGAAAAGGATGACAACACTAAATATCTGATTAAAAAAATCGTCCTGTCGTTAAAAAAAAAAAAAAAAAAAAAAAAAGAAGTCTATTTTTATTAACAAATTCTGTAATATAACGGGTGTACCAGAATAAAATAGACTGATATAAATTGATGTATAACTAAATTTATTTAAGTGAAACCCAACTTGGTTTTACACATAAACAATATAGATAGAATAATAAACAAAATGCAACATATTAATTTATGTAAATAATCCCCGTTGCTGTTTGTCGTTCGATGAAAGCGTCTGGTCCAACTTAGTTTCCATTATTACGTCCTTTCTTATTCTCTTTACAGCTCGTTTTAGTTCTGAAATCAGTATTTTTTAACATTTTATTTTATCCCAGTTCATTTGTTGTACAAATTCATCTTAAATCGTGTAGTCCAGTAGATTTAAATCATTTTTTCATCAGAAAAAAGGATTCTCTCAGTCTAACCTTTTCTGAAATTGTGTCGCACCCAATTAGCGAATTTGATTCTTTTCTGCTTTTGGGTTTCTATGAGTTTAGGTTGTATTCGTTTTTTGTAAGGTGTTAATCCAATGTCATTTTTAAGTATTCGCTGTACAGATGGTTTTGATATTTTCAGTTCCCTAGCAAGTTTCCTTATGGATATGCTCTCCTTGTGTGTCAAGCGACTCTTCACTTTTTGAATCAGATTTTTGGTGCGGACAATGCGTGGAGCGTGGACAGTCTGGAGGTTGAGATGTTTTAAAATTGTCACTCTTTCTAATCATATTATACCACTTAAAAACAGTGGCACAACTTAAAACACCTTTCAAATGACGAAATATTTTGCTTCTGGATTCTCCACTTTTGAACTTGGAAAGTACCAATTTTTGTACTTCTTTGCTTTTCACACTATCCTGTAGTTGCAATGTAATTTTTGCTTTTGAGTTGTTGCACAGATTTTACCAATGTAATTAAGAATCTATAAATAACGTATATGTCTATATATAATATAAAATTTCCATGCATACATACAAATAGTAATAGTCTATTTTATTCTGGTACACCCGTTATATAAATAACTTTTCATGAGTATAATGAAAAGAATGAAAACGAAAACTAAACAGATGAATAATTCACCACAAAACCCCCACAAAGGCCAATTAGGTAACTAGTTAACTAGAATAGGTTTAATAATTTTATTCTATTTGAATAGTTATATTAATTTAAATTTATTAAAAAATTAATAAAATTATATACGCCTAAATTTAAAACTAATTAGATTTCAAAACTTGTTGAAAACAAGTAAAAGAAGGATCTTTTAAGGTAATGTAGTAGAAAAGAAGGAACTAATAGTAGATAGTATTAAAAAGGTTAAAAATCAAGCTTACAATAACGAAATTATATAGATAGCCAAACAAACGACGAAGAAACCGAAAAAGAGATAAAATACTCGTAAAATCATAAAATAAGTTTGATTCCACTAAAACCAATAGAATGTTAAGCGAATGATATAAATATGGAAAAAAAAAAGTTTATCATTGATTTTAATATAAATAAAAATATATTACAAATATTTAAAGGATAACTTTTTTCCCCGTACGTACAGTCGGTAACAAAAGTCTCCGAACACTAGCAAAAATTCCTATATAAAAAAAGTGCACTTAATACAGTTTTGTTAAATAAATCCTTGTCGAATCATGTTCTTAGACTGACTAAGAACATGATTCGACCAGGATTCATTTAACAAAACAGTATTAACTTTACTTTTTTTACATAGGAATTTTTGCTAGTGTTCGGAGACTTTTGTTACCGACTGTACGTACCAAAATATTTAAGATTTCAAATCAGATAAATATATCTGAATAAGCGAAATATTTTTAAAACAGCTGTGTAAGTACCGATTACGAACTTTGACTGTTATTCGAAAGAGCAGTTGGAACTTGGCAAGGAGCTTACACTGAAAACTTCTTCTTTGAAGTTCTGTCCAAGATGTCGTCCATGTGAGGATTTACTATTAATTGGAAATCAAAAAGGATATATCATATTTTGACTAGAACAGTAAGTAAACAATTTTTATTTGTTTATTTTTTACTTTCTATAACCCATATAAGATACAGAAATTATTGTTTTTGTGTCGAAGTTCAAAATTGAGTTTATATATTTATACGTTTTATTGCTTCCCCCCTCCCCCTTTTCCGAAAATTAGGCTTTTAGTGGTTGGTCTGTGTAACTGTCTATGTGTTTGTCAGTCTGTTTTCAGTATAACTCAGAAACAAATGTTAGCAGTAATTCTCAAACTTGGTACTTCAACCAAAGTATTCAGATACATTGCATCTACAGTGCGTGCAAGACGTGTAGTTTAACATCTTTATACTACACTTAACAAAGTGATACTTGCCTGTATTTTTAAAAGCATATTTCACATAGAATTCAGTATGAAAGGTATTTATCGTTTACAAGACCACACAACATATTTCTGATATGTAATTGTTATGTATGGAAGTGATATAAGTGCATTGGGAGTTAAGTCACTTTTTACCATGTTTTTATTGACTTCTATTCTTGTTTGTTTGTGTGTTTATTTGTCCGATACAAATCTTGCAATCGAATTTTAACTAACTTCCCTACTAGCTAGACATTTGGAACTTTTACAATAGCTCAGAACCCGATGACACCATAATACTTCGAAGTCAGATTTTCGAATTTTTTATTAGCTTTCTTATAATTAATTAAAATAGGAAAATAATAGCATCCTAATAGCGTTAAAATAGCCATTAAAATATTAGCCATAATTTAATTGTTGGCAAAAAAAAAAAAAAAAAAAAAAAAAAAAAACGAGTTCATTTTCTTTCGAAATAAAACTAAATGCATTTAATTAAACGTGAACTTTAAAAAATTATAAAAAGTTAAATTATGCATCTCACAAAAATTGACGTCATTATCACTTTAAAAAAATTATGCACATTGATAAGAGCTCTATGATTCATCAGAAAATTTAAAACATGGTATATAATTTTTTTTTTTAATCTCATAATTATTATTTTTTTATTATTATTTATTTATTTATTTGCTAAATTTAACTGCACTTATGGTGATCTGTCACCTTTGACTTGGTACCACTGAAGTAGATTTCATATAAAAGCTTATACTTCCATTTAATACTTATGAATTGAACTATATTGGGTTTTTTTTAGTAAAATATATATTCAAGCAACAATTCTTATGAATTTTTATACATTTTTTACTGATTTGAAATCTTTAAATTGCGTTTTCTCACTTTGCATTTTTTCGTGAATTCATGATCTTCAAAATGCTAAAACTTCTGCAGATATTTAAGAAAAGACTTAATATATATATTCTGATCTGATGTTTATTAAAATCTATTTAAACGAATTAAGGTTGGATTTTGCAATATCTTTATATCTTTGAAAGAAAAAATATTAAAAACTAAAATATAACAAAATTTTTTTTTTTTTTTTTTTTTTTTTTGCATAGACATGCACTTTTTAATTATTCTCTGAAAAACGAATTAATAAATTGCAAAATCCATCCCTGATTCCTTTTTGTAGGTTCTGTTATACATCAAAATAATAATAATAATAATAATAATAATAATAATAATAATAATATTTTCTTAAATATCTGCAGAAGTTTTAGCATTTTGAAGATCATGAATTTATGAAAAAAATGCAAACTTTGAATGCGCAATTTAAAGATTTCAAATCTGTAAAACAGTACATCAATAAACCACAAGAATTGTTGCCTAAATATATATTTTACTATACAAACATAATAATAGTTCAATTTATAAATATTACATGGAAATGTAAGCTTTTATATTAAATTTACTTCAGTGGTGCAAAGTCAAAAATGCCAGGTCTTCTTAAAAATTATAAAAGAAGCTTGCCACAATTTTTTTCCATTTTACTGATTTAAACTTCATTAAAATGAAAAAAAAAAAAAAAAAAAAAAAAAAAAAAAAAAAAATGGAATAAATATCCGGTCTACGGTATATATAGTTCCAGTTTATTTTATTTTATTTCATTTTCTCTGAAGAAAATAATAACATCAAATTAGTAATTTTTACGTCATTTTGCCAAAATCACAAAGAAGATTTTCAGGTCTCGCAGTGTTCCTAAAATGTCACGCTCATTTTATTATATTGTTACCACTATCTTAAAACAGTACTTTTTTATAGTTTTTTTTTTTTTTTTTTTTTTTTTTTTTTTTTTTTAACATTATTTTAGTATTAAAACATTCAAAAGAAATTTCTTTTTTACGATAGTAGTGACAATATAATATTAGGTCGTTGCAAAAGTTCGTGCGGACGCAGATCATTTTATTGTCTCCAAAGACGAGAACTTCTATCGCCGTGGTATACATTTGTTACCCGAAAAATGGGCAAAGGTTGTAGAAAGTAATGGAGAGTACTTTGATTAAAAATTGTCATTTGGTTTGATGTATTTTTATGAAATGAAGCAATAAGAAACCGCACGAACTTTTGCAACCACCTAACAAAACAAGACCAAGAGTAAAGTTTTAGGAACTCTGCAAGACCTGCGTTTTATGCAAAGTATTTTTAATATTTATCCTGAGTACGTTATTACCAAAAGAATGAAAATTACGTCATTTTGACACAATCACAGATAAACTTAACCATTTGATAGATGAAAAAAATAATTGTAACACAAGTACAAAAAAGTTCGATTTACAATTTTGCGTAGTCACCCATTATGTATAACGATGGGGAATAAATCTGGATGTTTTCCAACGTGATTTTTGAGGTTTATGCCTGGCTTTTGAAAATAATAATAATAATATAAATAATATAAAAAAAAAAAAAAAAAAGAATTTTTATGAATATAAACCTTTGGTACTAAATTGAAATACGTTAAAAAATATTTTTATTTATTTATTTATTTTTATTTATTTTTTCCCCTAGCATCGGTATAATTGCACAAAACAGCTCCCCCCCCCCCAAAAAAAAAAAAAAAAATAATAATAATAATAATAATAAATAAATTAAATAAATAATATAAATAATATAAATAACATAAGTAAATAAATGAAAGAATTTTTATGAATATAAACTTTTGGTACTGAATTGAAATATGTTAAAAAATGTTTTCAGTTATTTATTCATTTTTATTTATTTTTTCCCTAGCATCGGTATAATTTCCCAGAAACCCAGAAGTTATAAAGTGATAATTTTATTTATCGTTGACGATGTTTTCCCTCGTTTACGAAATTATTTTGAGCCCTTGTGCTACGTCATATTTTATTCGTGAACGGATGAAATAATCTTTTTAGAGATATTCAATGACATTATTATCAGTTTAACAACATCCGATCAGGCAGCGAGCACTTGTACTATAAACAAATCGAGATTGTTTTTTGATATTTTCTCGTCTGAGAACAGTTCCTATTCAAATCAAGAATTTGTAATATTGTTCGGAGTCAATTTACAAAATATTTTTTAAATCACTAATTTAATTTAAAATTAATTTTTTATTAGAATGTTCTGCTATACTTCATGTGTTATAAAATAATATTTATCCTATTATAAAAGAATAAAATATCCAAATATGCTAATTACGAAAGTTCAAAAACTTTTAATAATTATTTCAGGTCGAAATAATTAAGCACAAACCTTTCGTCAGAAGTAAAAATATAAGATGCAATTTTTTGTGAGTTGTTCCTTTTCATGCCTCACTCGTGTCTACTTTTGCGCTTGATGAAAGGGCGTGCTCATTTATTTAGAACATAGAGTAATTGTCGCACGTTTTTGCAATATATGGTATTTGATTACAAAGTTTTTATTCTGCATCTTTCAACACTAGTTTTAGGGGCATTTGTGTATGTTTCTAATTCCTTATCTAAGATAGCTGGATTATATATACATGTGCAATGTTCATGGGTGTAATTTTGTTCTGAGAATGTGATGTTACCTGTAATGTTATAGAAATGATGTTAGCAGCGTTTTAGCTGTTAGCTTGTTCAGATTTCCTTGGTTTAAATAACCTTAATTAATTATTTAACAAAAACCTTTATTTTTATTTATTTATTTATTTATTTTTTCTATTCCACTTGTTCCCTTGCTCTTGTGAAGTTGTAGCCTTTTTCTGCTTATAAAGGGTAGGCGCCAAAGCTCCCGTTGCGGGAACAATTTTTTAAGAATTTTTTTCTTTGCAAGTAATTAAGATAAATATATATTTTTCTTTTTTATATTAAATATTGAAACGCCTAGCTTCGTTGGTATTTTTTTCATCGGTTTGTAATATAACTTCTTCTTCTTCTCTTTTTTTTTTTTTTTTCCAATTATTCAGACAAAGATGTTTGTTTTTCTGCAAAATATCAGCAAAGAAAAATAATCAGCAAAATTAACTCATTCGAGTACAGGAGTCTAAAACAATGGATATGAATAAAACAATTATTTTCTTAAATCATAACAAACAGGGATCAAGAAAACTAATTTAAAAGGGTTTGGCAGTTTTTCAACATCTGTTCTACCCCAATTAGGTGTCAAATCTCCCATTTTGGAAACATACCATATCTTCTAACAAAGTATTTTTATTATTATTATTTTTTTTAATTATTTAAACTACGTACGATTAGAAATGCACATTGAAACCCAAAATATACAAAAATTCATAAATTTTCAGTGGGATTCATACAGCGGCGTTTAATGGGTTGAGCACTAAGACTATGATTTGAAGAGGACGTTAGCTTAAAACCTCAGTCAATGATCTTACAGAAAATCAAGGGAAAGCGGAGGGTTACAACCCCCCCCCTCCCCCCCCCCCAAAAAAAAAAAAAAAAAATCTCAAATTTGTCGAAAATTTTATAATTATGCATTATTTTTAATTCTCAATATTATGTAATAAATTTTTAGCCACCTCTGAAATTTTCCTCTGGCTATTTATAGCCAGAGTTGTAGAAAATTGTGCTCTGCATCTTTTATCAGGTGGGATTTATTATTGCTTTATGTGCAGTTCCACTTCATTCTACTTTTTTACACTTCCCAATCTATCAAAAAAGTGTATGTTTTCTTTATTTGCCTATCGACCTTGTTGCGACGGCTTTGAAACTGATATACGTTTTTTAACAGAATTTCTAATAGGAAAACGTTTGTGAAATATTTTAAATTATTTTACAGACGTGCATAAATAAATAAATTAATTAATAAATATAGGCTATATTACATTTAGGAGAGGTAATTCCTTGACGTGCATATATCAACATATTTAACACTCTCAAATAAAGCGAAACTAATATTTCATAATCTGTACTATTTCATGTTATGTACATGTATACGGTTTTCCTTTAATTTCTATTCATTTATATAGTTATTTTATTTTTATTTTCATTATTTTAGCTTAGGTTCTGTTAGAATTTTTGTTCTTGTAAACTTGTCTGGGATGTATCTGATTTTTCAAATGTCCAGTACATTTCAGAGAAAAAATCGAAGGGAACTTGGGCATTTTAAAACACTGCAAATGCGTGAAACACTTTTGCAACGCTATTAGAACGTAATAGTAAATACTTCTAACTAAAAGTGTTGTGATTGTATTAGGAATGTGTTGCGATTGTGTTGCGCGAGCGAAAAAAAAATTATTGCGAAGTGTTGTTGACAATTACAAGGACAAGAAATGTGTTCAGATAGTGTTTCGATCAAAATTTAAGATCCCACACAAATTCTAAACGCTTTTTAGAACATTTCTAAAACACATTCATCTTTAACGTTGAAACACTTTAGAAACGCTTATTAAACAGAATAGCCTATCCCGTGAAATAATATGCAGACGTTTTCTTAATAATTTGCTCAGCAGTGTGTATTATGGGGATTAGATTCAGAAGGCTGCTAAAGGTGAGAAAACGAAACTAGTATGTTGTTGCCATCACAAAATTTTCTTCTATATTTTACTATTAAAATTCATGCAGAGCAAATTTTTTATTCGAATAATTATATTTTTTTAATTATCACTTATTAAAATTATTTTTCTATGATGAGTGCAGGCGATTTTTATTTCAAATAAGCATAACACTAAATTATGTTTCTTATGCAATTATGTCTGTTGCAATTATGTTTCTTATGAGATGTTCTAGCTTAGAACACCAAAAAGTGTTGTTAATTTGAGGACAAAATGTGTTCTTAAATGTGTTATTTTTGTGCGCGTGCGTTTGCAGTGAAGTCTTAAATAAAGTTCCTGATGCTATTGAATAAAAAAGAAATTATAATAAATTAATTTAATAAGTTGTTTTTATTATCAACAACTTTAAATTTATTGCTATTGTTATTTCATAATGTGTACTACGAGTATTCTTCTGCGAACTTTTATCTCAAATGACGATGAAATAGCACAAGTTTTCCTTTTCCACTCAATTTTTATAGTGTGATTATTATTACTTCCTTCTATATTTATAAGAAGAAAGTATTAGATTCGTAAAAATTTTCAAACTCCAGTTTTCGATGGATTTACACGTTTTGGGATGTCCTGAACATGATTTGACTTTCTAAAGAGTGTCTCTATCTGTCTATGAGTCTGTATTACAAATTTTGTAGACACTGTATCTCACGAACCAATGAACGAAATTTTACCGATCTTCGTATTTAGTTAGATCCTGACCTAAACTGGTGCTGATTAGATTTGGGGATCAATCGTTCAACAGGTGGCGCTGTGATAATATTTTTTCTAAATTGTTAACATGGCACTATAGGACAAAATTTCGTAAAAATGTTCATAATGAGAGTTCTTTTTAACGTGAGATCTTAAAATGAATATGAATTATTGATTATAGTAGTAGTAAGCTAAAGAAAAAAAAGTTTGTACATGTAGAGAAGCAACGCTTCCCCGGGGAGTGTAAATTTTCAATATGGGTATCTTTCGAAACAGCTCATCAATACCTTTAAAACGAATGGTTGAACTATGGCTATGTAACAATCTAAAACAAAATTATCGATTTATTTTTTTTTAATGGGGGGGAGGGGGGGGGAGAATCGCATTTCTTCTTATGTAGACAGAAAATTTGACTTTTTTTCGGCATTTAGTGTTATAATTCTGCGAGATAAAAATTATTTGCATTCATCATGGAAAATAATTTAAATAAATAATAATTTAATAATTAATTTGTCTGCAAGAATTTGTGTAAATTTATATAAAAGAAAGTCTTGGGGTGGCCACAACATACTAGTTTTTTTTTTCCTTCTAAATATCCGTTTAATTTATTCATTTTTATAATTTTTGTATATTTGTTTGATTTTTAGGACGGAGGACTATTAGTCTCAATCTACGGATAAAACATTGTCTCCAGTTTTACGATGGTTGGACATTTATCGAAATCGAAAATATAATTGAATAATTTGAAAGCGATGTTATAATTTGATTAAAAAAAGAAAAAAGAAAAAAAAAACTGATAGTCTTCCGTACTAAACTAAATTCTGCTTTTGCCAGAATTTCATCAAAATCTTTTTTTTTTTTTTTTTTTTTTGAAAGAAAAAGAAAAGAAAATTAATATTAATCAGTATCGAAACGGACAGTATCAAAAACTGAAGAAGCCCTTTTTCAGACAAAAATACGTAATTTATTTTAAATTTTTAAGTGTTGCCAAGAAAGTTTAAAAGTTGATTTTAATTTTTTTTTTTTTTTTTTTTCAAATTAAAAGAAATTTACGCGTAAATATTGAAATTTATATAAAACTTTGTGAAAAATTAAACTTGCAGGGTTGGTAAAATTGACGTCATTATAGCTCTAAAGGTATTTTTCGAGATTATTATTGAAACCATTTCGAGTCATTTTATTTCACGATGTATAAATAAAGAAGAAATTTTAAAAAATATCTGCAATGGGTCACTATGTTTTCAATAAACATTTATTTATTTATTTATTTTTTATGATAACTCTGTCACATATAACATTTTTGTAAACAAGTTAAATAGGTTAAAATGTATATTTTATTTATATTTTTTATGCGCTATTTACCATAAAATGGCTGTTGTTAAATTAAAGTTCTTGACGAAAAATGTTCGGAGTCTTTCAGCGCCAAAATATAAAAAATCGCCCAAGAGGATCCACAAATAAAACTAATAAAATGAAATTTTGCTTCATAGAGTTTAGAATAGTTAAGAAACGCTATGCATTCGAATTTGGCGTCATGGTCAGTTTTTTGAGCAACAATTTGACAGTAAAAATATAAAAAATAGTAGTTAAAAAAATAATAAAAATGTATATAATATTTTTCTAACGTGGACCAGTTACAATCAATTTTTATCGAAACGATACTGACAGGGATTTAGTTTAGTACGGAGGACTATGAATTTCAATCTGTAAAATTTTTCTTTTCTTTTCTTTTTCTTTTTCTTTTTCTTTTTTTTTTTTTTTTTTTTATTGATCATCTCTCATTTTATTCCGATTTAATATAAGAGTATAGATATTATATTTCTCTTATGTTGCAGACACGAATCATTCTGTCATTTTTAACACGCTTTTATTAGCTTCACCTGTATGTATGTTTGTATGTTTGTAACCGGGGAGCAAACAAAAATCTATATTGTAAAAAAGGATTTTCCCTATGTGAACGCTGTGGCTGTGAGGTAAAGCTCCGCGCTACGAACCTGAAGGTCTAGCGTTCGAGCCCAGTCTGGGGAGATTTTTTAAAAATGGTTTTTGCTTAATTCTAAATTATTTTAATTAAAGATTTAAATGTATGTAAATATTATGGTGTGTCACTCACACGATTTTCTCTTACCCTGCATTTTAATACTAAGATAGATATTTTGTGCTTTTTAGTTCACATTTCTATAAAAGCGTGTTCTTTAATTTTTTAAAACTATAATATTATTTCCACTAAGCTTAAATGCGGTTATCCTCTAGAAAAAAGGAAAGATCATAATAACAACATTTGAAAAATTAAATATATTTAAAACACTTTAAACACACGTAAATATAAATTTATTTAAAAGATGTTAAAACTTTTTTATCCAAAGCTTTTCGCTTTAATAGTAAAGCATCATCAGGGATTTATGATTCGTTTCCATTGCGCAGTTTTAAATATGTTTTCTTTTTACAGTCAACAGTTAAGTCTTAATAACGTGATATATTTTAAATATCAGCAAAAAACAATATGAATTCCGGTAGAGGTTGGACCAAGGAGTTAAGAAACGTGAGAGAAGCTGGAACTATTGCATATCATACGAGGCTATTGTAGGAGAAAAAAACATCATGAATTAGCAGAAATAAACTATTAACTATTTTATAATATTGTGCCAAATTATTGGTAAAATTGCAGCATCTTTGGAATTTATTGCATTTTTGCATTTAATTATATGAATAGCTTCGGAAATGTAAAGTTCTTGGATATTAGATGGTGCTGTAATAATTTTGGCTTTATCCCATATAGGGTTGGCGTTTGTGTTGGCATAGATGAAGTCGACTAGAGTAGAACTATTCGCTTCTTTTATATTTCGTATATGTTCTTGTATTCTTTTATTTAAAGTCCTCTTGGTCTGCCCAATATAATAGAAAAGTTATTTATTGCTTTCTATGGGAATTTGATAGACTCCTCCAGTGGGTCCATTTAAGTCGCGGTCATGAAGGGTTAATTGTTTAATAGTTATAGGAGAACTGAATGGGATAAAGAAATTAAATTTACGTTGTATATAATGTTTAAAGCTATAGAATTCTTTACAGAAAGGGAGACTATTAGTGTAACGAAATTTTAGAGTTGAATCTAGAGTGGGATTATTAGGTTTAATTAGCATGCGATTTTTTATTCTATTAACTAATCTTATAATACTAGATTTACTATATCCCGCAGCAGTACCTATTTGAATAATATTATTAATTTGTTGTTTTTCATTAAATTTAAAAGTGGTATAATTTAAATTTAATGAAAAACAACAAATTAACAATATTATTCAAATAGGTACTGCTGCGGGATATAGTAAATCTAGTATTATAAGATTAGTTAATAGAATAAAAAATCGCATGCTAATTAAACCTAATAATCCCACTCTAGATTCAACTCTAAAATTTCGTTACACTAATAGTCTCCCTTTCTGTAAAGAATTCTATAGCTTTAAACATTATATACAACGTAAATTTAATTTCTTTATCCCATTCAGTTCTCCTATAACTATTAAACAATTAACCCTTCATGACCGCGACTTAAATGGACCCACTGGAGGAGTCTATCAAATTCCCATAGAAAGCAATAAATAACTTTTCTATTATATTGGGCAGACCAAGAGGACTTTAAATAAAAGAATACAAGAACATATACGAAATATAAAAGAAGCGAATAGTTCTACTCTAGTCGACTTCATCTATGCCAACACAAACGCCAACCCTATATGGGATAAAGCCAAAATTATTACAGCACCATCTAATATCCAAGAACTTTACATTTCCGAAGCTATTCATATAATTAAATGCAAAAATGCAATAAATTCCAAAGATGCTGCAATTTTACCAATAATTTGGCACAATATTATAAAATAGTTAATAGTTTATTTCTGCTAATTCATGATGTTTTTTTCTCCTACAATAGCCTCGTATGATATGCAATAGTTCCAGCTTCTCTCACGTTTCTTAACTCCTTGGTCCAACCTCTACCGGAATTCATATTGTTTTTTGCTGATATTTAAAATATATCACGTTATTAAGACTTAACTGTTGACTGTAAAAAGAAAACATATTTAAAACTGCGCAATGGAAACGAATCATAAATCCCTGATGATGCTTTACTATTAAAGCGAAAAGCTTTGGATAAAAAAGTTTTAACATCTTTTAAATAAATTTATATTTACGTGTGTTTAAAGTGTTTTAAATATATTTAATTTTTCAAATGTTGTTATTATGATCTTTCCTTTTTTCTAGAGGATAACCGCATTTAAGCTTAGTGGAAATAATATTATAGTTTTAAAAAATTAAAGAACACGCTTTTATAGAAATGTGAACTAAAAAGCACAAAATATCTATCTTAGTATTAAAATGCAGGGTAAGAGAAAATCGTGTGAGTGACACACCATAATATTTACATACATTTAAATCTTTAATTAAAATAATTTAGAATTAAGCAAAAACCATTTTTAAAAAATCTCCCCAGACTGGGCTCGAACGCTAGACCTTCAGGTTCGTAGCGCGGAGCTTTACCTCACAGCCACAGCGTTCACATAGGGAAAATCCTTTTTTACAATATAGATTTTTCCAACCTCTACCGGAATTCATATTGTTTTTTGCTGATATTTAAAATATATCACGTTATTAAGACTTAACTGTTGACTGTAAAAAGAAAACATATTTAAAACTGCGCAATGGAAACGAATCATAAATCCCTGATGATGCTTTACTATTAAAGCGAAAAGCTTTGGATAAAAAAATTTTAACATCTTTTAAATAAATTTATATTTACGTGTGCTTAAAGTGTTTTAAATATATTTAATACAAATGACACGTGTTCAATTTAACTCTTTATTTTTTAGAGATTATTTATTTGAAAAATTCTCATCTAAAGTTACCTGGTGATAAATAATCAAATAATCATAACGTATAAAGCAGCTTTAAAAAAAAAAAAAAAAATATTTATAAAGTATGTAGAAAGTATATTTAAATTGTATTTAAAAAAAAAAAAAAAAAAAAAAAAAAAAAACACTCAAAACAAATTGACTAGTGGTGATAACAAGTCGAACGACCCTTCATCTTACAGTTTTTTGGAATGGCGGTTATCAGCTGTATATGGAAAAGGTTTAGAAATAAATTGATAAAATTTTAATTTTAATAGTATTTAATAATATCAATTATTACAGTAGAATGAATTAAATATTTTTGTCGGTTTTTCAGAGTTAAATGCGCCATGCTAATTAGAAAATTGTTAAGCACTTTCTAATCTGCCTAGAATTTTCAGGTTTAATGCAATGACTAAGTGCATTGTTGGTTAATTAGAAAAAGCTTAATTATGTGTTGAATGAGTGTGGTTTTATGCAGGTTTATAATAGTTAAGTTGAATGTAGTGAATTCTTATTAAAAAGCAACCAATTAGTTTTGAAATAATATTTATAAGTATTTAGAATAACGAAATTTTTGATCACTTAAGAGTACACTTTAAAAAATAAATAAATAAACCTCGCTGTCGCTGCCAAATTTTAGCGGCAAATAAAACTACGGAAAATACGGCAAATAAAATAAGTATAAAAAATACAGCTGAGCCGTAGACTTTACAGTTAAAGTTTGACAGCTAGGTTTAAATTTTTTACAGTGTGTAAGAAACGAATTATTTTAAATTTTTACAATAATTTGTATTTAAACAATGATTATTATTGTAAAATAATTATACCATAGTTACTCTGTACATATTAACAAGTTATAAAAATAACAATAAAAGCAAACTAAAAATATTCAAATTTTTAATATTAGAACTCTCTCTCTCTTTTTCATTTCTTCTTTTCTTTTTTTTTTTTTTTTTTTTTTTTTTTTTGAGATTGAAGAAAATTTTTTACACAATATTAAGCTTAAAATATTTTTGAGGGAAAAAAAGTTGTCTCTATACATATTTACAACAATAATTGCAAGTATGCATCAAATTATATTTTAAACAAGAAAGAAAAATCATGCAATTCATATGGATTATGAAGATCAATAATCCTATACTTATCCGTTTCAGTTTTCAATCTTCAACGTTTTAATTTTGTAAGGATAAACGCGCAACATAAATGAACTTCAAGTAATTTCCACATAAACGGAAATATATCCGTATATTTTTGTGTCACCCTGTAAACCAGCCATTAATACCACATTCTTCACAGGAATCATGCTTTTTTGCATTTGACTGATATCTGTCAAATTTGTTATGTTTTTAGCAGTATAAAGATATTAGGTACACTTTCAAGAAATTCGTCTCATATACCGTAATGCATCTAAATTTCTTTCTCGGTCCCTGCACACAGAACAGTGGCACTATTTATGGTATTTATTTGAATTATGAAGTAAGAAATCTCACAAATGTTGTTTTTATTGCTTTACTTTTAAAGGGGAATATTAAAAAAGAAAAAATTGCTTTCGGACAGCCCTGTATCTAGGCTAAAAATAGATCACACCCCATATAATGAACTAATCATTTAGAATACTGAAATCAAACTTCAACACAACCCTTCGAGCAATTCCCACTTCTCATATTGTATCTGAGTAGTTTGTGTTACCCTGTAAAACATTCTTTAATGCTAATCATGTCTTATTTTATAAGCAACACGCTATCGTGCATCTAAAAATGTATGTTAGTTTCGCTCTTCTGCAGTGTAAAGAAACTAAAATTGCTTTCAAAATGTCTCTTGTAGATTGTAATGTATCCATAATTTTCTAATGAGCCCCTGTATAGAAATAGTGGAAGTTTTATCATTTGTTCCAATTATGGAGGAAGAAATCTCAAAAAACTATATTTATATCTTTATTTTAAAGAGGATACAAAATAAAGTACTATCGTGTAGCTCTGTATAATGACTAAAAATCGGTTACACCCAATGGTGTATGCTAAAATTTTAAATAGTTAAAAAAAAAAAAAAAAAAAAAAAAAAAAAAAGTCATAGGATGTTATAAGTTTCCTCTACCCCCTCCCCCTCCCCAAACGCACACACAATTAAAATGCTTTTTGAGCCATTTTCATTCATTCCTCATAATGTATCTGAATATTTTTAGTTGTTCTGTAAAGCAATCAATAACGCTAATCATATCCAATTCTACGGAAAACATAATGTGCATCTGTATTACGTATGTCAATTTTTATTTTATTTTATTTTATTTTTTATGCTTCGTGCAGTATACAAGTACTAAAATGGGCTTTAAAGAACCTCTCATAGACTGCAATGCATTTGATTAGTTTTGTAAGATCCTTTACTCAAACCAATAATATGAATTCATATCATTTTAATTTTCAATAGGGAACATATCATAATGGACTTGAATAACATATATCAATTTCAAGGCTTTACACAAATACAAATACTTAAGGAAATTAGATTGCGGACAGGCGGATAGACAGAAATACAAACCGAAGTCATAAACACTTTCAACATTGTAGTGAATTATCTTTTAATATACACACAAATATTTTCTATTATAACTCTTCAAATTAGCTTGCGATTTATTAGGCTGTAATAATCTGGTGTGCCACTCACACGACTTTCTCTTACCCTGAAATTCAATACTATAAATACATGTAGGATATTAAGAGGTAACATAGCCAGTACTGTTATGTAAACTTATGTTAAAACAATTCAAATTAGGCTTCGGAAGAGTTTTATATGGTAATTAGTTCTGTGTGAGTGGGGCTACTGCCCCCCTCAATCCCACGTTTCATTAATGCACCTATATTTATATAGAATTTAAATCTGTTATTAAAATTAAAAGTTTACTTAAAATTATTCAGACAACTTTCACACGCAACATTCCTTGAAACTTATCAATATTGATCAAACTTTTCCAGCAACAAACTTATATTAACTTCAAAATACAACTTTTGGATCTCCTAAAATTATTCGTTTTTAAGTCACTCTAAGAGACACTGACAAAGATCAAATCTTAAAAAACTTGACTACGGTAATCAGGAAGCCTCAAAACGTGTAAATATACAAAACAAAACAAAGAAAATATTAAGCTTAAAAACATCTATGAGGAATTCGTTACAATTCCCGAACAGCTTTCCTGGAAATGGTAAAATATTATTAGTAAAGCACATCTGCTAACAACAAAAAAGAACGATATCGCTTAAATATTGCAGACTTGTATAATTTTCGAACATTATATACAGACCACATTGTTCACCTAAATATAATCCTATAGTAATAATACATGGCCCAGCCTGAAATACACTTCCGTCAATTTGCAACTATTGTCGCACTTTTATCTAGTTCTTTTGTGTAGCCCTGTAAACGAACAGTGAATGATTTCCCTACCATATTCTACATGAGACATGTTTTTACGCATATAAAAAATATATATTCGTTTCATTTGGTTTAGTGCAGTGTATAGATGTTAAACTCTACTTATCAGCACTTTCCCCCATAGACGTAATGTATTTGAATTCTCTTGAGCGTCCCTGTACACGAACCATCTGCTTCATCTCAACGAAAAGCTTAGTGTAGCATCCTTATATCATACACATTTAGAATACCAAGTTTGGACCTTTCTGCTACTATTTGCTCTTGAGCTATGCTGATAACACACACACAGACAGACACACAGACCATTCGCTAAAAACATGATGTTCGTATTCAAGGGACCTCAAAACGTGTAAATATAACAAAAACTCAGGTCGAAAATTTGACCATAAAACAATGCTTTCTCTACCTTATGGGTAAGAGAAAGTAAAAAAGAATTTGTTTTTTGTTTTTTCCAGCATAAAACAAAATAATTTCAATCCTTTACCATGTTTAAATGTTTCCAAAAAAATTTTTAAGTTGTTAAAAAGGTGTTCATTTAATCATTTAATTTTAAAGAATTAAATAAACTTAAGGTTTCTGTATGAAGCGCTCGGAATTAATGTTAATCAAGTCCATTTTATATACATTTTGAAACATAGATATAGTAATTTGTATAGATCTATCATCACCATGTTATCGACCAAAGATTTTTGATGCCGGAAAAAAGTTTTGGCATCAGCCATTTGCATGTATTGAAACTTGGCAATAGTGATAGAATGGAATGTTGATGAATTTTGAAATTATGCGTGGCTTTTAATTGCACTAATAAATATATGAAAGGAAATGGGATAAGTTTTCATCAATAAGTTATATTTGACTAATTTATGAAAAATATAATTTTTATAATCAGTTGCTTTGTTATTATTACAAAATAAATACTGTCTTCATACTTATATATATATATATATATTAATTAAGTAATATGGAATTTTCAAAATTCTTTTAAATATATGTAGTTAGCCGCGGCGCAGGTAAAGATCGCTAGTTTTAATAATAATAATAATAATAAAATTAATTTTAAATATTATATAAATTAATAAATATTATGAAAAAAAAAATGAAAAAGTAAAATGAATTTGAAACTGTATCTGGAATTTTTCATTCACCTTTAGAACTAGAACCTTAAGTTATTTATAAATTTCATTTGCTAAATTGTCAGTGTGTACAGCCATTATAGGTAAAATAGCCATCTTTCACCAAATGAAAAGGTAATCACATTTTCCCCAACAATGATCAATCTATGCCTTATTACTGTATCTAAGTTTTGAAATATATTGAGTTAAAGTTTTTACTATTCGTATACTTCATTTCTCGTTAACAAGGGAATCTCTTGAGGTGTCCATCGAGTTAGTGTCTAAATTTTTTTCTTCTACTTTTTTACGATGTAAAAAATACGAAAAAAAAAAAAAAAAAATTCTTAAGCTCAACCTTTACATATATTTAAATTGTGAATATTTTGCGATTTTTGCCCATTTTACGTTAAAAATTATTAATCAAATTTAACATATAGTTTTAATCTTTAGTATATTATAATTATCTCAATTGTAATATGCTTCAGAATATGTCATTTAATAATTTATTTGATACGTATTTTGTATTATCTGTTATTTTAAAAATAGGGAACAAAGTTTATGTAAAGTGTTTCGATTGTTTACTATATTGTCAATATTTCTCTTTAATGATTACTATGTTGAATATTTCTTCATGTTAAGTTAAAAATTATTTTTTCTGAACCGAAAAAGTCACCCTTAATAATACTGTAAAAATTATTCTTTGTTAAATAAAGCTATCTATATAGTGTATGCCTTAAAATAAAACATATTTTATTTCCTTTATATTATTTCTTATTTAATGAAATTATCGATTTTATGATAATTTAATAATATATAAAAATACATAAATAATAATAATAATAATAATAATAATTCATTTCAAATGAAAAACTTCAGAAAGGAGATATATTTGTTAAGTTATATATATGAAAGGATAAAGAAAGGTAAGATTTTAAATTATTATTTTATTATTTTAAATTAATAGTGAGTAATAACTTTAACCATTAAAAATTTTTAACTTGAAATTAATTCTAAAGCTTCCTCTGTAAAGTAAGTTTTATTACAATGCACGATCATAACGCGAAAGTCATTTTTGAACGAATTTTAGGATAATAAAGTGCTGAACAAACGCAACTTGCAGTTTCTTGTGGTTAAATGATGCATATTAATTAATCCCGGCGATATGAACCTCAGCTAAGCTGTCAATCATTAAGTTAATAGCCAATGATTAGACGAAGGAGGGGTGAGGTTTCGCGCCAAAAATGCCAATATTTAAGAGAAAACGCGCGGGGTTTGAGGCCTCTCTTCGAGCTAAATGTACTAAGCTATATTAAAAGTATTTACAATTATATATACAGGTGGTAACATAATTCACTTAAAGATTAACGATCGTCTTTTCAGAGTTTTTAACCATTTTATAACAGTTCTGTTTAATCTTCACTTTACGAGTCAACACTCGTCCGTCTTTCAGTGTACATTAGGACTGGGCTTTATATCGATGTAAAATAAAATATCGATTTAACGCTAATATCGTTTATCCGATTTAAAAATTTCATCTTGCGTAAAATATCGATGCAGAAACATCAAAACACGGGAAAATCTGATTCCAGACTAAACCGATTCAATGCTGGAATAGTGCCAGATAGATATTCATATTCATTCAACGGGATAACGGTTTAGTCAAGCATGAGCACTCATAGACAATTAAATCATGAAAATCTTGACTGAATGAAACCGCAAAAAATCAAGAGAATAACATTTATTCGAAATGCCGTTTCGATTTAGTGTTACGCAGGCGCACTGGGAAAAAGATAATATCGGTTTAAAAGATGCATTCTTTCGAGCCATGATTGCGGTTTTAACGCATGTGCAGAAGCAAAATGAAAATCGATTCTGATTTCTGATACAAGCAAATGGGATTATTCATTCATTCAAAATTCGTTTGATTACAAGAGATTTATTTTATCAATATTAGTATTTTCATCTGCTATTTTTTGTTATATTTTTTGCCAGTTCCTATAATTTATAAATAAGAAATCCCAGTTTCTTTCTCTTAGATAAGTGAATTAACTATTCTTTATTAATATTTTATGTAATTAATAATATTTCTTCATTAAATTTATTAATATTAGTTCAGAATACGGCATTCTCATATTGTCAAAAATAAATTAATTCAAACAACGGCGTTATTTTAGGTATGATTATTTTGATATTTTAATATCTATTTTTTATTTATTTAGAAGGTATGGGTATTTAAAGGGTATGGGTACTCGAAGGTATTTCGAACAGTATGAGTATTTAAAAATAATTTTAAATACTGTGAGAATTGATTTTTTTTATCTTTCAAATGCACCAAATTGTTCTTTTTATCTATTTTATTTCCCTATACTGAGTTAGTTATTTAAGTCTTTTTGTCATTTGTAATATTTGATGTAATTTAATCTAAAATAAGTAAAAATTTTAAAACTTCATTAAAAAAAATAAATCTCATAAACTTTAAAAAAAAAATTACATTTTAGAAAATTTTAATTATGAATTATATTTATTAGGAGAATCAAGGCACTATAGAAATTTAATAACATGTGTGAAGCGCTTCTCTTACTTAGCAATTTTCTGCTGATACTAGCCATTTTGCAATTTATTCGCGTGTAAGTGGGGAATGTAAATATTTTAATGCATTACAAAGTAGTAAGAAATAATAAAATTCTGAATTTATCAATTAATTAAGATAATAATAATAATAAATTGGGGTGTTTTAAATAGATAAAACCCTAAAAAATTTAATCCCTTTTATAAAAATCAACGAAATATAACAAGTGGGCAAGAAAGCGTGGCACAGTGTCAGAGTGTTTGACTTGAGACAAGAAGATATTCAGTTTAATCCCCGTGTCGGTTATTTTTTTTTTTTTTTTTTATTTATTTTTTTTTTTCCATAATACTAATATTTGGTTAATCTAAAATTAACAAATCATGGTAAAAAGTTAAACCATCAGATGGTTGCAGCTACTTCAGAACCAAGTTTTGGTTCAAACTAACACCAAATTTTTAATATTGTAATGCTGTACTACTGTGACGTTAAACCCAACCAACTAACTATAAAAACCGTCTCTACATCCTAAAGAAAACTGCTAAAAGTCCTTACATGTAGGGAATTATACCCTACAATTAGTAACGCTGCATTAAATCGATATATCCTTATATCGGTATTTTAGACGAACAATGTATCGATTTAAGAAATGTCAACATCGCCCAGCACTAGTGTACATCCACGTCTTCTGCCGCGCGTGATTACCGCTGCCAGATTCATTACGGATATTTCTCCTTTTCCTCAAGTTGAGTTGCGTTCCGCCTGCTGCTCGCTGGTGGTGTAACTAGGTGACAATTAAAAGATTCTGGAGGTTCTTCTTTCAACATATATGTGTATATATATATATATATATATATAGTAGTTTGATCGCTATTTTTTATCATCAACTTACTTTTTTATAAATAGCGTAAAGATTAAGATCATGACGCGACAAATGAAGTATAGTCGGCAGCAAAAATATCCGAGCGCTAGCAAAAATTTCTGTATAAAAAAAAGTACTCTTAATACAGTTTTGTTAAATACATCCTTGTCGAATCCTGTTCTTAGTCAGTCTAATGGTCGTATTGACCATTAATTTCAACTCCCGGTTCAACGCAAAAACTTGAAAAGCGTCTACAGGTAGGGTACAGCTTTCCAGCAAAATTTCTCAGGCTGTTTCTGCCATCTAGCGTCGAGGATTTCATATAATCTTTGACTGGTTATTTTCCCCTAAAAAATCTGAAAAAATCTATACAGCTAAATGGCAGAAACAACACGGCAAAATTTGCTGCAAATTTGCACCCTGCCTTTATACGCTTTTAAGATTTTCATGTTCAACTGGGAGTTTAAGTTATTGGTGAATAATAGCCATTGAATACGATTTGACAAGGATTTATTTAACAAAACAGTTATTAAGTGTACATTTTCTATATAGGAATTTTTGCTAGTGCTCGGATACTTTTGCTGCCGACTGTATTTATTATTTGACAAAACAGTATTAGATGCACGAAGACGAAACCAGCATACGAATTATTGCTAGTGCTTCAATAATTTTGCTGCCGACTGTAGAAGGATGCTTCATTTTAGTTCCGTAAAATTTTCGACTTAGGTTTTTCTGACGTTTTTATACTTTTCCCAGGTGTGAGAAATCCAAAAAACAAAAAATCGATATTTGTGTCCATCTGTAGGTCAACCAATATGTATAGACATTATCTCAAGAAACAATCGTTGTATGGTCGTCCGTATTCACCATTAACTTCAACTCCCGGTTTAACGCGAAAACTTGAAAAGCGTCTAAAGGTAGGGTACAGCTTTCCAGCAAAATTTTGCAGGCTGTTTCTGCCATCTAGCGTCGAGGATTTCATATAATCTTTGATTGGTTATTTTCACCAAAAAATCTGTAAATAACTATACCACTAGATGGCAGAAACAACACGGGTAATTTTTCTGAAAATTTACACCCTGCCTTTATACGCTTTTCAAATTTTCATGTTCAACCGGGAGTTTAAGTTATTGGTGAATAACAACCATTAAGAACTCGGTTTGGATTTAAAATACCACTTTTCTAACTCTTTCTTAACATTTCCAACTTTCTTATTCAGCTGAAGGAAACTCTTGCCTTTACTCGAGAGCCATTGCAACTAGAGACTTGTTTCATTCTCTGAAAAGATACAACTTTAAGGAGGTGTGATTATCAGAATTTGACCGAAAAGTGAACTTGATAGTTTTCAGTAAGTGCTCCGTGTTTCATTATAGAATTAGCGTTCGTAGCATATTTAGCATATTATAAAATTATATTTGGCATGAAATTGCTGTCATTTATGGTCGACTGTATAAATCAAATAAAATATAGGAAATAACGTGAAATTAAATATAATGTATAGTACGTATAGTGTTATTCATATGCAATTGGGATTTAAATATATCAGGCTGTCTGTTTCGAAAATAACATCCAATATGCAATATGAACCCAAATTGAAGCCCTCAGATAAGGCCTTATTGCAGGCAATAGGGACGCATCCTCAAGATTTTGGGATGAGGAAAATGCTGCCGAACGCAGCGGGGACCTGAAGCGAGATTTTGAGCAATACCAATGAATTTATTTTTTATTATTCTTTGTTTATAAAGCGATATAAAAAACTATTCTGTTTTTAAATTCATTTATGTATAATGACCAGCGAAACGAGCAAAGCTATAGATATAGTAATAAGGCATAGGTTGATCATTGCGGGAAAAATGAGATTCTTTTTCACTCGGGGAAAGACGTCCATTTTACCCTGTAATGGCCGTCTTACGGATAATTTAGTAAATAAAATTTAGGAATAATTTATGTACTAAAGGTGAATGAAAAACTCTAGATACAATTTAATTTTTTTTTTTCTAATAAATAACAAGATTTAAAGAATTTCATCGTTTCGTTTACGTATACTATTTCTGTTTGGTAAAACTTTAATTGCGTGTACTTTCTTTTCAACACACAACACAAGGGAACATGCAATTATTAACCTAAATAGCGTATATCTGCAAGACATTCCACAAATATTTACAGACACTAGAATGCAAACAGACAGACAGTTAAACTGATGTCATAAAATTTTTAAAATCTTTGTTGAAAAATGCTAAAAATACAAAAAATTTAAAGTCGAACTTTTTGATTAGTTCGATTTTAGCATAAAAATAAAGTTTACGTAGCACTAAGTGGCTGTAATGTTTTTTTACTTTCTGTTAACCATAAGGTAGAGAAAGTATTGTTTTTGGGTAAAATTTTTGAACGCGAGATTTTGTTATATTTACACGTTTTGAGGTCCCCTGAATACGAAAATCATGTTTTTAGCAAATGGTCTGTGTGTCTGTCTGTTATCAGCATATCTCAAAAACAAATTATGGCAGAAAGTTCAAACTTGGTATTCTAAATGTGTATCATATAGGGATGCTACAGTAAGCTTTTCGTTAAGATCAAGCAAATGGTTCGTGTACAGGGACAATCAAGAGAATTCTAATACATTACGTCTATGGGGGAAATTGCAGGTAAGTAGAGTTTAACGTCTATAGGCTGCACTAAACCAAATGAAACGAATATATATATTTTGTAATAGAGATAGTTAAATTTGAAAAAAAATTTTGTGTATGTAGGAGCCTCGCCTCCCCACCCCCCGGGGGAAGTCCGCCCTCGAGGGGAGTAAATTTTCATGATGGGTATCTTTCAAAAGAGCTCACCAATACCTTTAAAACGAATGTTTGAACCAGTGATCTGCGATAATTTAAAACAAAGTTAACGATTTTTTTTACTTTTAGCGAAAAAAATAACAGAATTTTTTTTATTTTTATTGAGAATAAAGTGGACTTTTTTGGATATTTGGTGTTATACTACTTCTCTAATATGGAAATCGTCTGCATTATCATAAAAGATAATTTTTTAAATAATAATTTTAATAAATTATTTTTTAAAAACAGAATTATTTTTTAATAACCGAATTACATTCTATATAAATTTAGGTGCATTAATGAAACGGGGGGGTTGAGGGGGGGCGGTAGCCCCCCTCACACAGAACTAATTATCATATAAAACTCTTCAGAAGCCTAATAGGAATTGTTTAACACAGGTTTACATAACAGTACTCGTTATCTTACCTTTTAATCTGCAACCTGTATTTATAGTATTAAATTTCAGTGTAAGAGAAAGTCGTGTGAGTGACACACCAGATTACTTTTGTTGTTGTTGTTGTTGTTGTTTTTTAAGTAAAATAATCAAAAATATTTATGTTTGTTAAGTTTTATTACTCTTTTCTTAATAGTTAAACTTTTTTATATATTAAAACTAGTAGGCTTTACCTGTGACGCTGCTAATTACAGAGGATGTTCACATATTTTGCAACGATTTTGATTTTCTCCTTAAATTTAAATTTAAATTTTAAAATATAAACGTGACTAGCATTAAATTGTAATAGGATTCAATTATCTTCTGCAGCATTAAAAATATTTTTTGCTTTAAAATGTTGCTGGAAAATAAACAAGGAATCGAAGGCTATATTTTTGCACTTAATCAGTTATGAAAAAAAGATGTAAAAAGCATTATTTTACTATTTATACACGCAAAATAAAGGACATAATTAATAAAAAAGTAAATAAACGCAAAAAAGTTTGCATTTGACTGGGGAAAAGCACAAACAATTATATCCAACAAAGATACGTACACCTCCTGTTAAATCTAAAGTAGTATATCATGTTTTAAAAGAAAATCCAAGCCCCCCAAAAAGCTATTGTAAAATCTTTAAATATTTCTGTACGAATTGTGAACAACATTGTAAAATCTGATTTAAAGCTAATCATAACAACAACAAAAAATGTATGAAGTTCATCACCTAACACTGAAGCATGTTTCTTTTCTCAGCATAAGACTGTGAAGACTGTTGTATGAAAATTCTTTGGCAGATGAAAAATGGAAATATATACTTAAAATAGATAAAACTTCAATATTATTATCTGTTTTCAATAGAAAAAGATCTATATACTAGCGAAAAAGAAAAGAAAGAGACTTAAAATGTTGGTTTAGAGAAAACAAGAAAAATTTTGCTAAAGGTTTTATGGTTATTACTGAATTCTCTTATAACGGAAAACTTAAAATAAGAAAATTTGAAAAATTGTCATAAATAACTCGGATTAGAAATATGTTTAAACACCAATTTTGAAAGAAGAAATTCCGTCCCTTAACCTAGTCTTCACTGTATTGAATTCCATCGGGATAAGGTTACAAGTGGAGATGTCAGCAGTGAAAAAACCCTGGTTTAATCCCGAGTTTAACAAAGTTTTTTAGGAGGGAATTTTGAATGTTTCCAAAACATGGTAATTTTGAGAAATTTTCTATATATATTAAAAAAAAGTTACTGTCACTGGCGTCAAATTTTTTTGTCTGTGACAGCATCTTCTAGCGGAGGGTAGGGTCCTTCGCGTCGTGAGAGGTATCAATGTGTTTCGAATACTCTAAGGAAGACATTTCAGCTGCTTAGAAATTTCTATCATTTTAATTAAAGAAGTTATTAACTAAAAACAACAAGTTTATGAAGGTACTCTATTTGCCATTTTGAAAAAAGTTTCTCCCAGTGACGTTGTTCTTCTGTCATGAAGTCATCTTACACTGGAAAATTAAAATATGATCCATAGTTGTACTTAGGTAGATAGGTAAGTAAGTAGTATGTTCGATTTAGCGTCGCACCAGTACTGCGCTATGGGTAATTGGCGACGGTTTGGTACGCCCCCTAGAGATGCTCCGGAGACAGACCATCTTAATTTTGATCCTTCACGGAGAGGATCCCCCCCCCCCGCGCTTTAGTGGTCCCCAGAGGTATAGTGCGGATGGGAACATGGAGAACTTTGCGGTAACGACAGATTTTATGTGCACCAGTCACCATTATTTTACACGACGGTCTTTGGCCGACTCAAATATTGAATCGGCAATTTTCCAATTACGTGCTCGGCACTTTACCGACTAATTTACCGCGGCCCGAAACCATGGATGTGAAAAAGAAAGAAAATAAATATCAACTTTTTTCTCTACTTTTAGAAAATTAATTTTCTTACATTGGAAAATTAAAATATGATCCATGGTTGTAAGTAGGTAGATGATTAGGTAGGTTGTGTTTAACGTCGCACCATTACTGCGCTATGGATAATTGGCGACGGTCTGTGACGGAGCCCTACGGATATTCCGGAGACGGGCCACCCCAGTTTTGTTTCTACACGAAGGGGTTGGCTCCCCCGCTTTGGTGGCCCCCAGAGGTATAATTTTGATGGGAACATGGAGGATACTGCAGCCACGACGTACTTTACGTGCACCAGCGAAGGCAGTCTTTGGCCGGCTCGAGAACCGAACCCACAATCTTCCAATTACGAGCTCGACGCTCTACCGACTGGGGTACCGCGGTCTGGATCTAAGGTTGTAAAAAGAAATGAAAAGGATCATATACTAAAGCTCTAATGCAAAATGGTATAGTTATTATGAATTTCTTTCTATTAAAAAAAATATAAATATTATATATTTCAATTTGACATTGAATATGAGGATTTCCATAATAACTTTCTACTTTTGTCCTGTAATATACACTATTAATATTCCTTTTCAGTGAAAAAAAGCAGCGAATAGGCGGGCAGAGCCCTGAATGTGCTAATAAGTAATGTGAGTCGGAGAGGAGGCGAAGGGGTTGGTGAGCTGAGCGAGCAGGGGGCAGAGCCCCCTAGTTAATGTTAAATATTGAAAATGTCTGATGTTATTAATGTAAAACATTATTACTTAAATCAAAGTAACTAAAATGCTAATAAGCGAAATAATTACGCATTACACATAAATTGTTAATGAATTATTAATGATCAACTCTATGATTAATTGTATCCACTGGTTTAATATACCTAAATTATTGCACTCAATATGTGGGTCATTCCGAAAAAAAAAATGTAAATTTCACATTTTAAAACTTAAAAAATAAAAATAATATTTGCAAAAGAACTTTATATTCCAGTGATAGCCAAGAATGCATACTTTATTATGGCATAAAATTTAATTTGATAAATCAAGTATTTTTAAGAACTTTCTTCGTTTTCTGTCAAAAAATGGAGAAATTTGTCCACTCTGTTACATAAATGTTTTTTGATTTATTTGTGTTAATTAATCATTTAGATTGAGCTTTACTCCTGTAAATATATGCAAATACATTTAAATTTGTCATACACATTGTAAAAATTATCATAAATATAATTATTTATATTTTTTCTTATATTATAGTTCACTATGTTACGAATTATGGTACAACAGAAGAAAAAAGTTTATTTTTCTATTATATATTTAGTTTACATGACTCTTTTTTTATGTTTTATAAAAGAACTATAATTCAAATAATATATAATTTAAAATAAAATACATTTACTTTGCATTGCTACGTTTGTTTCATTTAATAATGATAAAATAAGCTTCTGTAACAGAGTGGACACCTTCTGTAACAGAGTAGAAATATTTTATAATAATGGTCATTTTTTCCCGTGAAAATAGGAGGATGGAGGGGGGGGGGAGAGCCAAAAAAATTGCAAACATTATTTAACGATTTAATGGTGTTTTACACAATTCTTGATATATGTTCCTATGCTTACTCACAAACATCCACACTACATGACAATTCATAATATAGTCCCACAGCCCACACCCTGCAATTTAAGTGTGGGCTCAGGTAGCATTTCAATGATCTGATCAAATTCTATGTATGAAATATCTTAACCATCAGCTTTGAATAAATCTGCACTATTATTAGCAATTTTTCGAACTAATAACTCTTACTTCTCAATCGTTCATATCTTCTTGTGTTACTACAGCATATTTGAATGTTAATTTATAATGAGTACAATCTGTGTTGAATTTTTCAAGTACATTTTTCTCCAGCTTTTATATCTTTTTGAAATATTTATTTTTATTTTTCTCAGTTCTTCATCCATCTTCATCAGTTTCCGATGAAGCTGATAAGTAAGCATTAGATATTTTCAGCTTTCAGTTGTTGTTGGATTTAAGGCTGATTGGCTTCGCTGGGGTCCTAGGAATAAATGTATTGCCCTTACATGATGGTTTTTCTAAGGAGTCCTAGCACACATTTACGTGAGTGTCAAAGAAAACCACAGAAAACTCTGCATAGTTAGGTTGATGAGCGTGGCCTAGGATCGAACCTGGCACTTCCCATCAACTTTATTATTTCAATCTGTTTGTCTTTAATTAAGTATAATTTCACCTTAGTTGTATCTTTAAAGGAATTAAAAACTTAGTAGCATCCTTTATATTATTACTGCATAATATTTCAATCAGCCTTCCTCTTCAACATGCCTCTACATCATCAGCAGCTCCTTTGTGGTGACCTGCTTCGAAAAAATTCCAAGTGCACCAATTAAAATCAACTGCATACTTATTAAATAAGTAAAAAATTTTCTTTTGCCGATATTGATTAAAAGGTGTGTCGGAGAAATCTGAACAACATTTATTTTCGTATCTGAATCATCTTTAAAACTGGGTCCAAATAGATGCTAGACCATGATCTAAGCACGATTCCGTACATACATGACTTTGATGCCAATTTACAACTTACACAGTTCTCTAATAATTTTTCAGGGTTTTGCAAAGTGATGTATTTCTTGCATAATACAACTGATTCATATTTTACATTACTTTATTGAAAATACAAGCCTGTTGGAAATATTCTTAAGAATTAGAATCTCTCGATAATGGATTTGGCGCATGCATTACTTTCTTTTGGCGATATCAAAGAAAAAAAAAAAAAGAGAATTTCCAGTAACACATTTAATGTATTTATCAATTTCAAAAATAAATATATTAATTCAGGTATTTATAGTAGATAATATTATCTATTTCTGTCAATATGTCCATTCTGTTACATTAATGGTGCACTCTATGACATTCTTTGTGTAACAGAGTGGACAAATAACCCTAAAAGTAAGGTTAGAGACTGTAAATTTCATGTTATAATAAAAATAAACTTTCCTGAAATAAACTTCATGAATTACATAATGATTTTTCAGTAATTTATTCATTTAATTTTTTTTTATGAAATAAAAATTTAAATGTAACACAGTGGACATTTATTTAATGTATTCAAAATATTATAGACATAAAAAGCAACTTATCTTGTTCTTGGAAATTTTATCCCAATTGTCTGATTGCAGGGGAATAATAAACACTTCAGGCAATTCAGTAGTGTTGCCAGCTTTGATATAATATTACATTTTATTTTATTTTATTTTTTATTTATTTACTGCACGGAGTAAAAGACAGGAGAAGAAGGTAACGCTGAAATTTTGTGATGTTGTTTTCTAATGTTTACAGATGGCGCCAGCGTGCAATCCTTCCTTCTCTCCAGCTTCCGCAATGTTATTCAATGGGGAAATGTCTCGTTTTAATTATTTTTTTAAAAATAATATCAAGCTGAAAAAATTTCGATTGAAAGCAAATTTCATTAAATAGAGTATTCTAACCAACATGTTTTTTTTAAGAGCCATTTTATACTAATTTTACTTTGAAAGAGAGCTTTTAAAAAATGACGATTCTTATGAACCGAAGCTAGCTAAAACAGACAATTGGGAGGAAGGAGAATGGGTGAAATTTTGTAAAGAAAACAAATAAACTTACTTTAGGTGCAGGAAACACGAACTCTGACTTTATTTTTCTCCTAGGGCTTTTTTTTTTTGTTTTTCTTATCACTATCATAGCCTGTTTTACAACTAGGAACGAAGCATTTATTTGAAACATCTTAATTATGCAGTTTTAAGAACTTACAAAGAAATTAAATTGCTTAAAATAAAAAAATTTTAATGTACTCCAGCAAAATTCTATTGAAAACAACAGTATATCCGCGCCGAGGTAGGGAGGAATGACAAGTGGCACCCTCAATATTTACCTAAAATTTAGATCACAGTTTTGTAGCTTTCTCCCATTGGACCTTCAACTCCTATTAATATTACTCCGTGATTTACTGTAACAGAGTGGACATAACAGAGTTGAATAAAATTTGGGACACAGACAAAAAAATTGTTTTTTCATACAAATAAAAGGTGGTGAGTTTTCTTTTTTGTCAGTCCTTTTTAGAATTTGTATTTCTGTTCTATCTCATTAAACTGATTATTATAACTCATTACAAATTTGTATTAAATATGTTTGAATTTTATAAATTTCCGCTCGGGACAACAGGTTTTCACTCTTCATCTATTAAAATATTTTATTGTAGATATTATATTTCATCTAGAATTTAAAGAAAAATATCCAATGACAGAAATATAAACAGGGAATACAAAACAAATGTAGTTCCGTTTTAATTCTTTATCATTATTTAAATAAAAAATCATATTTTCTCGGACATAGCTTTTTACCATTTTTTTTCGGAATGACCCGTATCTACTTATTTATTTAATGCAGCTAATTTATTGTTTGAAATATTTAACTACCAAAATGACAGACTTTGGTGTTCATGCTCAAACACTGATTATTTACATCAGTTTTAACAAAAACATTTCATAAATTTAAAACTTTCATTAATTTTTATTATTATTTAATTTTATTGTATTGTTTGTAACCTAATTTTTACGCTGTTTTTAAAATGATATAATTTTCTTGAATAGTAGAGCGGAACTTCATAATTTCTTGATATTAATAACATAAAAGTTTAACCTTTTTTTTTTTTTTTTTTTTTTTTTACTTTCCGAACACTATAGTGAGGAAAGTATTGTAATCATGTCAAAAATCCGAATTCGAGATTTTGATGTTTCTATACGTTTCGAGGTCCAACGAGTCCGTTTTCACTATTTTTACGATGATGTATGTATGTGTGTGTGTATGTATGTGTGTATGTATGTGTGTATGTATGTGTGTATGTATGTGTGTATGTCTGTGAGTGAACACGCTAGCGTCTAAACGCTTTGTTCGAATAAGCTGAAAGTTGGTACGTATATTGTAAGTCACCATAGTACGAACCCTATAGATTTTGGTGAATCTAGCACTTATAGTTTTTTTACAGGGACACAAAGAAAAATTCTTTATCATTATGGCCAAGGGACCAAAATCTTAAAAGTGCGATAGCATCTAAACGCCTTATTCAATTGAGCAAAAACTTTATGCACATATTATAGGTCACAGATACTCAATCTGTATAGATTTTGGAGAATCTAGCACTTATAGTTTTTTTACAGGGACACAAAGAAAAATTCTTTGCCAAATTTTTGAAAGTGTGATAGCGTCTAAACGCCTTATTAATCTGAGCAAAGAATTTTTACACATGTTATAGGTCACATTTGAACCAACTGTATAGATTTTGGTGAATCTAGCACTTATAGTTTTTTTACAGGGACACAAAGAAAAATTCTTTATCATTATGGCCAAGGGACCAAAATCTTAAAAGTGCGATAGCATCTAAACGCCTTATTCAATTGAGCAAAAACTTTATACACATATTATAGGTCACAGATACTCAATCTGTATAGATTTTGGAGAATCTAGCACTTATAGTTTTTTTACAGGGACACAAAGAAAAATTCTTTGCCAAATTTTTAAAAGCGTGATAGCGTCTAAACGCCTTACTAATCTGAGCAAAGAATTTGTACACATGTTATAGGTCACATTTGAACCAACTGTATAGATTTTGGTGAATCTAGCACTTACAGTTTTTTTACAGGGACACAAAGAAAAATTCTTTATCATTATGGCCTATGAGACCAAATTTTTAAAAGTGCAATAGCATCTAAACGCCTTATTCAATTGAGCTGAAAATTTGTATGAATATTATAAATCACTGTTGCACTAACTATAAGCATTTTGGTGAATTGTGGCCACCACGAGACTTTCTTCTATATCTTCCTATACAAATTCACTCAGTAACAATAATTAAAAAAAAAAAAAAAAAAGTGGGACTTTGACAAAATTGTGGGTAAAATGTGAAAATTTGTTTAAGTTTGTCAGAATTTATAGATTTTTACAGGGACACAACGAAAAATTCTTTATCATTATGATCTAAGGGCTCAAAGTTCAGTAGCGTTAAGTAAAACCTCGTGTGATATATGGAGAAAAATACTCAGACACTCTGTTATGTTTTTCTCTCTTTTGTTTGTTTAGCAACTCCTCTTTCTTTATTTTATCTACAAAACTGTTAGTTACTCAATGTTCGGAAAGTCGAGTGGAGTCACTCCAGATTTTTTTTTTTTAAGTTTTCTGTTTAAAAAAAAAAAAAAATGCCTACTAACCCTGGACGATAGGTCTAATATATCGTATCATATTATACATCGTATTTATCGTAATATAACTCAATACTTATTTCGCTTCCTTCTTCGACTCGTTTTAATACGCATTTTTTATATGCATGAGCAGCCCCCGAAAAAAAAAAAAAAAACATTAAATCATTAAATTCATTTTTTTACTTATTTTTATTTCATATTATTCACGCGCACTTTTTATTTCCTAATTCAAAATTATTTAAAAAAAACTTTTTCGATATCGCTTGTAACGATACTGATTATTATTAATTTTCTTTTCTTTTTCTTTCAATAATAATTAAAAAAAAAAAAAAAAAAAAAAAAAAAGAATTTGATGAAATTCTGGCAAAAGCAGAATTTAGTTTAGGACGGAGGACTATTAGTTTTTTTTTTTTCTTTCTTTTTTCAAATTATAACATCGCTTTCAAATTATTCAATTATATTTTCAATAAATTTTAGATTTCGACAAATGTCCAACTATCGAAATCGACAACGCAAAAATCCCAGATTGAGACTAATAGGCCGTCAGTCCTAAAAAAAAAAAACATAACTTTTGATCTTACTTGAATTTTAGTTAGTAAAAAAGTACTATTCTGAAGAAGTTGTATGCTAAAGATGCGTAACTTTGAATATAACTATTTGTTATTAGTTTATTCCCATCAAAGTTTCCAAAATTTCCGGTTTAAATGTTTAAACCCCAAAATTCCCAAGTTTATTTCCCTGTTCCAAAATTTCTGGGTCTTTTACATCTCTATTACAAGCCATACCTCTAAAATTTACTGCGCTATTTTATTTATTTATTTTTTAATGAGAAATGAAACTGGGTTTGAAGCTATTCCCTTTATATGCATCCCACCTCAGTTCCCTGATGTATCTCTTATGAATTATTGTACATTTCAAATTTTAAAACAAGCTCTTTATAAGCGGCATTCCAAAACATTGGATGGGCTATGGAAGATCATGGATTAGTGGAACAAAATCAACTTTAATGTTTCAATAAATTCTCTGTTATCTAGGAATTCACTGTAAAAAAAAATTTCAGTATTTTACAACAAAAGGTGCTGGCACCGCGGCTGCCAGCACAGTTGCTGTAAAATTTACAAGCTGCTGTTTTTATGGTGCTATAAAATTTACTGCACTTTGCTGTAAATTTTACAAGATGCTGTTTTTAGTGGTGCTGTAAAATTAACAGCATTTTGCTGTGAATTTTACAAGATGCTGTTTTAAAAAGTGTTGTAAAATTTACAGCAAAGTGTAGTTAATTTTACAACACTTTTTAAAACAGCATCTTGTAAAATTCACAGCAAAGTACAGTTAATTTTACAGCACTACTAAAAACAACATCTTGTAAAATTCACAGCAAAGTGCAGTAAATTTTACAGCACCATAAAAAGCAGCCGCTTGTAAATTTTACAGCAAATGTGTTGGCAGCCGCGGTGCCAGCACCTTTTGTTGTAAAATACTGATTTTTTTTTACAGTGTAGGCAGTGATGCCAGATTGGGGATTTTGTCCCCATTTTGTGGATTTTCGAGGCTTCTGAGGACAATTTTGGGGACCAAATGTTTGTGGGGACTTTTTTGGGGAATTCTAAAATTTTTGGGGTCAAATTTGGGGAGTTCTTCAACTTTCTGCCAATGATGGCAACGTAATAATTTATCCCTACGACTAGAGACTTTCAATAGCTTTACTCTTATTTGGGGATTTTTTTTTTCAAAAATTGCCTTCATTTGGGGAAAAATCTGAGCTTAAATCATACAAAAATCTGCTTGATTTTTTTTTTTTTCCCTTTTTAGTAGAAATCAAGCTGGGGATTTTTTCGGAAAAAAAAAGTAACCTGATTTGGGAAAATTTGAAAACCAGTTTGGGGAAATAATTTTCGACCATCTGGCATCACTCAGTGTAGGAGCCGCGAGCCATCAAACACAGAAATATCAAAAGAGAGAAAGGACGTTTGTTTGTACCTTCAAAGAAAACATGATGCTGCTAGTTGGATTAGAGTCCTGCATCGAGTCGGGTAACCCGATTTTTCCCGAACCCGACCCGATCCGCGGGTCGAGTTGACTGATATTTTTTTCGTGCGGGTCGGGTTCGGATCGAGTTGACTGAATTTTTTTTTTTTTTTTTTTTTTTTTTTTTGCGGGTCGGGGTCGGGGTCGGGTCGGGCTTGGTTTTCAGCAAGTCGGGTCGACTTGAGACATTTCCAAATATTTTTTACAATTATAAACATAAATTTATAGTAAAAGCAAAAACTGTTTTATTTAAGAGACAAAAATTTTAAGCTAAAATACATTTATAAAAACAAAAAAATACATATAAAAACAATTAAAATCAGACATTTCGAAACCCGTCTGGGTTTCCTCATCAGTAATTACAACACAATATGCAAACATTAAATGAACACTCAAGGAATTTAAAGGAGTACCGAATATTGAGGAGCCAGTGCGCATGCTTCATTGATAGTGTGGAGATGCTTGGCAGTGTGCCAGCTCTCAAGGAAAATACGCGATTTATAATTATGAAATCTAGAATTTAGAATTTTTATATTTTCGAAGTCAGGAATATGATCGGTTTCTATTGAATGGATTACAATTTTAGAACTATGATTGCAATTTTTAAAAGATCGTCTGTGCTCTTGTAGTCTAATTTTTGCTGTACGGCCAGTTTCACCTATATAAACATATTTGCAATTTTTACAAGGAATTAAATATGTTACACCAGTTAAATCCAGAGAAGGGGTTATGGGTTTAAAGTTAAAAAGGACGTTTTTTAATTGTTTAATTGGCCGAAAAGCAGTATAAATATTATGTGGTTTAAGTAATTTAGAAATAAATTCTGAAGGAAAACCAAAATATGGCATAGAAATATAATTGTTCTTATTAATTATTGAATTTTCATTTGCATTTTTCAGGATTTAATAAATAACGATTACCCTCTTAATTGGTTAAAACGAATTTATCGTGAAAAAATTATCAGCTTCCCCTCTCCTTCATTTCCTCCTGCAATTTCCCCCTCTACTCCAATGCAAATGAAAAAGTCAATAATTAATAAGAACAATTATATTTCTATGCCATATTTTGGTTTTCCTTCAGAATTTATTTCTAAATTACTTAAACCACATAATATTTATACTGCTTTCCGGCCAATTAAACAATTAAAAAACGTCCTTTTTAACTTTTAACCCATAAATCTTTCTCTGGTTTTAACTGGTGTAATATATTTAATTCCTTGTAAAAATTGCAAATATGTTGGTGCGCTTTAATATATATTAGCGCTTGTCAATTTCTGGTGTAAATTTTTCAACAGGTGGCGCTGCTACACAGCGATTTCCACAATTACAAGGAAAGCTATATCTCAGGTTCTACTGCGTATCATCAAACAAAACTTAATATGTGAGAAGGTGATTATGAGACATATTATGCTGATTCAGTTTGAATGCTTGTCGGCCAATAGGTGGAGCTGCTATACTGCAAATTTCATCGATAACGGGATGGCTATATCTCAACTTATATGTCATATAACTGTACAAAACTTGATATGTGACATAACCATTATAAAAATGCAGCTTTACTTTCTTTTATATTCAATAGAAGAAAGTATTGGATTCGTAAAAATTTTCGTCTTAGGGTTTTTGATGAATTTACACGTTTTATGAGCTGTAGAACACGATTTGACCATTTTTAGAAAATGTATGTCTGTGTGTGTGTGTGTGCGTGAGAGAGATAAAATACTGTGGCAATTGCATCTCAGGAATTACTGCACAGAAATTCATACAAATTGGTATGTAGTTACACCTTGACATAAGTTAGTGCCTATCAGCTTTTGGTAAAAATGATCCAACAGGTTGCGTTGCCATCCCGCTTTTTCTAAATTTTAAACCCGGTGGTATAAGACAAAATTTTGTATAAATGTGCATAAAGAGAATTATTTTTTAATAATCATTATGAAATTTAAAATAATTATTTGTAATATAGATATTCAACTGGAAAAAAGAAAAAAAAAATGTATGTAGGAGCCTCGCCTCCACCCTTGGGGGCCAAGTCCCTCCCTCGAGGGAAGTAAATTTTCATGATGGGTATCTTTCAAAAGAGCTCGTCAATACCTTTAAAACGAATGGTTGAACCATCAATCTGCGATAATTTAAAATAAAGTTATTGATTTTTTCATTTTTAACAAAATAATAATAATATTATTAATATTGAGGATAAAATTGACTTTTTTGGATATTTAGTGTTATACTTCTTCTCTAATATAGAAATCGTCTGCATTATCATGAAATGTAATTTTTTTAAATATTAATTTTAATAAAGTTTTTTACTGAGTGAATTTGTATAGGAAAATATAGAAGATAGATATATGATGTACTAAGGATTGAATTGAAGCAACTGTAAAAGACAAAAAAAAAAAAAAAAAAAAAAAAAACAGATCTTTAAAATAAATTATATATATATTTGATATATCCTAATTTAGTACTGAGATAGCATAGGGTTCCTGTGGTCCTATAGTTTCCTTTATTTTCTCTACTATTAATTTTGTATGGCATTTTTTTTTTATATAAAAAATTGTTATACGAGGGTTGCTATTTATATTTCTGGCCTAATAATGAAAAAACAAATATGTAGGATCGAAATTGGTTTTATTGTTTTTCAAAATATTCTCCATGATGATCAATGCACTTTTGCATGCGTTTGAACCAATTTTCAAAGCACTTTTTCCAGTCCGATTGAGGTAACTCCAAAACATGCGTTTTGAATGCATCAACCGCTTCTTCGGGGGTCGAAAATCGTTGTCCACGTAATTTACTTTTGATGTGTGGGAATAAGAAGAAGTCTTTGGGTGCCAAATCAGGGCTGTACGGCGGATGACCCATCAGTTCGATCTTTCGCTCAGTCTGAAATGCATTTGTTTGAGTCGATGTGTGAGAGCTCGCATTGTCATGATGAAGAATGATTCGCCTGTTCTTCTGCTTGTTTCGAATTTCTCCGATGACTTCTGGCAAACAAATGGTCGTGTACCATTCAGAATTGACCGTCCTGCGTTGCTCTAATGCCACTGTTGCCACATGACCGTTAATGCCGAAGAAACAGGCAATCATTTGTTTCGATGTGCTTCTTCCTCGAACAACTTTTGTTGGTTTTGCCTCGCCTTGGAACACCCATACAGTTGATTGCTGTTTTGTTTCCGGCTCATATGCATAGATCCATGATTCGTCACCTGTGTAGATGTTATACACAGCCTTTGATGTACCTTGAACGTATTTTTCCAACATTTCCTTGCACCAATCGACACGAGCCTTTTTTGAGCGTTTGTCAGATTATGCGGGATCCAACGCGAACAATTTTTTTTTACGCTAAAATGTTCATGCAATATTTTATTTATGCTAGTCATACTAATGTCCAAAGACGCCTCAATCTCACGGTATGTCACATGACGATCTTGCTTTATCAGTTCACGCACAGCATCGATCTTTTCTGGCACAACAACGGATTTTGGACGACATGCACGGGATTCGTCCTGGATCGAACATCGACCACGATTAAATTCGTTATACCAATTTTTTACAGTGCTGTAGGATGGCGCTTTATCGCTGTATAAAGAATTAAGTTCATCGAAGCACTCTTGTCTTGACAATCCACGTCGAAAGTTATGAAAAATAATCGCACGAAAATGTTCACGTTTCAATTCCATTTTTTGAAAGAGAAGAACTTTTCAATTTACTGTCAACAACACAAATAAAGCTATAATGGTAAATCGTCTGCTGAATTTACGTTTAAAAATATCAAACTTTCGATTAAAATCGTCTGCGGTCGCCTAGCAACACTTACTGTTGCCAAGGCCAGAAATATAAATAGCAACCCTCGTATATAAATTTAATAGCAATATAATATATTTGATAACAAATCTATTGTTTGAAAAATACTGGTAGAAGAATCCTACAAGAAAAAAAAAGGGGGGGGGGGGGGTACAAGAGAAAGAGAGTGCTTAAGAACCCTAAAAAAAATATATAATAAATTATTTAAACAAGAAAACAAATTAGAGATTCATGAGGTTACTTCAGAGCAAAGATTCACAAGTTTTCAGACACTTCCATATGTAAATTTTAGCAGGATTTTCTTATTTAAATGCTTAAACAACCAGAATTTTTCTTAGAAATAAATATAAATTTATTTTCAATCTTGCACCACAGTGACTTGCAGTTTCTTAATTTGGTCAACCAAAGAAACTATGTGCACCAATGGTATAGAAATGGGTGACAAAAAAAGAAAAAAAAAAAAAAAAAAAACGCGGGATATACTGTAGTAAGTCTAAAAAATATAATGAATGATCATTTTCTTTTCCTTTTTGCATTCTTTCGATTCACCAAAAAAAAAAAAAAAATTCTGGATAGAACGGCTTTAAACTTCAGATATCTAACAATATTTATTATTTCATATTTTTCACTATCGATATAGTCACGAGTGTAAACAGGAGATCAAATACAAATCAAAGAAAGGAAGAAATACTTTTGATCACCGTGTATCATTAAAAAGCTACGAATGGCTTCTGACTTTAACACATTGTTTTCTTTTCTTTCATTTTTTAAATATATTAATTATACGATTTTTATTTAATAATTAATATCATATAGATTTTTATTCCATCTTTTTATAGTTTATAACTGTTTTTTATCTTTAAAAATTATGGTGTACATTTTTATGCATCAGAATTTATTTTTTGTTTATGCATTGAATGGTTCACTTTCCAAAGAAATGCAAGATTTTTCCCATACAAAATCCTGTTTTTTTTTTTTTTTTTTTTTTTTTTTTTTTAAGCTAAAAATCATTAAGTTTTGTATTGCAGTTAAAAGTAGTATGTTGTGACCACTGTAAGACTGTTAGACCTGTCGTCCAGGATTAATACGTCTCGCCTATTATGCACTTACCATGTTCAATATATATATATATATATATATATTTTTTTTTTTTTTTTTTGGGGGGGGGGGAATAGCACAATTATTTAGACAGGTATAATTTTTTATTTCCAAAAATTATAAACAAAATACTTGCCAAAAACTTAATAACAAGAATGGATTTCTACAAAATTTTACAAAAGTTCCAGAAAAAATGACAAATTCTTCACTAATAATATATGTGTAATAAAAAAAGACAATGAAATTATACTACATATGAACTATAACTAAGTCAACATATAACTTACTCAGTTACGTAGGTTATTCAAAAGAATATTATTATGAGTATAATTTCATGTCCATTCGAAAAATGAATATTTAATAATTTGGTTTACATTTACGTTTGTCATATAAATTTAAACACCAAGTCAAAATTATGCCTAATAGTAAAAATTCTTAAATTACGAATAAAATATTTTCTATTAAATTAATAGAAAGTAATTTTCGGGTATTTCATCACTTATTAAAAATTAATATTGTTGCCGCTCACCTTAGTTTGGCTATATGCGCAACCTTGGCGCGCATCTCATGTTCACTTGCATTCCCGCTTTAGCGGAGGAGTTGTATTGTTTTTCGTTATAAGAGTAACATCTCTCTTATCTTGTTCGGTGATATGGTTCACCTTTTTTATAGTTTGCGTTGACTATGGTGTCAACATATTTGAATACGTTAATAATACGTCCTCTAATAACTGTAAATATGTACATACGATATGTAAATAATACTCTAATTAAATGTTTGTGAAGTATTAGCTTCAGAATAGTAATTATTAAATTGATATACAGTCCACTCATAAAGTATCGTCAACATTTGGTCTAGTAGAACCGGAGGAAGATCAATCGTAATATAATGAAAAATAGTGGTGCTCATTGATGAAAATTAATTATGGATAAAAATAAATTAGTTATCCTTAATCGCCAACGCGGAACCTTGAAAGGCCAATTGACTAAGATAGTGACATATTTAGAGACTGTTAGTGACGACAATAAAGACATTATAACTCTAGAAATAAAGAAGGATAATCTGCAAAAAATAGTAACAAAACTGGATAATTTGAAAATCCAGTATTACGAAATAGCTGATGAATCGGAACTGGAAGTTCAATTGAACGCCTTCGCAGAATTGGAAGAAGAGACAGAAAAATTAGAGGTAAGGCTTCGGAAATTCTTACTCTCCAATAACATTAGTAAAAATGAAAGTGTTTTAAATGAATCTAAAGATAATCCTATTATCAATTTTCGTTTACCTGAAATTCCTTTACCCAAATTTAATGGTCAATATAATGATTGGTTTAATTTCAAAGATCAATTTATAACCTTAATTGATCAGAATGATAAACTTTCAGATAATCAAAAATTATATTATCTAAAATCTACACTTTGTGGAAGAGCACTAGATGTAATTACCGAAGACGATTCATATATTTCGCTTTTTAAAGCATTGGAAGATAGATTCCAAAACAAAAGAATGATTGTAAATTCTCACTTAAATGAGATATTAAACGTAGAGAATCTGTCTCAAGATTTAGTTAAAAATTTGAGAACAATTACAGATAGTTGTCAAAAAAATATTCGAGCACTCAAATGTATAGGATTGGAAATGAATCCCTTTACGGAGGCCTTACTCATAAATGTGATTCTTAAACAAATAGATAAAGAATCCAAAAAACAATTTGAATTATCTTTAAGTTCTACAGAATTGCCAACATGGTGCGATTTCATTAACTTTTTACAAAAAAGAAGTTTGGTGTTAGAAAATTTACAATGCGTTTCGAATACGAAACCGAAAGTAATGAATGCGGAAAAGAGTACTAGAATAAAAACCTTCTTTTCTAAAAATGATTCCTTTAATGATCAAAATTGTCCCCTTTGTAAAGGAAATCATTCTTTATCTAAATGTTGTGAATTCTTAAAATTAAATGAACACGAAAGATTCCTAACAGTAAAAAAATATTTGTTATGTATTAATTGCTTGAAATCCAATCATCAGGTATCAAATTGTAAAAATAATCAAATTTGTAATATCTGTTCTAAAAGACATAATTCACTTCTACATCGAACTTTGCCGGGAACAAAAAGTAATAATTTCCCATCAAAACAACACAAACAAAATCCTGACTCCCAGACGGCGTCAGAAAAAGGCTTGCACCTGCTGCAATCAAATGATTCATATCCTGAATTGCAGAAAGAAAAAAATAATGTTTCGATGACATTATATAACGAGATTAATAATCCCATCTTAAAAAGTAAAAAACATGTATTGCTGTCAACTGCTATAGTTTATTTGGAAAGTAGCAATAAAAAAAAGATTCCGGTTCGTGTAATTATTGATAATGGGAGTCAATGTAACCTGTTAGACAGAGAACTCGCTCATTTATTGAATTTGCAAAAAAGGAAATGCGATATTCATATTTCAGGAATTAATGGTAAGATGACAAATGTGAAATCTTCAGTACGTACCATTATTTCCAATAAAGATGATTCATTTAGTGAACCAATTGAATTTTTAATTACACCTAAAATAACAGAATTCATTCCTTCACACAATATAAACATAAGAAGTTTAAATCTACCACATGACCTTGAATTAGCTGATAGTGAATTTTGGAAAAAATCTAAAATAAATGCTTTAGTTGGTGCTGAATTTTTCTATGAAATATTAAAAGCAGATAAATTTAAAATAGGACAATTCACCTTTCAGAATAGCGTTTTTGGGTATATTGTTGCGGGAACCATAGACCGCAATGTATCTGAAAATACTTTTTGCGGTTTTACTGCATGCAATGATTATCTTAATGAAACCATTCAAAAATTCTGGAAAATAGAAGCTCCTGAAATTGACTTACGTCCAATTAGTCAGGAAGAACAATTGTGTGAGAAACATTTTTTAGAAACTTATCGGAGAGATAAATCGGGAAGATTTATGGTAGCCATGCCTTTGAAGGAAGATGCTAGTGTCCTTGGGGAGTCTAAATCTATCGCAGAAAAACGGCTCAAGCAGTTATGGAATCGTTTAGAAAAGAATCCAACCATGCGAAATCTTTATTGTGATTTTATTAAAGAATACACTAATTTGAATCATATGACAAAAATTGTTGATAATTTAAATGATTCTGGCTGTTATTATCTACCGCATCATGGCGTTTATAAGCCCGAAAAATCTACTACGAAGCTTCGCGTTGTATTTAATGCTTCGAGTCCGACAAGTAGTGGAATATCATTAAACGACATAATTTATAAAGGTGTCGTTAATGAAAATTTGTATGAAATCATGTTACGCTTTCGACAACACCGATTTGTGTTTTTGGCCGATATTGGAAAAATGTATCGCCAAATAATGATTACCGAGGATCAGAGAAAATTATTAAGAATTTTATGGAAAGATAAGGTGAACTCAGAAATTGAAACCTATGAACTTAATACCGTAACATACGGTACCGCTTGTGCCCCTTTTTTAGCCATTAGAACGTTGAAGCAATTAGCCCTTGAAGAAGCCGAGAAATATCCGAAGGCATCCGATATTTTGCTACATGATTCGTATATGGACGATATAATAAGTGGGGAAGAATCGCTAGAATCTACTAGGGAGCTTCAAAAACAGCTTATACACTTGTTAGAAAGCGCTGGAATGAACTTACATAAATGGAATGCAAATCATATTTCCTTACTTGACTTTTCTAAAGAGACATACCCTGAGTACACATTCTCTGATAAGGAAACCAAAGCCCTAGGGGTTGCCTGGAAACCCAATTTAGATGCTTTCACATTTAAAATAAATTTGTGTCAGTTAAAGTCTATGACAAAGAGAAGCATTTTATCAGACATTGCTCGCATTTTCGACCCATTGGGTCTCATCGGTCCTGTTATTGTCAAAGCCAAGTTGTTTATGCAGGAACTATGGAAATTAAAATTGGACTGGAATGACCCTATTCCAAGCCCTATTGCTCAAAATTGGCTAGAATTCGCCACTTCGTTAAAAGCTCTTGAACAACTTAGAATAAATCGCTATGTTTTATTTCCTGAAGCACAACAAATAAACTTACACGGATTCGCCGACGCATCGTCATTAGCTTTTGGAGCAGCCGTGTATATTCAGTCTATTCATAATTCTGAAATTGTCTCCAATTTGGTTAGCAGCAAATCTCAAGTTGCACCTCTAAAAACTGTTTCTATCCCTCGACTCGAGTTATCTGGTTGTCTTTTGTTATGCAAATTAATTGTGAAAATTTTGAAATCTTTGAGGTTACAAATCAATAATATTTATCTCTATACAGACTCTCAAATAGCTCTTGCCTGGATCCAAACCGAGCCTTGGAAATTGAAAACATTTGTTGGCAACAGGGTTGCCAAAATTCAAGAACTGTTTAAAAACTTCACATGGAACCATGTGTCCTCTGCGGAAAATCCTGCAGATTTAATTTCACGAGGTCTAACTGCCACCGATTTAATGGATAATCAGTTGTGGTGGCAGGGACCAGACTTTCTAAGTAAATCCAGTAATATCATAAACAATGACTCTGACTATCTGTCCCCCAGTGATAATAGTATTGTGATTAGTGAGTTGAAAAATAATCACCAGGGTGACACTAACCCTGCAGTGTTGTGTGGATTAATCCAATCCACGGATTCTTCCCAGAACTTTTATAATCATTTGTTTTCATTAACAAATAATTTTTGTAAATTAATTAGAATATGTAGTTTTATTTTTAGATTTATTAGGAATACAAGAGCAAAGGTCAATAGAGTAACTGGACCACTCCGAAGCACCGAATTAAACGACACTGAAATACACTTAATTAGACAGGTACAGTATACACAGTTTGCCGCAGAATTGATCTGCTTAGAAAAAGGGAAGCCCGTATCAGGTAAATTAAATTGTTTTAATCCAATTTTAGATTCTCAGGGACTCCTAAGAGTCGGTGGAAGGCTGGAAAATGCTAATTTAAATTTTGATAGTAAACATCCCCTTTTGTTGCCCCACGACCATAAATTATCTTCCATGATTATGGAACATTTCCATAAAAAATTCTTTCATGTAGGACCTCAAGCCTTGTTATACCACGTTAGGAAAAAATATTGGGTAGTTAGTGGGAGATCTTTAGCTCGGAAAATATTTCGTAACTGCGTAACGTGTTACAAAATTAAACCTTTAACGGTCAATCAACTCATGGGAAATTTGCCAAAGGAACGAGTAAATGTGACTCATCCATTTTATTGTACCTGTATAGATTTCTGTGGCCCTTTTTTAATTAAATATCGGGGTCAAAGAAAAGGAATCTATAACAAAATTTTTGTTTGTATTTTTATTTGCATGCCTACTAAAGCCGTGCATCTAGAGGTAGTTAGCGATTTAACATCCGAAGCTTTTATCGCAACTTTAAAAAGATTTTTTGCTAGACGAGGCAAAGCCCAAACATTATTCAGTGACAATGCAACAAATTTTGTTAGTGCAAATAATGAATTAAAAAGGTTACATAGATTAGCTACTCAGCCTGATGAAAACCTTACTAATTTTTTAAATTCAGAGAATATTAATTGGAAATTTCTGCCACCCCGTGCCCCAAATTTTGGAGGGCTATGGGAGGCAGGCGTAAAATCGTTTAAGTATCATTTGAAACGCGCAGTAGGAAACGCTAAATTAACATATGAGGAATTCTTAACCGTTGTTTGTCAAATTGAGGGAATCCTCAATTCTCGACCCCTTACCCCCCTTTCAAACGATATCGAAGATTTGGACGTCTTGACTCCCGGCCATTTTTTAGTTGGTCGACCCATCACAGCGGTGATCGAACCCGAGATCTCTGGCATTCCAGATAATCGATTAGATACCTGGCAAAAATTAACTAAAATAGTTCAAGGAATATGGAAAAAATGGCAATGTCATTATTTAAATACGTTACAACAAAGAAACAAATGGAAATTTGAAACAAATAACATTAAAAATGGGGATATGGTACTATTAAAGGAAGAAAACTTGCCCATATGTAGTTGGATTTTGGGTAGAATAGTAGAAATTATTCCAGGAAAGGATAACAAAATACGCGTAGTTTCTGTCAAAACAAGAAATGGGACATATAAACGACCTATTGCAAAAATTGCTCTTTTGCCTTTGGAAAAGTAAAAAAAAAAAAAAAAAAAAAAAAAATGTTTGAAAATGAATAATGTATTTAGTTAAAGTTAATTTGCTTATTGTATTTCATTTGTATTATTTTATTGTTTACAATGTTATTAATATTTCTCTTGTATAAGTTTTATTATTTAAATTGCATATATAATATTTTTGTATAATTAATTATAATTAGGCTATTACATATTAGAACTGTAATTTTGAAACAATGTTTCAAGGTGGGCCGGTATGTTGCCGCTCACCTTAGTTTGGCTATATGCGCAACCTTGGCGCGCATCTCATGTTCACTTGCATTCCCGCTTTAGCGGAGGAGTTGTATTGTTTTTCGTTATAAGAGTAACATCTCTCTTATCTTGTTCGGTGATATGGTTCACCTTTTTTATAGTTTGCGTTGACTATGGTGTCAACATATTTGAATACGTTAATAATACGTCCTCTAATAACTGTAAATATGTACATACGATATGTAAATAATACTCTAATTAAATGTTTGTGAAGTAATAGCTTCAGAATAGTAATTATTAAATTGATATACAGTCCACTCATAAAGTATCGTCAACAAATATGAAGTTTTAAAAGCAAGCAAATAAGTTAGTAACCAGAATATACTTTGAAATACTATTACTTATTATTAAATTTTAATCTCGTAATTTTACTTGTTTCACTTTCATTAAAAGAAATCGTATTGTTAATTTTATTTTCGTCTTGTTTACTAATATTTTTTTAACAATATGAGAAAGATAACAAACTAAAAGGTAGATGAAATGGAAACAATATCTGCAGAAATAACCATTAAAGACAACAAATAGATCAATCTTAAATCTTGAATAAAATAAGCAGTATAAAAAGAGTCATGGACTAGTTATCAACACATGTTAAATTATTACTGTCTTGCGCATTATGAAAAACTTCCTAATTGAATTAAATGAGATTTTAAAATAGTTAAAACAAACTTATATAAGTAAATACACACATGTATTTAAGAATTATCAAAATTAAACACTTACCTTATTGCAAATAAATTCCAATTTTAATAATTATCTAAATACAGTTAAAATGGTTCAGGAACATGTCCATGCAAGTGAACACGAGATATACTGGAATTTTAAATTGGTGGAGCAGGTGTTGGAAAGATCATTTGGGACCTCGGTTGCTGACGTAAGTGGAGGCGCGAATTTTGGTTCAGAGGCTTTGTATTAGTTCGAGCAGGTGTTGGAATTAATCATTTCCGTTTTGACATATTTAATTTATAATCTGCACTACACTGAGCTAATGTTTTCTTGTGGATATATATATATATATATATATATATATATATATATAAGCTATACTGAAACAAAAGAATTTTTATCCTAATTTAAATTATTTATTTAAAATTTGTTATATTTCTACCTCTGTTTAAATTGGGATTAAAATCCTTAAAATGAAACAAAATATAGAATGTAAAATTAGATTTTCGTTTTAAATGATCAAATAAAACTTTCAAAATAAGCTCTAAGAATTTCTGCACAAATTAAGTGTAATATGAGATCGAATATGACAAGGGGCCTTAAGGGCCCTCTTCACTCACCGCCGCCGGAAGCCGAAGCTAATGTTATTCTATGGGAAATTTTTCTTTACAAATAACTTATTAACTAATAAATATTTTTAAATTCTGTTTTCACATTCTGAAAATTCCCAGCTGGTTAATTGACGGTCCTTTTTTTTTTTTTTTAAATTATTTTTTTAATTTTTTTATATTTTATTTTAAAGCTGCAAAATACGAATTTTTAATATGTGAAATTTTCTCATTTTGCAAGTTCAAAATAAAATATTAAAAATTAAAAAAATACATTTTTAAAAAAACGTCCGTCAATTTACCAGTTGGAGATTTCTGAATGTGAAAACATAATTTAAGAATATGTATTAGTTAATAAGTTATTTGTAAAGAAAATTTCCCCATAGAATAACATTGGCTCGGGCTTCCGGCGACCGTAAGTGAAGAGGGCCGTTAAAGCGGTCCCAATTTTTGTTCTTATTCTGCCCCGGAAGTATACCTATTTTAATTTTTAAAATAAAGTATATGCATCATACTGTCATGCAAACATTTTTTGCTGTTAGTAATTAAAAAAAAAAAAAAAAAAAAAAGAGAGAGAGAGAGAGAGAGAGAGAGTTATCTAATATCTCAAGGAATATGTTTTTATACTTATATAATTTATCAAGACTTGATGTCAAAGTGAATACATTTTAATTTGAAGTTAAGAAAATTTTATTTTAAAAAAATTAATGTGTAATCATGTAAATATTGAATATATTATGATAAATAATGAATTTTTTTTTTGCTGAATGACATGAGTGCAAGTTTTAGACGTTAATATAAATCTTTTGATGTAAAAAAAATGCTTGGCCAACATATAACTCGAGAAATGTAATTTTATGAAAAACCTTTAAAAGGACTATACTGAATGATTAACAAGAAATTTGGTTTTCTAAAAATTAATTGTAAATCGTTAAGACAAAAGTGATAGGTGTCATTAACAGATTCGAGCATTACTTACAGCACTGATATATAGTGCTAGGATATTGGCACACGATTTAGCTTAGGTGATTTAGGTAGCATGCTGCAATATGTTTACAACTAATGCGTTTTAACGAAATATTAATTAATCAGGTACTTTTCCGTTTGTGGAGCGCAAACGAAAAATCGCCAATTATTAACATTAGAACATTTTAGAGCATTAGAACATATTAGAACATTTTTGTTTTCTAAGTAAAATATATTAACATTATATCTTCTATCTGAATTTTTGTTTTACAAAAATGATGAAAATTTGGGATTTGCCCACAACTGAAGAAGATGCAATCTATTTTTTTCAAGAAAAAGGTTTATTTGCAAAGAATGCAATATGCTATTTGTATATAAATAGCAATAATAATATAAATAGCAATAATATAAATTAGCGATAATATTGAATTGGCGATTTTTCGTTTGCGCCCCGCAAACGTAAAAGTACCATTAATCAATACAAAATATTAATAAAAAAAATTAATAGCTAACCTTTTTGATGAACGGACATCATTGCTCGTTCCATGATCTTCTCTTCGTTCATTCATCGTTCATCTGCATCTAAGTACAGAGACACAGATTTTATGTTTCAGCGCAGATGTTCGCATCTAAAGTCCACAGGAAGTCGATTTTAACAGCATTAGTGCTTGAATTTATTAAAAAAGCGCCAATGCTTGAAAATATACAACAGAAAGTGCAGGAAAAATTACAACATTTTTTTACAGTGAAGTCAAGGTTTAATATGATAGTTTAACAAAAGGGCTGTCAAGTTGAACATATTAGAAAATAAAATTCTTATATATGGTTATATAAATAGCTTTGCAAAATCGTGAATACCCTCTGTATATTTAAAAATTTTTGAAAATTCCATATTACTTAATAATATAAAATATTAAAAAATATTGAAATAAAAAAAATAAAAAAATCCATTAAATATGAAAAATAAATTTATATAATAACAAAGCAATTTTTTATAAAAATTATATTTTTCCTAAATTAGTCAAATATAACTTACTGGTGAAAACTTATCCCATTTCCTTTCATATATTTATTAGTACAATTAAAAGCCACACAGTATTTCGGCACTTTCAAAATTCATCAACATTATATTTTACTAGCAGGCTTTGCCCGCTTCGCTGGACGCTATACTTAAATGAGTTGTCAAAATACGATATCATTATTAATAACCTAAGTTAAAGTTTCCGCTGTGTTCGATAGAAGTTTTTTCCGCTCGCAACGCAAGGAGTCTGGGTCCCCACTGCCTTTGGCAGCAACTTACCCGCTTCTTATTTCCCCTTCCCCAGCGGGTAAGTTCGAAGTTTTGCGAAACCCCACCAAAGCATATAATGCGTACACTTAATCAACATGACAACATCCACACTTCAAAATTCGCCAATCTAAGATAATTTGAAGCGAATTTGAACGGGGAAACGTGTTTTTACACATATTTATTGCCCCCCCCCCCGACCCCAAGGGGGTAAGGGGAGGGATTTCGTAAAATCCCATTACAATAAGGGTTGGATACATATAAATAATTTACGCACCAAATTTCGTTACCGCAGAACCTATAGATTTCCCAAGACAAATTTAGCGCTAAAAGGGGGATCTTGAATTTGCGTTTCGTAACACATACCCCCTCCTCCACCACAAAAATATGGCAGTTCACAAAAAATAAAAAATGTGTTTTGGAAATATCTTAAAGAAGACGCATGGCTGTTTTCAACATCTTTGTTCCATTTTTATGGAGTTGTACTCAAAAATCCGAAAATTACAAAAATTCCCGCCAAAAATTTTTTCCCCTCCTCCCTCCCCTTAAAAATCGAAATTTCCTAAATCGCAGATAACGATTTATTTGTACTCATGTGTGGTCTCCTCATGTGAAATTTCTTCACTGTGAAATAATTTTGAGCCGAGTTATGCTTACAAAGGTGTGTTTGTTGCATTCTGTCCCCCCCAAGGGGGCAATGGGGGTAATTTTGATACATCCCTATACTTTAGGTGTCAGATACATATAAACAATCCAAGCACCAAAATTCGTGATCGCAACTCCCATAGATTTCTCAGGACAAATTTAGCGCTAAAAGGGTTGTCCGGATTTTGACCCCTCGTAATCCCATCCTCCAGAAAAAAAAAAAAAATCGCACATCACGAAAAACAAAAAATGTATTTTTTGAAATATCCTAAAGAAATCAAGTCGCATAGCTTTTTTCAATGTCTTTGTTCCATTTTTCGTAGAGTTCTACTCAAAAATACGGAATTTGCGAAATTTCCCGCCAAAAATCGATTTTCTCTTTCCCTCCCCTTAAAAAATGAAAATTCCTAAATTGCAGATAGTGTTTTATTTGTACTCATATAAATAGTCTCTCGTCTCCCCATGTGCAATTTCTTTACTGTGAAGTAACTTGGAGCCGAGTTATGCTTATAAACGTACTTTTTTTTTGGGGGGGGGGGGAGGGGAGAATTTCGGAAAAGTTGATACATATAATTTTAAGTTGGATAAAGATCTATATTCCTACAAAGCGCCGTTGAATTCCGCCCAGCCGTTTTCACGTGATACCCGGACAAAAATAGCGTTACAGACATACAGACACGACGCACACACACACACACACACACACAGACAATATTTTCTGACTTTATTTTTGGCTTTCATGGTATGTCAAACGTGAAGATATCACTTTTTTTCTGACAAATTTACAGACAAAAGTGTGATTTTATTAATGCTATTGCCGAATTTCAGCATGGCGTACTTATTTCAGTACCCGGTAATGGTTAATGCTAAAATTTATTTTCGACATCAAAAAAGTTTTTTTCAATAACCTGAGGATGATAGATCTATATAAATTACTATATCTATAGACAAAGCCTGGAAGTAATATATAAAATTAGATTAAACTTTCAAAATAAAAATTTTACTTTCTTTTTTATTTAAAAAATAGGCAATATCGAAATTTCTGTAGACATTTCCGAATATATCTTGAATCGATTTCACAGAAATCGTAATCTTAATTTTTTTTAAACATCACGTGAATTTGTTTATATTTATATATTTTGATTTCAAATTTGATAATTTTGAATGATGAATTCTGTGAGGAATGATGATGTATTTGTCCCTGCCTTTTTTTTCTGTTATCGATACTTTTGCGATAATGGTTTATTTATTTATCGATATAAAGCATATGAAAATAACATTTTGCTGTAAGAAAAGCTTTATTTCACTCACTCTTTTCCATGAAACAGTCTACTATGAAGTATGTTTAATTTATTCATTAGACAAATTAATATGAAAACGACTGTATATATAGTCTTTCTAGATATGTTTTAAATAGTTTAATTATCAGTTGGAATGAACTGTAAAGTATTCTACTCGAAATTGAATAAATTTACTTAATATTTTGTAAAATAAAGCATTTTTGCCTTAAATGAAATAATCTTTGAGAAATAAATATCTTATATTTTTTCAACGGTATAATGTTCTTTTCATGAAGATGTATTTGCAAATTCTGAAATTTAATTTATTACCATTATAGGTATATATCAAAGTTTTATGTTATTTTGAATTTTCAATTCATTTCGCCTTATTTATATTTTTTCACATAGTTTTGATTTTTTACATCATTTTTATTTTGCTTTGCCAAATTAATATGGTTAATTGTTCAATGTAATGTAGTAAAATTTATGTATTTATGAAAATGATTTTTAAGATACTAATTTAAAAATTTTCTAGCATCGTTATTTTATTTTATTAATATTATTATAAGAAAAGTACATTACTTAGTATTAATTTTTTTTTTCTTTTTTGTAGGAACGCTAGCTAAACTGTTAGAAAATGCCTAGGATATTAAAAACTGTTTGTTTATTATCAGTTTTGGTTTTATTTATTCAAAATAATGGAAGTGACGCATCGCCTAGAAATCGCATAAAATGGAAGTCAAAAACACATGAAAATTCTTATCCTGAAAATGACATTTTCCATGTAGTGAAGAATGATAATGATCTTCAGACTAATGAAATTTCCTATACAAGTCCCATTGATTTTGCTACCAGTTTTTTCGATATTTTAAAAATAAAAAAAGTAAGATTTTTTTTTTTTTCCCCTGCAGTATTCTTTTGCTCTTAATTCAAATATTTAATTTTAATATAGTATTTTAATTCTGCATAGAATATAGCATATTATGTACAGCTTTATTGTAAAGGATCAACACAACTGATTATTTGTTTATGTTTATATTTTAAACTATTCGATGTTTTTACGTAAGTAATGGGTTGTGCTTGGTTTAAATCAGCATAATGAATAATCCTTATTTTTATCATTCGCTTCATCTGTTTTAATTAAACTGTTTAAATATTGCGAACATTCACCTTATATTTATTAAAATCAGATCTTTTTTTTTTTTTTTCTCTCTCCAAGAGATATATATATATATATATATATTGCATAAATACAGGCTAGGACCGCTTAGAAAGAACCCACAGAGGGTACTAGGACCCTAGAGCAGTCAGTTGGCCTTAATCCTTACAACCAACTAACGTATATATATATATACGTAATAAGCCTTTTTTTTTTTTTTGTTCTTATTTGAACAGTATCATATATAATCTTTTTTATTTTTTTGTTTCCTCTTCTGTAACCAGGGGTTTGTCCAGACTTTTCAGACAGGGTCCTGTTTTTGTGAAATTGAGAAAAATTCTACACATAATTTTGTGAATCTAAATTTAGTATGAAAATAAAGTTCTTCCGAACTTTTTGGCTAAGATCCTGTTTTTGTGAAATTGGAAAAATGTAATTTTGCAAAATAAATTACAATTAAGGTTTCATTTTAGACAATGATGGTACACTTTTATAGAGCTGAACTCATGCATATGTATAGAAACCGTATATAAATCAATACATAAAAACCCTTAACGGGTTAAAAGTTTGTGACGCAGCAATGTACTTTATGGCTATAAGAATTACAAATACTGGTCTTAAAAATAATGATATCAAATTTTCAGTGACGCTTTGATATTAATTAAATTATACATAGATTTTCTTATTTGAATTTGCTTTTTCCTTTTATTTATATTTACAGTGTAAACGTTATTTTCAACATAAAATAATATATAGCATTTACTCATTGATACCTTTCCATTCACATCTCTTATACTATGAAAGCATGTGTTTTAAAAGAAATTATATGAAATTCCAGTAACGCAGTGGTGTTACATTAAGTGATTTGTTTTTAAATTTCTCTGCAATTATTTTGTTTTGCATATTAAAGTATATGTGCACATTGAAATATTGCTTTTAATTTTCAAATACGCTGTCAAATATATCACTTTCATTAAGCTTATATTATGTACTGAAATATATTTATTTCAATGAATTATTCTATCTTTTGCGTCACGCCATCCAAAACTGAAAAAAATTTCACAGTTTTTTTCTTTGCATCACGATATCTATTTGCATGCATTTTCAATTTATTTGGATGAAATGACACAAAGTAAACATTTCCATATATTTTACTTACAGTTTTGGATGGCGTGACGCAAAAGATAGAATAATTCATTGAAATAAATATATTTCAGTACATAATATAAGCTTAATGAAAGTGATATATTTGACAGCGTATTTGAAAATTAAAAGCAATATTTCAATGTGCACATATACTTTAATATGCAAAACAAAATAATTGCAGAGAAATTTAAAAACAAATCACTTAATGTAACACCACTGCGTTACTGGAATTTCATATAATTTCTTTTAAAACACATGCTTTCATAATATAAGAGATGTGAATGGAAAGGTATCAATGAGTAAATGCTATATATTATTTTATGTTGAAAATAACGTTTACACTGTAAATATAAATAAAAGGAAAAAGCAAATTCAAATAAGAAAATCTATGTATAATTTGATTAATATCAAAGCGTCACTGAAAATTTGATATCATTATTTTTAAGACCCGTATTTCTAATTCTTATAGCCATAAAGTACAGTGCTGCGTCACAAACTTTTAACCCGTTAAGGGTTTTTTGTATTGATATCATTACTTTTTAGGGGTTAATGATCAAAACGCAAAATTAAAGGAGCATGGTAATGAGTTATAGCACTGTATTAAAAGTGTTGTTTTATAGGTCATACTCGAACAAAATAACAAACTAAATAAAATTTAAAAATTTTATAAAAAGTGATAAAAAAGATGGACACATGCAACATTACAAAGGCATAATATAGTACATTTTAAAAATGACAAAAATTTCTTATTTATATATTTATTTCTTATTATAATTTTTTAGGTATAGATTTGATTTAAAAGAGAAAAATAAATAATAATAGAAAAATCTTTAAAAAGTGAAAATTTTATACTGGTAAATATTTAAGTAGTATAGTTTGTTATGAATTTAATTAAAAAAAAATCTTAATCTATTCAAAATTTTATTATAGCTTAACATTTTGTAATTTATATATTATATATATACTAGAAACTTAATGAGCAAATTAATTATTTTCAAATTCTGTTTTAAGAATTATTTCAATCCGTAGTTTAAGTGATTTATCACCTAATTTTGAAAAAATTACAAATATTTGCATATGATTATCATATTATTTGTCATTTTTATGAAAATAAAGGAAAAATTTTTTGTTGTTGCAATCACCTTTTAAAATAGAACCAATTTTGAAAGTTAACAACGTATCAGCATGAAAACAATGTAAATACAAAGAATATTTTTGATAAACAAATGTCATATAAAATACAAGTACCTAAATAAATAACTCATTTAATATATATATTAAAAAAAGAAAAATATTTTTTTTTTATTTTTTGTGTTTATTTTTGACGCTTCCCAATAGATGGAGCCAAAACGATTATTTGATATTCAGTATTTCAGATGGAAAAGAAGAAATTCGTCCGCGAAACTGCCGCATCACGGTATTTTCGGAGTAAAAAATAGTTCGATTTTTAAACTGAGTTATAAAAAAAACAAGAGTTTTCCTAGGGAAAAGGGAGATGTCAGGCACATCAGATAAAAGCGATTAATATCATATATAAATTAAACTAAATTCGCTTGAGCCATATTCGAGAAAAATTTGTTCCTTACATACGCCACCCATTTACAACTTAAACGAGCCACTTCATATCTCGAAATATATTCCACGCAGAAATGTAGCGAGTTCAGGGTAGGATCAGACAGAAGGTGAAAGTCTATTTTGAAAATATCAGAACATAACCTCCCATATTTCCTGAGATATTAAGTGTCGGCTTTCAGCGGTTACTTTGATCTTAAAATTCCTGTATATATAAATGTCGCAGTTTTCGTTCGTTTTTCCGTGTCCGCTGAGTGTCGTGGCGTTCGTTTGTTTTTGCGTTTGCGTCACTAGAAAAACTGCCGTTTTTCATGATTAGAATATTCAGCTTTTCGAGGAAGGAAATACAGCAAAGCACATCTAATTATTCAGAAGGCCTGTTCGTTCCATGGAAGATTAGTTTTTGAAATGAAACAAGTTTATCAAAGGTCTGTTTTTATGGGGGGAAATTTTGTGAAGGGACCTTTTTTTAAGAAAAAAAAATTGTGAAAGGTTTTTTTTTTTTTTTAATAATAAAACATTTTGTGAAGGGTCCTTTAACAGACCCAGGTTTTCCTCTGGACAAACCACTGATAATCTGTACTGCATGTCATGTTGTTTTTATTTTTACTTAAGATTCCTTCTGCTTTAACACTATCTCTCTGATTATTATGATAGTATCAAATGAGAGGTAATCTTAAAAAATATAAAAAATCACAGAAAGCACAAATTAATTCCTAAAAAATTTTCAATTCAAAGTTGATCTATCTGTTATCCTCCCACCTCAAAATAAATATTTAAAATAAAAGTGATAGACCAGGGGCCAATTCAGGATTTCAAACTTAATACCTATTTTTGTGAAAAATCTTTACCATATTTTATTTTTGTGAAAAATTGTAGCGCATCCTTTTTCTCTGTGTGTGTGGGAGGATGGGGGGGGGGGGCTGTTCAAACTAAGTAAAATAATAAAAATAACGCTCAGCAGTTAATGTGAGGCTTATAGCAGAACAGGAACCAAAACTCACTTTCTCTGAAGTAAACAGTTCAGTAGAGAGAGTGTAAGTAGAAGTTGTTTTTATTTGTGCTAGTATCACTGCACTATACATGAATTGTACCAGGGAGAATAGACACATCACCATACAGTCATCAAAACCTCAAACCACCTGATCAATCAGCAAACAGTACACTATGGCCACAACTCCAGAGTGTCTGTACTGATACACACGAGGATCATTGTTTACTTATGCTACACTGTTTCTCGCCCGTAGCAAATGCTTGTGTGTAGATTAAAACCAGCATTCTGTATGATTCTTGCTTCGTGAATCGCATCAAAAGAAATGCACAAATATGTTACTTTTCATTCAAAATGTGCTCATTTAAAATATCAGATTTTGCTGGGATGACTACGATTTTTGTGAAAGTACCGATTTTACTGTATGATTTTTGTGAAGGTACCTTTTTTACCAGGTCGATTTTTGTGAAGGTACCCATAAACGGTAGTAAAATCAACCTGTATTAACCCCTGTAGACTAACAACAATACAACAATTAAAATTTGCAAAGTGACTAGATTATTTGATGATTAGAACAGCCAATCAGAAAAGCAAATAAACTCCAATCATAAGACAAATGAAAAACTAAATCCCAGGTAGTTGTCATGGAGGTTTTTTTTTTTCTTCTTATATTGTAAAAAGTAAATATATATTATTAATTTCATTGTTAAATATATCATGAAAATTTATATGTTTTAATATTTTCATAATGGCACTTAGTTTTTGTTGTAGCTCGTACATAACTGGGGAAGCAGAATAGAAGTTGGAACTCTTTGTTTAACCTGTAAAATTACAGTATCCTACTTACAACATCGTATAAGGAATGGAGCATCTGAAGAGGATATTAGGGATTTTTCAAATAAATTATGTATTACATTTCATATTGAGAAGCCCCACGTATGTGCTGGTGTGACTAATTTATTCAAAGTAAGTTTTTTTTTTTTTTTTTCTTTTCATAATTTTGTTTACTTTTTTCATAGTAATTTCCAGAGTTGCAACAAATCATGAATTTTTGCTAAATGCTTTTGCATTACACAAATATTTGAATTTTAATCTAAATGTTTTTCTCATTGTCAGTGTTTATATTTTTACACACTATCATAGTTAGTATATTTTTACACATCTCATAGTCAGTGTGTATATTTTTACATCAGCTAATGAAATAAATAATTTTACCTGTACATATCAGTGATTAAATACACAAACATACACATTTGTTTCTATTTTTATAGATTGAAGATTAAGAATATATGTATATATTTATTACTCTAATTCAGTCAACTCCCTTTAATCAGCAATTCTCTCTAATCCACAATTGATTTTTTAAATATAAACAAAGAAATTTACAGCTGAAATTTTGAAAGAAAAAAAAAAAAAAAAGTAAGATTTCTCACATTTTTATTTATTTATTTTCATTTTTTAAATAAAATTTTTAGCATAATCCTTGCTTTCTAACACAATTTGAAAAAAAAAAAAAAAAGAGAGAGATTCTTTTTTTTTTTATTATTATCTTACAATTCATACAGACTAGTGCCAGGTCAAGCCAAAGAACATCTCAGGAAAGTATATAAGAATTTAAAACAAATCATTATTACATCAATGTTTAACAAAATTTAAAAAAATCGGTGATGAATATCTATTTCTGAACTTAAAAAATAATTTTTTTAGTAATTTTTAAATAAATATGTATGTTTATATTTTATTGCTATATATTACTTGAGTGTCCTTAAATTATTTACCTTCATATATGAATATGATTGATCATTTTATTAATATTGAAAAAATGTTTTATTCTAAAATTTATTAGAAATCTTCATTCCATTTTAATGTCTATTTATGAATTAATAACTGACTTTGTATCGACAAAAGAAAATTGACAACAAAGGCAATAACCTCTAATCAGTAATCCATACAGCCTCTGGACAAAACTTTTGTGGATTAGAGGGAGTTGACTATATAATAATTTTATCATCAAATTTCTAGTATTTCATTTTAACAGCTTGTCTTTGCATTTCATTTTGACGTCATCTTTCTACTAATCTCATCTGATTTATTTTCTCTCAAAATGATAATTAAAAAAAAAAAAGGGCAGGTGCTTATCTAGCTCTTTTTCTTTTTCTCCTATTCTGTTTTATATGACTTTTTTGAGACAACAAGGCATATGTGAAATTTTCTTGAAACTTTAATAATAATATGCTGTAATTTCCTTTTTTCTTTTTTCCTTCCCCTTTTAATTAAATTATACTGCTTCTTTAAAATATGTGTGTGTCATTAATTTTAGTTTCTATAAGCAATGTTAAAAAATAGACATAAGAAGAATTCAGTTCAGTGTACTTCATGGCATATTTTTAAAAATTGTCAAAATAGCAACATTCTGTATCAATCATGTTTAAAGTTACAACCCTTTATTGCCTATCCTATGCAAATGCAAAGTTCTTTTTTTTTTTTTTTTTTTTTTTTTCTTAACAAATTTCGAAATACTTCACAAACAAAAAATTTAAAAGTACAAAACACAGTTTTAAAAACAATACACTTCAGAATGACTGTGTTGTAATTAAAATTACACATTTATTTATAAACGGAAATTAAACAAAAATGTGTATAATTAAAATTACACATTTATTTATAAAAGGAAATAAAACAAACATGTATGTAATCTAAATATACGTAAAAATACTTTATGTTTATATAATACAATTTAAAAAGTGATTTGTATGTAAATATGGGCAGGTAAAAATGTTTCTTTTTAACATGAGCGATAAATTGCTAGATGTAAAAGCGGGAAGCCATAATTGTAAAATTGAAGGAGGGAGAATTGTAATATGTTCTTGATATGAATCTACGAGACGGTCCAACGGCGCAGTAAAGAAAGCGTTTGACATTAAATAACAAAAGCTCACGAAAATGGTTTATTGCAGCTATAAAAGAGGAAAAAAGAGATGGAGCAGATTTTCGAGAACCGAGGTTTCTAAGAAGAGCAGAGGGGAAGAGCTAGAGAGAAAATTTTCAGGGCATCATCACTGCAGCGAGGGTCCAACCTTTAATTCAGGGGAGCATTTCATTTTCAGCATAATTCACCTCCGAAGGCTCCATTCCTCCGATGATTTCTGCTTCTGGAATCTTGTGTGTACCGGCCGCTTCCCCGGTCTAGCATCGGCAAGGGTCCAACCTCTGATTCAGGGCTTATAATTCTCCTTCAAAAATTTTCCATCATCTGACGATATTTTTTATTTCTCACTTACAGGCCCCTTTTGACTCCGCCTTCTGCAAAATTCAGGGCTTTTACCTTTTTTTTAGTGGTCGTTTTTCTTCTATACTTCTCTTCTCTCTATCCCCTCTGCTCTTCTTAGAAACCTCGGTTCTCGAAAATCTGCTCTATCTCTTTTTTCCTCTTTTATAGCTGCAATAAACCATTTTCGTGAGCTTTTGTCGTTTAATGTCAAACGCTTTCTTTACTGTGTCGCCGGACCGTCTCGTAGATTCATATCAAGAACACATTAATATTCTCCCTCCTTCAATTTTACAATTATGGCTTCCCACTTTTACATCTAGCAATTTATCGCTCATGTTAAAAAGAAACATTTTTACCTGCCCATATTTACATACAAATCACTTTTTAAATTGTATTATATAAACATAAAGTATTTTTACATATATTTAGATTACACACATGTTTGTTTTATTTCCTTTTATAAATAAATGTGTAATTTTAATTACAACAGACTGTTTAGGCAAAACTGTTGATTAATGGAAATATCAGAGCACCTTTTGTTTTTGTTATTTACTAATATTTTTTTAGATTTACAAAATCTTTACATGTATTTTATTGTTTACAATAAAAAAAAAAAAAAGTAAAAAATACTAATTGCATCTTGACAATTTTTTCTTTTTAAGTAATTTCAGTATTTTTGAAGTAGGGTCAGAATCAGCCATAAAAATCACTTGTTGATGGTCGAGTATTATTGGAGGGCAGTGGACTTTTTAAACTTTTTAATATTAATTGTTGTAAAAAATGTAATTTATTAAGGTTTAACAAATCATGGACGAGAATCCAAAATAAGGTATGCTAGGGGGCATGATTACACAGTCCTCTTTCATTCAGAGTTAAAATTTAAATGCAGATTTTTAAAAACGCATTCACAGGACAGGGGTGCAGTTGCTCTCAGGGTAGTAGCCAATGAAAATTTTGCATTTGACATAACGCCCATGCAGAAGTCAATGATTGAGTATTGGATATTGATATTACATCATTGTTAGTCAAGACTTGTAGGAGCCGACGTACCTGCCACCTTGAAATACCTAAGTATTTTAAAAAAATGAAATGAATTAATTATACACAATCATATAAGATAAATCAATTAATTAAATCTGTTTTACAAAATATAGATGATATTTTATTTATTTTTTTTTTTTTTATATAAAACATAACAATGTAAACAAAAGTATTTGAGATATTTTAATTATCAGTTATAGACAGTATACATATATTAGAAATACCTCTGTTGCCCAGTAGCAGAAACACCGCGACACGGCAACATAGTCGCGGACACATAAAAACGGCTTGCGGAAAGTTTTTGTCTGCACTGATAAAAAAAAATTGTCTGCAACTTTCAGATAACAATTAACTTATAAAAATTTCTGTATCAAAACTAAAACCAATACTTTTATTATTTATACGTAATCATAGGCGTGCCTGGCTTCAAAATATTGGGGGGGACATCTGAGGTCAGGACTTAATTAACGTTGGGGCATGTGCCCCGGGCCTTGAATAGAAGGGGCCCTAAAACAGGCCCTGAAAATGCCCTTTTGTCTTTTTTGCCCCTGCAAATGACAAAAAGTAGCATCATATAATGCAAAATTCTGTCATGTTAGTCCCATATACTACAGTTATATATACACTTTTGCTAATTGTTGAAAAGTGCGAGGGGGTCCACGAAAGTATGTGTGTTCCGGGCCTCACTAAAGTTAATCGAGTCCTGTCTGAGATTATGCAAAGAGGAGGAGCATCTTTTCTTAAAATAAATTTAAGCAGACGTAATGATGTCCATGTGCATGTATCACAATAGCATGGGTGTTAATTAAATAACAACGTATTAACACGCTTGTTAAATATTATTATTTCTACATACAAATTTCACCGAGTGCTTTTTTTTTCATCTATGTACATACTGTTGATAATTAACTGAATGCACACACACATACATATTGTGTACAGTCGGCAGCAAAATTATTCGAGCGCTTGCAAAAATTCCTATATAAAAAAAGTACACTTGATACTGTTTTGTTAAATAAACCTTGTCAAATCATATTCTTAGTCTGAGAGCGGGATTCAACAAGGATTTATTTACCAAAAGAGTATTAAGTGAACTTTTTTTATACAGTAATATTTATTAGCGCTCGCTCGAATAATTTTGCTGCCGACTGTACACAAAGAGAAGTGACTGTCTCTGTGCTCTGGAGCTCAGACTACTGGCCGCAGATCTACAAAGCTTGACAAACGGTTACCTTGAACCTTGTCGAGGTGCACGTCATCGAAAAAATTTTCTATTTTTGAAATTGTATTTATTTATTTTATTTATTTTTTTTTTTTCAATTTTATGCATAGATTTTTTCATTGTTCCATTTTTGTTAAATTTTTGCATACATTTCAATCATCTGCGCCGCTTAGCAACGACTGTTATTCGATTTTTTAGTAGTTTACTTAATTCCATTAGAAGGGAAAACTTTTATTATTATTATTATTAATATTATATATTGTATTTACCAGAAAAAATGGTAATATTGCAGAAGGAATTAAAATTTAAATAATTATTTTTATTTTTTGTTTATTTATTTGAATTTTTTTAATTGTATTTTTAATTAGAAAATCAAAATATGTTTCCATTTAAAACACTTTTGCATTGTGTATTGGAAAACATTTTATACATACCTATACATCTTTATTTATTGCAATGTTTGGAACCAAATGGTAATATAGAAAAAAAGAGCGAGTTGAAATTGAGTCAAATTAAAGTGCCGAGGAAGAACGATAGTGAGAACCCTATGCAGCACGGGCGCGAAAGGAACTGCCGTCGGAAGTGTGCACCTTGAGCAAATGGAAAATTCACTGTGGTTTCAATGCAATTTTTTTTTTTTTTTTAAGTTTTTATTTGTAGGGGGATTGAAAAGAAAAATAAACAAATAAATAAATAGTGATTCCATGTTTTTGAGGTTCATTTTAATATAGCGGCCAGCGAAGCAGTCGTATCTTGCTGGTAATAAATACAACAAATTTAATTGATTTTTCATCCATATCTCCACCTTCAAATTCTCAAAATAAAATTTATAATGTCTTATTTCTATAAACAATGAAATTTTAGCAAATAGTACACATAATGTACTAGGAGAAATAGATGAATAAACTAAATTTAGAAACTGTAAAATAAATAAATATGAAATTAATAGTCTGATAAAAATAATAAAAATGCGAAATTCGTGGAATAAATTAAACAGTTCACAATTAAAACAGATAAGTAAATCTCGTATAAATTTTTTAAACTACGCAACACAAATTTCCTCAAAGCAAATAAAAATAATCTAATTGAAAAAAAAAAAAAAAAAGATCTTTAATAAATCTGAATTAAGATATAAAAAATATGAAAATATCAATTTGAAAAATAAATAAATAAAGTAAAATAATTATGTAAACACTGATTCAAAATAACATAAAGAAAATGTAATAGCTTAATTTTCTGCAGTTCGACTCTAACAGCAAATTAAGTTTAAAAAAAAAATACCTTTAAATTAAGTGACTAATTTTAGTTTTCATGAAGTCAGAAATTAGGACAAAAATTTTACAATTTCAAAGTTATTTTACGTCATCCAGACCTGAAAAATCCCTATCATTACTCATGAAATAATACATAATTTTAAGTTTCGCTTTCACATCCAGAAAATTCAGGAATTTTCTGAATTTCGGTAACAGTCCAACTTTCAAATCCGAAAAATGTAAGATGAGAAAACGGCAATGAGAAAAATTCAATATTTCAGGATATTTCATACGCAGAAAACAATAATTGTAACAATGCAGAACATTTAAAATTCTAGCATTATTTCACATCGAAAACGAAAAATGATTGGGGAAAGGGGAAAGATTTACAATTTTGAGAATTTTTTTTTTTTTTTTTGGAATTAATTTACGTTTTCAAATGCTTAAAAATATTTAGGTAAAGAAAAAACAATAAAATTTTGACTATTTTAATATTTTATGTGGCTTTCGGATCAGTAGACTCGCAATTTTTTTTTTTTTTTTTTTTTTCTCGCTTATTCTTTTCTCCTATGTTGGCTGGTTGCAGGCAACAGAGTTCACATAATAAATAATAGGTTCACAAAAAATAATATTTTTGCGAACCATATAATTGGCTCACAAAATAAATAAATAAATAAATAAATACCTTGCATTTTCGCCCTGGATCTTGATTAGCATTTCCTAAATCCGCACTAGCTGTAATTGATTCAACATTTTCAATTTATTTTTCTTTTCGTATTTTTTTTTCTTTGTTCATCATTTTTCAAAACACTGTCAAGCTGATTTAAATATTTCCTGTTTAGTTTTTATGACATATTTATCCATTTCAGTAAACCCTTTAATTTAATATTACGAATTCATTATATAATATAAAATTCAGGAATTCCTTCGCTTCAAAACAAAAATAGAAAACTACACATCGAGAAGTGCTAATGCTACAAAACGCCAAACAGTCGCCTGTGGTGAACATTAGCCTAATTAGATCACTTACTTTTTAATCGCTTCCTTTCTTTAAAATGGATGGAGGAGGTGGGGGGGGGGGGGGGGGGAGGACACACCATATACAACAATTTTGGTGTTAAAGAAAAACAATTTCTTTAAACTAAACCGATTCATACACAGTTGGATTTCCGAAAAGTAAAGCGTTTCCCTTTTTTCTAGTAATCAAGAGTAACATCCTAAACCTATTTAGTAAGTCCTTGTCTAACAAACATTAATAAGAAAAAAATGACCATAGCGCATCAAAACCAAACGCAAATCCATTTAAGTCAATTTATTTCAATGTTTCGGTCAAAGTTGCCCTGATTCAAATTCGTTAATAACTCAGACTTGTCCAAAGAGGTTACTTTAAAATATCCAGACAACTTAAAAACCTATTTGTAATCATTAGGAGATAAAGACCTCCCAGATTTTCGCGTACTATCAGTAGTTTGTCACTGAATTCAAAGCAAGCTACTTTTGTTGATTGCTTTTTTAAGCTATCTGAGACTGCAGCAAACATTCATTATAGGTAAAGAAAAGGATAAAGAAGATCCTCAGGCTAAAATCCCCTGGCTTTTGAAGACTACACTTGTTTTCTCTTCTTCACCCCTTGTAGCTTGTAGATATCCAGGAAAAGCCTATAGAATTATAACCATTATCTCCGCAAACGATGACAATTTACGATAATTGCATAATAGGTTTTCCTTGTACCAGGCAAAGGTTATTTTGTGTTTTCATTTAAAGAAAGGTACTTTAAATTCGCGATGCCTTTTAAACCCTTAAAAAACACATAGTGGAAATCTGACTTCCAGAAAAGTTTTAATTAAAATAAGATCGACTGGCAGTACACATATCTGGTTAAAAAACTTATTGCTGATTTCCTTTTCCTATACGATGCTGACAAAAATCTTTTTCCAATCCCCGCCCCCCCTCTCGCACACACAAACACAAAATGTAGAGGGATTTGAGAAAGTAGTCTCACATTTTAACGATTTTTTTACCTTCTTTTAAGTTTAAAATCAGAGGGTTTAGAAATATTTTTAGAGGGGACCATTCACACAGATGAAATTTTTGGGGGGGACATGTCCCCCCCCGTCAGGCACGCCCGTGTACGTAATTATTTATATTGTGTTGTGTCAAACATTGCTATAAAATATTTAATTGAATGAGATGAATTGAATAAATACAAATGTTTATGCTATATTTTTCTGTAGTAAAATTGTATTCGTGTATTGTTGCACGAGATCATCACTGATGTTAACCCCCTCCCCTCCCCCCCCCCCCCCCAATCAGCTTTCAGGCCTTTTCGTAAGCCATTTTCACCCCTGATTACACACAAATTTTGCAGACAGATTATGAAATTTTAAAAGCCTGTCGCAGACAGCTAAAAAACTTTCTGCCACTGGGCTCTGTTGTATATTCCGTTAGGAGTGTGAATTATAACTACCTATATAAAATTACATAACTACTTATGTGAGAACTATATAAGATTGAGGGAATGCTTGAATGTCATTACCATGTTTTTATTAACTTCTATTCTTGCTTGTTTGTTCGGTACAAATCTTACAATCGATTTTTAACTAACTTCCCTACTAACTAGATATTTGAAACTTTCGCAGTAGCTCAAAACCCGGTAACAACACAATACTTTGAAGTCTGATTTTTGAATTTTTGATTAATTTTAATTAATTAAAATATGAAAATAATAACCTCCTAATAGCTTTAAAAATAGCCATTAAAATATTAGCTATAATTTAATTGTTTGATAAAGTGCTAATGTAGTTCTATAGCTATGATTCAACAGAAAATTTAAAAACATGGTATATAAATTTTTTTTTATCTTATAATTATTTTACAGTATATATATATGTATAGGAAAAGAATTCAGATTATTGTTTTTCATAATTTTAGCATGAGCTGACAACTGTTCTTGTAAATATTGCTCTGGATCCTCATGAAGTGTGTGCCATTCTTATATCTGGATGTGGAGAAGCTGTAAATCCTTTGCATAATTGGACTATACCAATGACTCCTTTTCCAAAACCTCCTGTTCAGCCACCAAACTTCCCAAAGGTAATAATAATAATAATAATAAATTCCACTTTGACATTGTTGTTTAAAAAGTAATTAATTGATGTACTTTGCATTTTAACATTTTATCTTTTTCTTACTTCAATATTCAAAGTAAAGGAAGTATTGTGAAACCATTTATGAAATGAATGCAGAGTCTCATTTAACTCAAAAAAAAAGGTTAGCTGTAGAATGTTACAATTTTGTATTTAAACTGTTATAACATCTATATACCTACCAAGTGTATTGTTTTTATCAGTAGACTACTTTTTTTTTTTTTTTTTTTTTTTTTTTTTCGGTTATATCTACTGGTCTACTTGATTTTGTTAAAAATTCTATTGTTTTTCAGGAACTTACAAAAGCAAATCTTGAAATTTAATAATTTTCCTGTAAATATACCAAGGAAAATATCCTGAGGATAATATAAAAATGGAACAAAGCTTATTAAATGTATATGTAAAAAATTAACATTAATTTTAATGATATCTCAAGTTTTTGAGTGTTTTTATATCATGCATTTGTTTGTAAATGCATTGTTTGTAAATCTGAAAAATGAACCTATTAATTTTGAGATGAGCAAAAGAGTTACAGACCAAAACAGAACATAGTTAATTTAAAGGTTTGGACAAGAATGTTTTTTTTTTTTTTCTTTCTTTTTCTTTAAGCTATATTGTCAGAGAAGGTAATACTCACTTGAGGGAATTTTCAGTCAAATAAGAAAAGAAAAAAATTAATTTCGATCGTCATTATTTGATAAAAATATAGTGAACATTTTAAATTCTAAATGCAATAAAATTTAATTTAAAATTGCTATGAACCAACGAGAATTTCATGATTCTTTTCTCAACTCTCTGACCACCTTTGAAAAGGGCAAAATTGTAATGTTGTTTTCACTGCACAGTTTTTTCAGTGTACTAAAATAATGGTTATTTAAATATCGAATTAAAAATGTAAATCTGTACATGATTATAATCGTTATGTCTATAATTTAAGACCTCCAAAGTACAAAAACTATAAATTCATAATTATAGAATTTTGAATTATAAGTTTGTGGTAAAGGGAACAGCTCAGTGACCAGATATATCCGTCAGTAACAGTCAGATGTTTAATAAATGAAAATCTGCTATAAATGTAAAAAATAGTGTTTAATTAAATATCATTAGCAATGTTCTTTTCTTTATTTTTAGGATTTGAAATTAAAGCTTTATACATAATCTCCATATTTTATTTGTTTTCATCTGAAAGACAAGTGATTTATTTAAAGAATATTGCTATTAAAATAAAAATTTCCAGAAGTTCATATTCACATGCATATATATATATAATTGGTGATTATATATTTATAAAAATTCAGACACTATTTTTAAAGAATGTCAGTTGACAAAATCTACAGTTTTTTTTTTTTTTTTTTTTTTACCCCTATAAAATCTAGTTTTTGAAATTGAAAAGTTGACAGCTGTGCATCTATAAAACATTTTGGTCTTTACATAGCCTTCCACATTAGATATATCCATGGTTTTACAAGTTTTTTCGGAATATGTGCAAGTGTATCTCATATAACTCATTCAATAATTATTAAATGCTCAATATTGAAATTTTGTATTTATGGTTGTTTAACATTTAGCTATACACCTCCCTCTTTTGATTATTATATGACCAGCTATGAAAACTCAAACGTTTTAATCACTGTATTACCTTCTGTTTTAGTGCTTTTAACAGAACGGAGAACATAGTAATCGTATTGTAACAAAATATGAAATCCCTTTACTTTATTAGAACTATGATTACAGTAAAAAGTACACTTAAAGGCATGGGAGAAAATATTAAGACATCTGTGGGTTTCTGCGGAAGTCAGCTTCGGCAACATTCTTAGCAACCAAATTTGTCAAAAAATAGTAATTTAGGGTTACCAAAATCTGGCAGCCCTATGTCATTTTAAAATATTAATCACTTCACTGCCACTTTAATTCGCAGAAGGCTTGGTTTCCCCTAAGTTATCTCGGGATAGCCGGTGAAGTGGTTAAATAGCCATTCTTTTGTGCATGTGTGTACAATCTATTAATTCCTTATACCGACTTTTGCAAAAGGGAGATAGTCAAATCCATTTCCATGAATTCCACTGAAACAGATCTCTGAGCTGTGTGTTTGTTTTTGAGAGATTGTGCAATAAGTTGTTGATTACTGTTCCTGAAAAAAAGTGTATTTGTGCTCTGTAATGTATACAATACTGTTTTCGAGACTTATGATTAAGTAACGGAATTTTTGGATTGCTTCAAGAATATTCGTTGAATAAAATCAGAACATTTAATGCCTAGAACCCGTTTGTTTATTTATAAACCATTTTCCTTTTATAAACAAAACACACATACATTAAAAAAAAAAAAAAAAAAAAAAAGAAGAATGTTTTCTTAACAATATGTGTAGTTTAATAGGTGTACAAAGAAATCAAATCATATATATATATATTTAATTTATATGTAAATATAAAACATTTTCAACACCTAAAAAAATTAAATGAACATATTATTTAGTATCCTAGAGAAATAAATTGCATTTTTGTTAATATATATTTGCAAAATTCTGCTTTTCATGAATTTAGAGACCTATTATTATTATATTTATTAATTTAATGTATGTTAATTGTGTGTTTTGTATACATATATTTTCATCGTATAGCATTTTTATCATGCTAAAAATTTTGACCTTATTAATATTTCTTCTTAGCCTGGTTCTCCAGTTTTACATTTTCTGCATTTATCAGATGTCCATATTGATCCTTACTACAAAGAAGGGACTAATGCCAACTGTGGAGAACCCTTGTGCTGTCGCAAAGCATCTGGAAAGCCATCTACTCCATCTGATGCATCAGGTTACTGGGGTGATTACAGAAACTGTGATATTCCTTTACGTACTCTGGAAAATATGCTAGATCATATTAACAAGACACATAAGGTGATTCCTTTATTGATATCTGTATTTTAAATAATGAATATATATTCTGAAGCAATTAAAATTAATTAAACATAAAACGTTACTAACTGCTTCATTTTGCTTGCAAAGTGGCTTTCACTGGACAGCCCTCCGTGTCGTCAGTGCTGTTGCTGAGTGGAAAGGGATGCTTCTCTTTATCATCTTGCTCCTCATCTCCTCTCATAATTAGGTGGCGCCTCTTTCGATTCGTGGTCATTCACAGAGTTACGATTATGTATAATTTCAATGTTTTCCCAAAAAAAAAGCATAAGTAGGATTATTGTAATTGGCTATTTTTGTAATGTTGTTCAACCGAATATTGATGTTATTGTTTTGATACATTTTAGCTTAGGTGGTATTCTTCCCATATTTGGTGTTCTTTTAATCTGGTTTTTATCTTAAAAGAACACCAAAATGACATCAAATATGGGAAGAATACCACCACCCAAGCTAAAATGTATCAAAACAATAACATTGATATTCGGTTCAACAACATTATAAAAATAGCCAACTACAATAATCCTACTTACGCTTTTTTTTGGGAAACCATTGAAATTATACATAACCGTAATTCTGTGAATGACCACGAATCGAAAGCTGATATTGACATACAGTGGCGCCACCTAATTATGAGAAGAGATGAGGAGCGAGATGATAACAAAGAGAAGTGTCACTTTCCACTCAGCAACAGCACTGATGATGCGGAGGGCCCTCTCGTGAAAGCCGCTTTGCAAGCAAGATGAAGCAGTTAGTAAGGTTTTATGTTTAATTAATTTTAATTGAAGATGCTTCATTTTTACAAGTTTAAATTAGTTATTCTGAAGCAATTAATTACAAAATTATGTTCTGTTGATTAATACCATTAAGCCTTTTTTAAAATTGATTTTTGATATTTTTAAACTATCCTTTTTTTTCCTTTACGATGTAACCAAAGCTTTCCAGAGTAAGCTTCTTCACACAAAGTTAAAAAAGTGTTGCAAACTAAACTTGGCAGCATTGCTTTCTGATATGCGGTGGCTGTGGTACCCGAATAAAAACTGAAAAAAACCTGCCTGCATAGATCGTTCTTTAAAATGTTATCTCTAATGTTGTTATTATAAACAAAAATTCATTCTGGCCCTAAGTGAACGTTAAAGATGTGATTATTTACTTGAAATTAGTAGTGAACATTTGACATTTAATGTGAAATATGTTAGATGTTTGCTAATAATTTCAAGTAAACAATCACATCTACAGTGCTCACTTAGTGCTAGAATTAATTGTAAAAAAATAATTTTTTAAATCGATATTCTAATGTTGTAAATTGTATTGTAAATATAAGAAAAAATCTATGCATTAGTAATTCAAGAGGAAACTGTTAATGTACACAATTTTTTACATTAAAATTTTAAAATTTTGGAAAAAAGTAAAAAAGGGGTCGCTCATAAAAGATGACTTAATATTTTTTGATAAAAAAAAACATGTTGTGTTCTATAAAACCAATCAAACACACACAAGATCATTTACAAAAATTTTATCATTTAAACAATATATATTTGTAAAACCATAAACTGTAACTAAAATAGTAATAAAATAACATTTAGAAATGAACAAATATAATATACACTAACTTGTTCTTGCTTCCAAAAGCAACCAAATTCAAAATTTTATGCATTTTCTCTTAGCATTTAATTAATAAAAAATGACCCCTTTTATAATTTCAACATTATGATGTTCCAGGTGTATGCATAAGATTTTTCTGGTTTAACTAAGAGATGGTGCCAGCAAAAAGTATGCACCGTATTAATTTGACACATACGTCATTTTGTTCATCTGACATTTAAACTACTAACACACACAAATTAATTCCGGCAAAAACTAGTGTCTTTGTTTTATTGTTCAGTGATCATGTTGAGTTTTGTGCCTGAAAAAGAACGTTTGCTTTTCTTATTTGATCAAAAGAAAAAGGCTGTTGAAAGTCATCATTTGTGGGTAGAAACATATGGTGAACACGCTCCATCGATTAGGATATGTAAGACATGGTGTCAACAATTTAAAAATGGTGATTTCGGTGTGAAAGACAGTGAGTGTTCTGGTAGATCACAAAAATGTGAAGACGAGCAATTGGTGGCGTTATTGGATGATGACCCAACTCAAACTCAATGGCAATTAGCAAAAGCATTACATGTGTTACAAGAAACAATCGGCAGACGTTTATGAGCAGTGAGGAAGATCAATAAACTCGGTAAATGGGTCCCACATGATTTGAATGAACGTCAAAAAGAAAATCGCAAAGTCACTTGGGAAATGCTGCTTCAACGCCACGAAAGGAAATCATTTTTGCATTGAATTCTGACGGGTGACGAAAAATGGATTTATTTTGAAATCCCGAAACGGAAAAAATCGTGGCTTTCACCTTGCAAAGCCAGTCCTTCAACACCAAGACCAAATCGCTTCGGCTCTGTGTCTGGTGGGACCAGAGCGATATTGTGTATTATGAACTCTTGAAGCTCGACGAAACCGTTAATACACAACACTATTGTCAACAAATGATAATTTAAACCATGCATTAATCAAAAGACGACCGGAATGGGCCAGAAGACATGGCAAAGTGATTTTGTTACTCAACAATGTGCCATCTCACACAGGAAAACCAGTGAAAGACACCTTGAAATCGCTTAGATGAGATATCCTTCCACACCCGCCGTACTCCCCAGACCTGGCACCATCTTACTATAAGTTCTTCGCATCAATGGGGCACGCGCTCATAGAACAACATTTCAGCAATTTCGAGGAAGTTGGAAAATGGCTCGACGAATGGTTTGCTGCAAAAGACAAGCAGTTTTTTTGGCATGGTATTCATCAATTACCTGAGATATGAGCGAAATATGTAGAAGCCGATGACCAATATTTTGAATAAAAAAAATTAATTTCCCTTGAAAACTATGTATTTTTTTTACCAAAAGAACCAGAAAAAATTATGCATACACCTCCCTGGTATAATCTGTATTAGAAACACATTACAATAAAGATGTAAGCACTGTAATTTTAAATTATAGTTTCCTAGTTAGTATAGAGAAAATGAAAAATAGCAATCTTTTCAAAGTTTCACTTATTACAGTGGCAACTCAAGGACTCTTAATCCAGCGGTTCACATTATATAAACTGAGAAAATATAATATACATGCAGAACGAAACATACAGATTCATACATTTCTGTTGTTTTCAGAAGATAAGAAAAAGCAGTGCAACTAATAAAAGAAACTAAAAAAATTTTTAAGTAATACTTTTGATGTATACTAAAAATGTGCCATAAATAATCCTTTTTATTTTATTTTGTATTTATTTTTTAATGTGAAAATGATAAAAGGTATAAGTATTTTTATATGAAATCGATAATTACAAAAGTATTACTATTTGCTTATCAAATAGTCTTCATTATTGCACATATAATTATATATATTTTAAAATTATATTCTTCAAACTACACTTGATTACAGAACTGAAACAGTATGGAAAAGTCTTATTTTATAACATAATATTAAAGGAGAAAGGAAATTAAATATAGAAAATTCAAAATATATTATTTATTTAGCAACTCAAGATATAAATTCATAATCAAGTTGACATAATCAAAAATGTTTAGTCTAGACAACTTAGATTGTGATAAATATTAAAATTCTAATTTTATTGGAGGGGAAGAATGTTAATAAAAAACCTGTTTTTTTTTGTTTTTTTTTTTTTTTTTCCTATTCAATCCTATGCAAAATATTCATTCGATTTAGGGAATTTATTTGCTGTTTTTTGAAAATTCTTTAGATATAAAGAAAATTTCTCAAAATATGATACAATTCCTTAAGATCTAGAACTATCTATTGAAATACTAAAGTGGTGTGCACACCCAGATTGTATAAACAGCATTTTGAAAACACTTCTCTCTTCCCATTGTCTCATGGCTTTCACTATCATAAATTTGTTTTAAAGGGATCAATCTCCATTGCATGCATAAATTGGAAATAACAAGGAGTTTGCTGTACATACATTTTATTTTATTGTTATGCTATTTCTCTGTGGGCATATTTAAAGGAGAGAGAGAGATAAAATAGATCACCCTAGAAATCCCTAAAATCCGAAAATATTTTAAATGTTATTTCAGTTGAATTTATATTTTATTATGTCTGTTTTCCCTTAGGGAATTCGTGTGCTCTTATGGTCGTGCCACTGCTGAATTATTATTTATTTTGTATTTAGTTGCCATGTAGGAAATAACAGTTACTAATTTCTTCTCTTTACAATACTAATCTTTACAATCTATTGTACAATAAAAATGTTTTAGCATAGACATAGAACTCTGTAGGTTCTCACGATCATCAATAATTTCTAATATGGCTTTTCTTTTCCCCTTTCTAAATATTTAAAAAATAAAAGCATATTTCTAGTACATTATTAAATTTCTAATGTATCTGTTTTTGGAAAATAATAGTTTTCCTTCTAAATCCTTCTACCTTTTTATTTATTTATTTACTTAATTTTTAAATACATTGAAACTTATTAGATACAGAAAAAGATGAAACATCTTTGACCAAGGTTTCTCTTATAAAAATGTTTCCCTCCTTTTTTTAATAGTAAAAGTCTATGGTCTTAGTTAACCATCTGACCACCACTGATGGATATATCTGATCACTGATCTGCTCTCTTTTCTACAATACATTTCTAATTTATTTTTGTGGATTTTTAGCTTGAAGATATTAGATAACCATGAATATTACATGTAATCATATGCAGTGAAATACGTTTAACACGAAAACGCTTAACATGAAAAATCGGTTAACACGAAATGATATAGTGGTCCAGACAGTATACTATGTTATTTAATACAGTTTTTTTCTTTTAACACGAAACAAAAATCGTTTAACCATAAAATCCCAGACAAAACCTATAAAATCCCCCATAAAATCCCAGACAAAATGTTAATTCATTAAATATTATGCCAAAATACAACAAAAATGATCTGGAAAAGTTATGGAAATTTCTGTACTTGTCCTAGAAAAATTATGGAAAATCAAAAACATCAAATGATAGTCACCCTAATGAAATAATCAATAATCATTAGACTTATGTATTATCTATGTCTTTGGTAATTCATTATATATTTACTTCAGATAGATTATGTGATATGGACTGGTGATATTCCACCTCATGACATTTGGAATAATTCAAGGGAAGAAGCTGTGTATCTCCTTCATTCTGTATCCAAAGTTATTCATAAATATCTTGGCCATATTCCAATTTTCCCTGCTCTGGGAAATCACGAAAGTTCTCCAGTTAATAGGTAATAGTTAGTTATGCAGTTTTCTTTTTTTCTCAATCATCATATAATTTTAAATTACATTTTAATTGATTTCAGAATATTATTTTTAAACTGTTTTATTTAGCAGATTTAAAATATATTAAATCCTTTCATTGTATTTTTAATTATTAATATACTAGTGGTCTTTTCCAGCAGGAATTGTCAATTTAAATGAATCTCTTTATTATTATTATTATTGTTTACGCATCTGATCAAAACACATGACACAAATTAATTAGATCACTGATTCGATAATAAACCACTTTAATTTCACAATATAACATTTGTTCGGCTCAAAAAGCACGAACTCGCACGATCACATTTTTCTCCTCTGTTTTCATTTCGTTTTCCACAGTAGGCCCGCACAAACGGAATATCACACTTTTTCCGGAGGGGTGTGTGAAGCACAAGCATGTGCGGCACGTAATACTCATTGGCAAAATGTCAATACAGAACATCCCGCCCCACCTTGCAATGTTTTTTAAACATTCAAGACACGTATAATAATTACTCAATTCTAAAATTACAATATCACAAATAAAATTAAATACTTATGAAATAAAATACACTATATACATATAACAATGACACATTTAATAAACACAAATAATTTTACTTATTTATTCATGGGTAGGAGGCACAACTTTGTGATTGGACGTTTATAAGTACCCAAGGCAGTTTTAACTTCAACTACTCTTACTTTTGAGTCTTTGCTTGGGTAAGTAGCAGAAATTCTGCCCAGTGACCACAGACATGGGGGCAAATTATCTTCTTTGATAACGACCAAATTTCCTACCTCCACATTATTTTTCTCGAACTTCCACTTGCTCCTCTGCTGCAAGTTGCTCAAATAATCAGAGCTCCACCTCTTCCAGATCACTTGAATAAATTTTGTTAATTTTTGCCAATGATCCAGCTTATTTTCACCAATATTTGTTAAATCAGGCTCAACCATTGATGTAATAGGTCGACCAATCAAAAAATGGGAAGGGGTTAAGACATTAAGATCGTTTATATCCGCCGACAAAGGAACAAGTGGTCGAGAATTTAACATTCCCTCAACTTGGATTAACCCTCTGAATCCTGGGCATGAATTTCTAGCAGTACGTCAAAATACCGCAGCCGCCCGAATGAGCTGGATATATTTTTTCCCCCGTGTCTTCGACAGGCAGGTGTCAGAAGCTCAGTATGCATTCTTTCATCTTTCCGATACAACAAGTCAGGGAAGTATTTGGGGATTTTTTGAAAAGATTTCGAGTGTGAGGGAAAACGTAATCCTAATCGGGAAAAATCGCTAACAATCTTCTTGAATCGAAAACAAATTAACAACTATTCAGTTAAACTTTGTAAATTCAAATGCTGTACTCTAATTTTACATTCAAGGGAAGCAAAACTATAGAATAATTATTTAAATTATATTTATTGTGTATTTTCCATTCATAAAGAATATTCTGATTTGAATGAAAAGTCATAAGCTTCAAATATTAATTAACATGAATATTTATAAAAATTGTTAATAACTTGTTAAAAAACATTACTTGTAATTTAAAAGATTTTGCAATGTTTAAATTTTAAATAAGTTTATATTTTAAATTTTGTGCCAAAAGATTACTGTCAAAAGTTGAGCAAAAATTATATTTTCTAAAATTAAAAATAAAAATGAAATATATTTTAACCCTTTTCATATATACATGTTTCATATTAATTATATTCTATTTATTTTTCGTATTTGTGACTTAAGCCGATTGAAAATATCTATTCCTAATGAAATTAAAAAAAAAAAAAAAATATTTTATTTATTTTTTACGTAATCTCAAAAAAATATTGCTGTTTCAACAAAACAGCAAATTGTTTTTAAAATATATGTATCGATGAATAGTACACATTGCCTCATAATTATTTTTTATTTAACTGTAACAAAATTAACAGAAAAAGAAAAGAAAGAGAGAGCAGTTAAAACAAGATAACCAGTATACATGTAAATAATTATTAAAACAAATAAATAAATACAATCTATTTTTGTTTTATAAAACAGCAAACATAATGATACTATTTTTTTTTAAAGCTAAAAGTATTATATTAAATTTCTTTAAAAAATTCTTTGAAATTAAAAATAAATAATCTGATGTGTCATTCAAAGAACTTTGTCTTACCCTGCACTTGAGTACTATAAAAATATATTACAGATACGATGTATAATAAGACTATGTGTTAGGGACAGTTTTATTTGATGTATAATTCAGTGTGAGGGGGGGGGGGTGGAGTGCTACAGCCTCCTTGTTGTATTGGGGGGGGGGGGGAGAGCTACAGCCACCTTTAATGCCCCATTAGAAATAATTCTTACGTTACTGTAAAATTTATGACTGTTCTTAATTTTAAAATAATCCAAAATAACTTTCACGTAATGCGCGGTAAAATTGCTAACAGAATCGGTTAATAAGTTGAATCAAATTGTTCCAAAATAACAATTTTAATATGATTTAACGTTAAAAGGTAAAATAGTTAAATATTATTTGAAAAAAAAATTCTTATGTTTTACCTATGTGCAAAGTATGCGCCACTTTCAACATTTACTATTCTGCACGAAAGCAATGCTTTTCCGCCCCTCCCGCTTCATTTGTATATTATGGTTACATGGAAGTCGACATGGCAGAACTATTTAATAAATCCCATTTCATGTAGATTGTTTCATGCTGCGTGATATCTGTACACACAAAATCAAACAATCGAACAGAGGAAGATAGAATTTTCTGAAATCTCAAAAATGTTTTTCCGTATTAGAAAAATATTTGTCATTTGTAAAAGTAGAGTGAAACCCATTGTTTAAATCCTTTATAAATAATAATTGTCCTTATAAATATTCAATAAATACAATTTGAATGTTCTAATCTTATAGAATTACAACAATAATAATCATTTTTAGCTGTTTTTAAAAAAATACAATTTAAATTGATTTCCTGGGAAGAAAAGCAATATGAAGCAAATAGTAGCATTAATTTATAAAATATAATGTTATTGCAATTCTGTAGCTGTATTAATATATAAATCATTGTGGAGAGTTCATTGTTTGTATTAAAAAGATCATGTAAAATATTAAAAAGGTCATATCATATATTAAAATTGAAAAATTATAAAATTTATGAAATTTCGAACGTTAGTTCTCGATTTAGAGCTGCCCCAACACACATACGGACATTATATGTAAATGACGAAGTCGTTATCTTGATCTCTCAAAACGCGTAATCTGAAATTGAAAGTCAAAAATTTTTAGAAATATATTATTAGTGCTAGAGGCCTATTTCAGTCGGTACAGCGTTGTCGAATTTTTATACGTCACTCTTAATAGTGCTAAGGGCCCATTTCAGTCGGTTTATTGAATGGGGATTTATTGAATGAAGTCCCCCCAAGGCACAACTTTGACATGAGTCCCCCCCAAGGTACAACTTTGACATGAGTCCCCCCCCAAGGCACACCTTTGACATGAGTCCCCCCCCCAGGCCCAACTTTGACATGAGTCCCCCCCAAGGTACAACTTTGACATGAGTCCCCCCCAAGGTACAACTTTGACATGAGTCCCCCCCCAAGGCACACCTTTGACATGAGTCCCCCCCCAAGGCCCAACTTTGACATGAGTCCCCCCCCAGGCCCAACTTTGACATGAGTCCCCCCCAGGCCCAACTTTGACATGAGTCCCCCCAAGGTACAACTTTGACATGAGTCCCCCCCAAGGCACACCTTTGACATGAGTCCCCCCCAAGGCACACCTCCCCCTCATTGGGAAAAAGAGAAAAAACATTGTTTTGCGGCTATAAGACAGTTTGGACTTCCAATGTTATTTGTTACAGTATCTGCAGCTGAAACACATTGGTTTGATTTAATGAAAACTTTACCATGGAATTTAGATCGTCACGAATTAACTAAAGAAGAATTTGTCGATATTAACAAGTTTAGCAGTAGGCCTCTGGCACTAAATTAAAATCTGTCAATGTCAGATTTTCATGTTTTAAATAATGAAATAATGTCGTGTCTGTATAATTTTTATAATTTTTTATTTATTTTAGTATGGCTGGAAATAAATAGGGAAAGGGATAAAAAAAAGAGGGGGGGGGGATATTTATATAAAAGAAAAAAAAGGAGTTTTAATATATAATATATCTTTGCCTAATAGAAGACCATCAGCTTATTGGCCTTTTGAAGGGCTGTTTTTTGATCTAAAAAATAAAATGATTTTTTTGGCCCTGAAAAGGGCCTTTTGATAATCAAAAGACCATTTTTTGCTCTTTACAAGCGATTTTTAGTGCTTATAAAAGCTGTTCGGGCCCTGAAAAGGACCGCTATTTGTTCTGTACAGTAAAATTATTTGTTTGGCCCTGAAAAGAGCCTTTTGGTCGTAAAAACACCATTTTTTTGCTCTTTATAAGCGATTTTAACGCTTACAAGAGCTGTTTGGGTCCTGAAAAGGACCGTTATTTGATCTGAAAAGTAAAATTCATTTGTTTGGCCCTGAAAAGGGCCTTTTGGTATTAATAAGACTAGTTTTAGCTCTTATAAGAGCTGTTGTAGCCCCGAAAAGAGCCATTTTAGCTCTCAAAAGAGCTTTTTTAAAAATATCTAGTGTGGAATCTTCTAGTGTGGAAATGTCCAAACATTCATTTCCTTCGATTTCTTCAACCTTTTTTATCTCACATTGTTTCTTAAAAATATTTTTGTTTTATTTAAGTGCTATTTAATACGCTTTTATAGCAGAATGCACTGTATTACTTTAGATACATAATTGTATTATTATTATTGCTATTTGTCACGTTAGCATTTAATTATTGTAAAGTTTTATGTATGTGAATTTGCTAAAAAAAAAAAAAAAATAAATAAATAAATAAAAATAAATAAAAAAAATTGCACTAAAGAAAATAAGTTAGAGTCACTAATTTTCAGTTCCTCATGAAAGTCACTTAAAGTAATTGCTACTGGAATGTCTCTTTTAGGATAGTCATCCCCAGTAAGGAACCTTGGTCCCCTCCACCATAGTTCATTCTCATTGAGCTTATCTGGGTCTACACCTCTTGAGATTAAGTCCGCGGGATTTTCCCCGGATGAGACATATCGCCACTGTTGTACATCTGTAAGTTCTTGAATTTTGGCCACTCTATTGGACACGAATGTCTTAAGTTTGAAGGGTTCCTTCTGTAGCCAAGAAAGAACGATCATTGAGTCACTCCATAAGAATATGTTGTTAAAGTCCATTCTTAGAGCTGCTAGCACGCGTTCGATCAGTTTTGCCAACAACAACGCTGCGCATAATTCTAAGCGCGGTATAGTTAATTTCTTTAGTGGTGCTACCCTGGATTTACTTGTCACCAATTGTATAGAAACTTCGCCAGATTGCAACTTGGATTTACAAAATATGACAGCACCGTATGCCAGTTCCGATGCATCGCAGAAACCGTGAATCTCAATTTGTACTGCCGATGGCAGTATAATGCATCTTTCTACTTTCATCTCTCTTATGGACTGCAAAGATTCTGTAAATTTACGCCAATCCTTTGATTCTTTCTCTGGCAGGAGGTCATTCCAGTCAAGCCTTAATAACCAAAGTTGCTGCATAAAAATTTTAGCCTTTGTGATAACAGGTCCTAATAACCCCAAGGGGTCAAACAATTTTGCAATAAATGATAGCACTGACCTTTTAGTAATTTCTGTTAAATCTGCACAGTTCACCTTAAATGAAAAAGCATCTAAATTATACTGCCAACAGACACCTAAAGTTAAAGATTCCTCTCGTTCAGCAAACTCATAGTTTGCATCATCATTTTTAATGAGCTCGGGGTGATTACTGTGCCACTTGTGCAAAGACATTCCTGCAGACTTAAGAATGCCTATTAGTTCATTTTGAATAATTTTAGCCTTTTCCAAGGAGCTAGCTCCAGTTAGGACATCGTCCATATAAAAATCCTCTCTAAGTACTGGAGCTGCGTTAGGGAAATTTGGCTCTTCATCTTCGGCTAACTGTTTTAATGTTCTCATAGCTAGAAATGGTGCACTGACCGTTCCGTATGTAACAGTTAATAACTCGTAAGTTTTGGGGGGTTCATGAGCATTATTGCTCCACAAAATTCTTTGTAAAGCATGTTGACTCGGGTCTATTAAAATCTGTCTGTACATCATTTTCACATCTGCTGTGAACGCATAAATGTATCTTCTAAATCTTATCATAATAGAAAATAAATCTTCCTGAATGACTCCTCCATTATATTGGAGTGAATTTAAAGATAAACCATTGGAAGATTCACTTCCCAAGTTAAAATCCATGCTAGTACCAGCAAAGAAAATAGGCTAGTTATTGCTATGTTTTGCTTTGTCTGCTAGATTTTCATGCTGTTATATGCTTTATAATGCTAGCCAGCATAAAATGCTATATTAGCTAGCTTACACAGCAATAGCACGACAAGCTATATACAAGCATTTTATGCTTATTTGTTGTTTAAGCTTTTCCAAAGCCTGGAGAGGTATGTAAGTACCTTAACAAGCTATTATGTGCTTTTCTATGCTTTTCTATGCTTGCCAGCGTAATATGTTATGTCGGCAGCTTAAGTAGAAATAGCATGGCATGCTAGATGCCAGTGAGAAGTGAGAAAATAGCAACAAAAAAGCATCTGTTGGTTGTGAATTGCTGCTAGTATAGCAGAAATTTCAAGCAAATAGTAGTCATAATTACTGCTGGACCAGCAACATACTATTCAAGCAACAGAAGCTGGATTATGTATGCTGGACAAGCAATAAACTGTGCCAATACACACCATGACTTACTGGTAATTTTGGTGGAACCAGCAAATATTTTTGGTATTTTATGCTATTTTACATGCTGGGATACAGCATTTAATGCTAAACTAGCAAACAAATACCAGCAAGAATTTTAACTTGAGTTGAACAGTTAAAAACAACACGCAGTTTGGTTGTAGTTTTATCAGGTTTGTATATTCCATGATGTGTCGCATAATAACATATTTTGGGTTCTTTTTCCTCAATTACTTCTCTAAGATGACCCAATTCTTTATATTCTTCTAAAAAACCTTTATAAAGGCTTAAATACTTTTCATCTTTCGATAATCGGGTCCACAGCGATCTGAGTCGTTTAAGAGCAACCTCACGAGAATCTCCTAAGCACGAAGGATCAGTTTTAAGAGGCATCGATACTACGTATCTCCCCTCTTCACTTCTCCAATGAGTTCGCGAGAAATGCTCTTCGCAAATAGAATTTTCTTTAGATTTGGTTACCCCCATTTCAACATTCTCAATCTCCCAGATTTTTTTTAAAGTTGTATTTAGATCCCCATCAAGAATCAGACCGCAATGACCCATACTCGCACCTTGTTGCTCGAAACTACCTGAAGCAACATAGCCAAATTTTGTGTTCTGTAACAACAAAGAAGAATTTTCTGCATATATCTGTCCTGGCGTAAGTAACTCATAGAAAATCTCTGCACCTAACAATATATCTATTTCACCAGGGATATTAAAGCTATAATCCGCTAAATGGACTGTATCTGACACCTCAACATTTACATCAATTATCCTCTGAGGAACAAGGTCGGTGATTTTCTTAACTATGAACATATTTAGATTCCTCTGAAAATCTCCCGTCTTATTTGCTATGGTAGCTCTCACGCAGCCTTTTACTACAACTGACGAATCGTTTAGACACGAAATCAAAGTATTTATTTTTTCTGCTTTGAGCTGTAGACGATTTACACATTTTTCACTGACTAGGCAGACTTGACTTCCCACGTCTAACAAGCATCTACACTCCACCCACTGATTATATTTATTTTTTATCAGCGCTCGAATTGTGCTTAGCAACACATTTCTAGTTCTTACATAACTCGTAGCAACAATCGAGTCTGTATTCACAGATTTCACCTGAGTCACTTGACTATTTGCCCCTACTCCATACACCTGACCGCCAATGCCAATCTCAGAATAACTTGTATTTTGATTTTGCAAATTTTGTCTCAAATCCCTATTTAATACATTCTCATTGGAAAAGTGAAGAAGTTGATGATGTGGTTTCTTACACATGAAACAATTGTGCACTTTACATTGTCTGAAATTACAGTTTTGCAATAAACACTTAAAGCAAGCCTTAGTATTTTTTACAACTTCTACCCTCTCGTGTGGCGTTAGCTTTTTAAACTGCGGGCAGTTCTGGAGTAAGTGAGATTCATTACCCTTACACAAACCGCATTTGTTATTTTCCATCTCTGACAAAAATACATTAGCACCTTTATTAAACTTACGAGATGAATTGTAATTCTCAGGCTGTTTACCTCGCGAAGTTGTGTATAAGTCAACCTCCTGCGCTAATTTTAAGGGATTAAACCACTCATTTCCTTGTCTAATACTTATATGCGACGCGGCCTCTTTATCTAAAGTTTGGAAGATTTTATCCGCTACAATTAATTGGTTTAGTGTATCAAAATCCGAAACTTTTCTCAGTTTCAAATAGTATTGCCAATTTGTTTTTAAACGAGACGCAAATTGCACGCATGTTTCGCCATGTTGTCTAGTCGCCTTTCGAAATTGTTCCAAACACGCCATAGCAGTGGGTTCAAATTCTCGCAAAATTAATGATTTCACTTTCTCATAATCTCCAATTTCCGCATCTTTTAAATATGTAATTATATTGGAAGCCTTTTTGCCTACTAAATTTAAAAGAATTTCCGCTTTATATTTGCTTGGAACATCCTTCGCTACAAAGGTTCTCTCTAAAGAAGCAAAAAAAACACCAGCCCTCAGGTTTACTAGGCAATTTTATAGTTAATGTTCGAACACTTTTTATTAGTGCATATAAATTACACGACTCAGAATCTTTATCACTATTGACTTCCGATTTATTTTCAGATTTTAATTTCTGAAGTTCTAACTCAGCTTTAACCCTATCAAGTTTAATTTTCTCCAATTCCAGAAGTCGCTGTTCACCATTTTTTCGTTCATCAATTATTGAATTGCCAATAGAAATTACCTGCCCTGGATCCGACTTATACAACGCACTGTTTGATATAATACTATTTAATTCAGCCACGGTCATTTTTTCATTAATTTTTTCCCCTATTTCTTCGGCTATAAGCCTCAGATCGCTTTTTATTGCGTTTTTGAACATATTTATATTTCTCAATTTACTTTATAATAAATAAAAAAGAGGAATAATCTCACTTACTCAAATAACGAACACTTAAATCACGAATACTAAATAATCACAAACAATAAAATCAAAAATAAATTCAATCAAAAAAAGGGAAAAGAATTTGCTCTTACCTCAGATCACTGCGATCCCTATTTTCTATCACCAAGCTGATGTAATTCATAGTTCCTCTCACAAATAACAAGTATTGTTCACAAAAAACACGTATTCTTCACAAATACCACTGAATTTTCACCAATAACACGCATTCTTAATTAATCAGCAAAATAAACAGCCATCCAGTTACTTTCCACAAATGTTCGAAAACCGTTGTTCTTATCAGTGTTGTGCAAGTTCACGAAAAAAACGAACTAGTTCAAACTCAAGTTCATCTTGTAAAAAACGAGCTAGTTCGCGCTCAAACTCATGTCTGAAAGAAATGAACGCGTTCAGTTCAAGTTCATTTTTAAAAACGAGCGAAGCTCACTAAAAGTTCATTTTTACGTACATTTTTTTTTTTTTTTTTTTTTTTTTAGATATTTTTTTTTTAAATAGATCTTATCCTCTGTGAACACTTTCATAGGTAATTTCCCTTTTTTTACTTCCATTACCCTACTACCGTAGGTAATGGAAGTATTGTATTCGGTCTCAAAATTCGATATCGGGTTTTCACCTGATTTACGCGTTTTAAGGTCCCCTGAGTCCAAAAAAGTGGCTTTTGGCAATTGGTCAGTGTGTATGTATGTGTGTGTGTGTGTGTGTGTATGTATGTGGAGAATCTTCTGGCTATTATAGCTCAGAAACTAATAAAGATAGAGCTACGAAACTTTAGAATTGAAATACGTCTGGTCTACAGATGAAATTTCCAAATTTTGGTGAAAATTGAAAAACCGGAAGTGGGACATCGGAAACCGGAAGTGGGACCGTAAGTCCGTATCTCAAAAACTGCTCTAACGATTTTCTTCAAACTTGCTATATAAACACTCTATTAGATGTCCTTTCGAATGATATAGTTGGTTGGTTCAGGAAAATTGATAGGCGTCCCTTTTAAATAGCTCAATTTCAGGCCTCGAAAGGCGTTCCTTTAAAAACGGTGTTACGGATTTTTTTCAAACTCGCCATTTTAACTCACTTTTAAATATGCTTTTGTATGTAATTATTGTTTTCCTGTCAATAATAGATTTTAACCGGAAGTGGAACATCGGAAACCGGAAGTGGGACCGTAAGTCCGTATCTCAAAAACGGCTCTAACGATTTTCTTCAAATTTTCTATATAAACACTCTATTAGATGTCCTTTCGAATGATATAGTTGGTTAGTTCAGGAAAATTGATAGGCGTCCTGTATAAATAGCTCAATTTCAGGTCTCCCAAGGTCGTTCCTTTAAAAACAGCTGTACGGATTTTTTTCAAACTCGCCATATTAACTCACTTTTAAATATCCTTTTGTATGTAATTATTGTTTTCCGGTCAATAATTGATTTTTTTTTTTTTTAAGTTGGTATCTCAAAAACGGCTCTAACGATTTTCTCTTTAGTTCACTTTTATGTTTTCTGATCGCATTATCTCTCAAAAATGTATATAATATGTGTAATAGTGGGTAATGGAAGTCGTGTGGTTGTTTCACACCAGATTTTTTCTAAAATTACCAATTACCATGAAAATTGTTTTTAATTTTACGCTTAATTAAACTTATTAACTTATAATTCTTAATTATAACTTATTAATTTAATTGTAGTAAAAATTTATTTAGCAAACACTTCTGAATAGTGTACCCACTGTTTTTGAATGGTTTTTTATTCTTAAATTTTCAATACGTTTGTTTATGCGCATGAGAACTTATTAATAGGAGACAAATTCTATCATTTAGAGGTTCCGTTGTTTTAAATCAGTGTTGTGCAGGACCGCGTTCATGGGTTTAATTAAAGCTTTTTCAGTTTTGAGCTGAATTTCGCTCGTTTTTTAAATTGTGAACTTGAGCTGAGCAAAGTTTGTTTTCTCATGAATTTGAGCGGGAAAAGTAACTCAAACTCATATGAATTTTATTCCTTTGGGAAAAAATTTTATATTCTTGGTAGCAATACTTTCTACCCTTTTAATCGCAAGAGAGGACGCATTTCTCACAAGAGAGAAACGCATCGGGTCGGGTAATCGCTTATTAACTGCTTTGCTGGTCGGGTGCAGTTAAAATTTGCATTAATTTTTATTCACAAAATGTTTTCTCCGAACATTGTTTTATGCTTTACTTATGAATCTAAACTTTTAAATGAAGAGATTGGATGGCATTGTCTTCCTTCCTAGTAATTTAAAGACATGACTGATAACATGAATTTAATTACATTTACCTAAATATTAATACTTAACGTTTAAAGCTTTATATGGAAAACTATTTTTTTTTCCGACCTATATTTGCTTCCTTATTTTACTGTCAAAATACTTGGAACAGTGGATTTTTTAAATATATGTTTTAATATAGCTAAAAGTTTGTTTATAATTAGATAAATACACTGTTGTAATATTTTTATACTATATTTAATTGTCTGAAAGATTTCTTCAATAATATAATTGTAGTTTATTTAAAAGAACTTTTATTCAGTTTATTATATAACACAATTTTAACAATATAGCGGGTCAGAAGCTGCAGATTCAGAAGGACAAAAACCATTTTGCAGTGCGGGTCGGCTGTAAGTCAAGTTTACTCGAACTACGCAGGACTCTAAGCCAGTCCTTTCATAAGAAGAAATATAAATTCCGCTGATCACCTAATACGATTGAAGACTTAAATGCCCTATCCAGTAGGCTACCCTTTTCCTTGCTACTGTAATTTTTTTCGTGTCCAGTTTTCCACGATATTATACTGTTGTCAATTTTGTATTTCAGTTTTTTCATGCAAGCAAATCCATGCTATTTTAATAATACAAATTTTTGCGAAATACCTCCTATTATGAAAAATTATGGAAGTTCTAAGAGTAATTTAAGAAAAGTTTTAAGAAAGCCTTTCATTATAAATAAAAATATAAAGATTTAAAAGTATAATATTAAAACCCAATAATTAAATCCTGTTTGCTAGTATCATAAATGATATTTTAAAACTAGCTGTACATTAAAAAAAAAAAAAAAAAAAAAAAGAAAAAAAGAAAAATAATCTTTAGTTCAATACACGTATATTTCAATTTTTGTGGATGCATTCGTAGATATACATATATATTCATAAAAAAAAAAAAAAAAAAAAAAAAAAAATAAGAGAATTTAAATTAGATTATAAATAGCTTGTTGTAATAAGGAGGATTATTATTCTGTTTTTATTTATATTTATATTTATCTTATTTTTTTATTTTATTTACTTATTTTTACTTATTATTATTTGCATTTACCAGAAACCGCTGAAATTAAAATAAACATTGATATAAAATCTACATCTCTGATATGAAATTATTTCAATAACCTGAATACATTTTTATTTTTAATATTAAAAATATAAATAATCATTAAAAAATATACTATTATTCTATTTAATCTATGTGTAACATGTGTTAAACCAGTAATCTTTGTTTAATCTTTTATATTTTAAAGATGCTTATCTTTCAATGCAAGAGTAAAATAAAGATAAGAATCATTTTCGCAAATAACAGGAATCTCATTTTTAAAGAAAAAAGAGAATCTGTAAACATGGATTCACGCCTATAGAGCAAGATGTGAGTAGATCCTTTGATCCTTTCATTGTTTGCATCGTCTATCAGCGAAACGAAATGTCCAGTACTTATGACAGGCGGGCAATTTGTCACACTGCCTCAGGGCTAGCTGTGGGAGGTCTTGCCGAAGATCTTTGCATCGTGGCACCAGCAGCAATGTTACTAGTATTTATAGTATTGTAGAATGCAGAACGTTGTCTGCAGCCGAAGTATTGTACTACGTAACAAAAGGTTCTCACGCTTTTTTCTTTTGAATCCAATACAATGTTGCTGGGTATCCTCTTACTAATTACCTTTAACCTACATGTTCGAATTGTGCTGAAAACACTAAACAAATCCCTCTCTTCAAAAATGGTCAGGAAACTTACCATATAACTGTTATTTATAAAGTGTATTTATGTGCAATAATTTCCAAGAAATTTTATAAAAATGTTTAATTTGTTGTGAAAAAAAAAAAAAAAAAAAACTTCAGATTTATCAATATATATTACTATGTAAAAAGATGCTTTTTTATTTTATTTTATTTTTTTTTTAAATTCTTTTAAGCTTTTATTAAGATTTATTTTTAGTTCTGTAATATACATTTAATAAAGTTTGAGCTTTATAAATCAAAGATTAAATTTTAGGATGTATATTCAAGATGAGGTTCAAGATATGAGGTTCAAGGTATGAGGTTGAAGATATAACACTTTCAGATCATTATCAATTGATATTTCTTGAATATATATTCTAAAATTAAAAATGGTTTGAATTAAGAAGTTTTGTTTATATAATTTTGGAACAAATTAAAATAATAATCTAAAATATTTTTCTTGCTATAGTAAAATTTTCGTGTACATGCTATTAACAGTAGCAGAGATTCAATTCATGAGTGAGAAAATTGTGCATTTGAAACTATTAGATAGTCCTATGAACACCTTTTAAATTGATTTCTTATAAATATGTTTAGATTTTGATACCTAGTAATTCCACGAAGATTTGAGAAGTTTACAAAAAGTACGCATTTTTTCTCGCTAATATTTCTGAAGAAATTGAATAAATCTTAAAAACTATTAAATAATCTGGTGTGTCACTCACACGACTTTCTCTTACCCTGAAATTTAATACTATAAATACAGGTTGCAGATTAATAGGTAACATAACGAGTACTGTTATGTAAACCTATGTTAAACAATTCATATTAGGCTTCTGAAGAGTTTTATATGATAATTAGTTCTGTGTTAGGGGGGCTATCGCCCCCCTCAACCCCCCGTTTCATTAATGCACCTACATTTATATAGAATTTAATTCGGTTATTAAAAAATATTTCTCTTTTTAAAAAATAATTTATTAAAATTATTATTTAAAAAAATAATCTTTTATGATAAGGCAGACGATTTCCATATTAAAGAAGTAGTTTAACACCAAATATCCAAAAAAAAGTCCATTTTATTCTCAATATTAAAAAAAAAAAAAAAAAAAAAGTTTTTTTTTCGTTAAAAGTAAAAAAAATCGATAACTTTGTTTTAAATTATCGCAGATCGATGGTTCAACCATTCGTTTTAAATGTATTTTCGAGCTCTTTTGAAAGATACCCATCATGAAAATTTACTCCCCACGAGGGGGGACTTCCCCCCAGGGGGGGAGGCGAGGCTCCTACATACACAAAAAAATTTTCCCAGTTAACTGTCTCTATTACAAAAAATATATATTTGTTTCATTTGGTTTAGCGCAGTCTATAGACGTTAAACTCTATTTTCCTGCAATTTCCCCCATAGACGTAATGTATTAGAATTCTCTTGATTGTCCCTGTACTCGAACCATTTGCTTGATCTTAACGAAAAGCTTACTGTAGCATCCCTATATGATACACATTTAGAATACCAAGTTTGAACTTTCTGCCATAATTTGTTTTTGAGATATGCTGATAACAGACAGACACACACACAGACACACAGACCATTTGCTAAAAACATGATTTTCGTATTCAGGGGACCTCAAAACGTGTAAATATAACAAAATCTCGCGTTCGAAAATTTGAGCCAAAAACAATACCTTCTCTACCTTATGGGTAAGAGAAAGTAAAAAGTAAGAGGGGGGGGGGGAGACCAATTCTATTTTTAATACGTAGTATTTTGTAGACGAAACTTATACAAAAATTTTGCTCATTTTTTGAAAGAAGACTTTATTTCATGTTTATTGGTTATTGATATAAAGCGATTTCTTTGAATTTCTGGAAAATGCAGATAAAGGCAAACTCATCGTTTTTTGTCAACGCTTGCTAACGAGAAGTAAAAGGGAACCTTCATCCCTCCCCCAAGTCCTACACACACAATGTTAAAACAAACTGGCACATTTGGTAAATTTCAAACTTAGTTGGCAAACTTCTTAAACACTTTTCAGTCAAAAACTATAATGCATTTACAGATTCTAATTTTGCATTTCTTTCCCCCTCCCCTTTTTTTACTTTATATTCAATAAAAGAAAGTATTGGATTCGTAAAAATTTTCGGCTTCCGGTTTTCGATGAATTTACACGTTTTTAAAGGTCCAGAACACGATTGGACGATTTTTAGAAAATGTCTGTCTGTGTGTGTGCGTCAAAAATTTTTGGGGACTGTATCTCAGGATTTACAGCACAGAATTACGTGTAAATTTATATGCAGATGTACCTTGACTAAAATTAGCGCCTACGAAATTTTGGTATCAATTTCTCAACAGGTGGCGCTGCTAGGCCGCGATTTCCACAGTTTCATGGAAGGCTATATCTCAGGAACTGCTGATCGAAATTCATATAAATTTATAAGCGGACGCAGTTTCATCCAGGTTAGTGCCTTTCAACTTTTGGTGATCATTACTCAACAGGTGGCGCTGCTATACCGCGATTTCTACAATTTCAGGGAAGGCTATATCTCAGGAACTACTGCACGAATTTGCATATAAATTTATATACAGATGCACTTTTTCATTAAAATCACTAAGAAGGTAATATAAAGAAAATTATTATCTTTCAATCTGCTCCTTGATTCCCCCTTCCCCCAGGTATATTACTAAGTGAAAATGGTAACAATTTAATTGATTGAAATTTCTAAAAATATATTATGAAATAATTCTTTAAATTTATTCTTTGATGTTTATTATTTTTGCAAACTGCAAAAATGCCCTTTTTTCCTGTGCTCTTTTTTCCGGGTGTCCTTTTTATGAGTGCCTTTTTTTCTAAGTGCCCTTTTTTCCTGTGCTCTTTTTTCCAGGTGCCCTTTTTATGAGTGCCTTTTTTTCCAAGTGCCCTTTTTTCCGGGATCCATTTTGCACAATTATTATCTTTTCTGTCCTTTTCTTCTTCTACTTTCCTTTTTAGATTTCAGACAGAAATATTTAATATGAGTTTGAGCTTGAACTGCATTTTCACGCTCAAGTTCGTGAAAAAAACGAGTTTCGCTCAACTCAAGTTCACAATTTAAAAAACGAGCGAAGTTCAACTCAAAACTCAAAATTTTTGAGCTACGCTCATGAACGCGTTCAAATGAACGCGTTCGTGCACAACACTGGTTCTTATTACGCAATTCGAAACTAAATTATTAACACCAATCACTCGTTAAATTACACTTATTACTCCAGCCTCTAGGACCAGATGTTTACGCATCTGATCAAAACACATGACACAAATTGATTAGATCGCTGATTCGATAATAAACCACTTTAATTTCACAATATAACATTTGTTCGGCTCAAAAAGCACGAATTCGCAAGATCACATTTTTCTCATCTGTTTTCATTTCGTTTTCCACAGTAGGCCCGCACAAATGGAATATCACACTTTTTCCGGAGGGGTGTGCGAAGCACAAGCATGTGCAGCACGTAATACTCATTGGCAAAATGTCAATACAGAACCATTATTATTATTATTATTATTATTATTATTTTATTTTAAACTTTGAATCAAAACTTTTATTGAAATCACTTAAAATACTAGCGTTAACATCCTCATTGCCTTTGGCAGCATCTTCCAAGCCTGTATCAATAAAAACTTTGAAAAGAAATTCCATTAAAATCAGTCAAAATTGCACTTTAGTTCTCACTGCCTTCCTCATCTGCACTTTATCCTAAAACACTGTAGTCACAGAGAAAGAAATGAATTTGCACATGAACAGTATGGGTCCTTATTGCCTTCTGCAGTATTTTCTCCACCTGCACTATGTCAGGTCTGTAATCCAACTGCTTTCGATAATGCCTTATCTGTTTATGTTGTGCGCACCCCTATCTTCTCCTTCCAATGTTACAGTTTCAAAAATAGATGCAATCTGTACCTCAAAACAAGGTGATAGAAAATTCAAACCCATAGCTCCATACAGGATGAAACTAGTTGGCATAGGTGGACTCTGCTCAGTTCCCCATCATATTTATGTTCTCATAAATTTCTAGTGCGAGACATATTATAATCATTTTAAATAAATGAATTACACCGAAGCTTGATACAGTGACAGAAATCCTCGCCACTTTGATCACTTCGATCCACCGTTCACTTCGATATATTTATCTTATGCTAATCTATTAATTTATTTTATCAGGGTCAATTCTGTTGTTTAGTTTTCATACTGCTACTATTTCCAACACAATAATCCTCAAAATTCATATTTATATGAAAAATTTACAATTTTGTTATGTTGATAAAATCGTAAATTACGAATAATTTACGAAATTTTCCTATTAGAATATTTGTGTTCAATCATGTTCAAAGAAATATAATATCATAAATGTAATTTAGAAGTTGTCTAATGTATTTATGATCCTCAAAATGGAAGTTTATGCTCAATTTTGCCTTATTCTGACATGTTAAGTAAATCGTAAATTCTAAATAACTTAAGAGTTTTTTAAATTGGAAAAATCATAGTCTATTATATTCATGCCAGTATCCTAAATAATATTTCGAATGTGGTTTGACATCTTTACGATGAAAATATCCCTCAAAATTGACGTTTATGTGAAATTTTGCTCTATTCTGCCATGTTAAGAAATTCGTAAATTTCCAATAACTTGCGAAATTTTCAAAGTAGCATATTTATAGTTACTGATGTTCATTCCGGCATCAAAACTGATATTTTAAAACTGGTCTGACATTTCTACAGTAAAAAGTTTCCATTTAATGCACGTTTAAGTGAATTTTTGTCCTATTCTCCCATGTTAAGAAAATCGTAAATTTCTAATAATTTACAAAGTTTTTTAATTCGAATGTTGAAAATGAATAGGGTTCATGCCAGTATCAAAAGTAATATTTTAAGACTAATCTGACCTCTCTGCAATCATTTGTTCGTGAGGTATCGTGTAAACAGACTAACAAACTAACGGACTAGCACACTAACAGACACCCTACAGACTGACACCATACAAATTTTGTCATTTTCGTATTCCTCACACCTGAAAACGTATAAAAATGTCAAAAAACCGAGGTCGAAATTTTTCACGATTACCTAAGTTCCCCATACCTATAGTATGATGGGGAACTAAAACTAGTTGGCATAGGTGGACTCTGCTCAGTTCCCCATCATATTTATGTTCTAATAAATTTCTAGAGCGAGACATATTATAATCATGTTAAAAGAAATGAATTTGATCAAAGCTTGATACAGTGACATAATGAAATCTCCGCCTAATAGGCTATCCACCATTCACTTCGATATATTTATCTTATTCTAATCTATTAATTTATTTTATCAGGTTCAATTCCGTTGTTTTGTTTTCATGCAACTATTTCCAATGCAATAATCCTCAAAATTCATATTCATATGAAAAATTTACAATTTCGCCTTGTTGATAAAATCGTAAATTAAGAATAATTTACGTAATTTTCCTATTAGAATATTTGTATTCAGTCATGTTCAAACAAATATCATAAATGTAATTTTGAAGTTGTCTAATGTATTTATGATCTTCAAAATGGAAGTTTATGCTTAAATTTGCCCTTATTCTGACATGTTAAGTAAATCGTAAATTCCAAATAACTTATGAAATTTTTAAATTGGAAAAATCATAGTCTATGATATTCATGCCAGTATCCTAAATAATGTTTCGAAAGTGGTTTGACATCTTCACGATGAAAATATCCCTCAAGATTGATGTTTATGGGAAATTTTGCTTTATTCTGCCATGTTAAGAAATTCGTGAATTTCCAATAACTTACGAAATTTTTATATTGGAAAATTCATAGTCTCATTAATATTCCAGCCAATGTCCTAAATAATATTTCAAAAGTAGTCTGACATCTTTACGATGATAATATCTCTCAAAATTGACGTTTATGTGAAATTTTGCCCTATACTGCCATGTTAAGAATTTTGTAAATTTCCAATAACTTGCGAAATTTTCAAAGTAGCTTATTTATAGTTACTGATGTTCATTCCGGCATCAAAACTGATATTTTAAAACCGGTCTGAAATTTTTACAGTAAAAAGTTTCCATTTAATGCATGTTTAAGTGAATTTTTGTCCTATTCTCCCATGTTAAGAAAATTGTAAATTTCTAATAACTTACGAAGTTCTTTAATTCGAATGTTGCAAACGAATAGAGTTCTTGCCAGTGTCGAAAGTAATATTTTAAAATTGATCTGAACTCTCTGCAATCATTTGTTCGTGAGATATCGTGTAAACAGACTAACACACTAACGGACTAACACACTAACAGACACCCTACAGACAGACACCATACAAATTTTGTCATTTTCGGATTCCTTACATCTGAAAACGTGTAAAAAAGTCAAAAAACCGAGGTCGAAAATTTTCATGATTACCTAAGTTCCCCCATACCTATAGTATGATGGGGAACTTAAAGGGAAAAGTGGCAGTTTAAAAGACATTATTGTAATAAATGGGACTGAGGCAACTATGGACAAAATTTCAGAGTGATAAGGCATTAGGATGAAACATCAGCATTGACACTGACAGAAACAAAATGATGCTTGAAAGAAGATGGTATTATGAAAAAAAGAGCATAGGAACGAGTGAGAATTTTTTTTTTTTTTTTTTAAGCAATTGGTTCAATAAGAGGAAAGAGAAAGATAAGCACAGGAGATGAACAAAATGATAGCCTAAAAAAACTTGTTACTATGCAAAAAGGGCAGAGAAACCTTGTTGGTAAAATTTGATCATATTGCATAGTATAATTCAGAAATTCACTATAGCTTGCATCAGGGTTGGGTTTCTTCCAGAAGAAACCAGTTTTATCCAGGACAGTGGAAGAAAGTGAAAAAAAAAAAAAGGGAAGAAATGGAAGAAACCAACAAAAAGACAAAACAGATGCTCAAAATTGATACACATTAACTAAATATTAACTCGAAGCATAATATAGTTTCAAATCAAAACTATAATTCGATTAACATTAAAAATATTATTTTTAGAAAAATAACTTGAAATATATACAGGTGATGTGTTTTTACTATTTTATGGGTAGAGTGTTTTTTTAACAATTTCTACCATTTCTCTAAAAAAGAAAAAAAGAAATTCCTACAAGTTTTTTTAAGTATAAAAATGCATAATTTTATATGTGAAGATTTCTGTGCAACATATTAAATTGAAAAAAAAAAAATAATAATTGTAATTTATTAAACATTAGCTGTTTTTTATATGTGCTAGCATTCATATTTCAATGCTAATTTTTAAAGCCTAATGTTTTTAGAACTTTTTGCATGCATGCTATTATCTCATATTATTATATATTATATGTTCAAGTGGTACAAGTGATAATAGTTATGGAATTTAAACAAAATATTTATTCACTTTAAAAAAAAAAAAAAAAAAAAAAAATTATTTGTATGGCCTCTAAGCTGGTAACCAATAAACTGTATCAATCCCTTATGAACTGTTATCCTGTATATATATGGCAATAAAGAAAATGAGGCTTTTGATGACATTTTGTGATACAATTAATTATTACATACCCATTCCCTTAATTAACTGAATGTTAATTAAAAGCTCTTTTATTAAAAAGTAAGCAAGTGATCCTTACTATTTACTACCAGTTAAAGAAATAAAATTGTTTAAATTACAAAACTTTATACTGATTAAATTGAAATTGATTTCTTTAATGGATTTTGAGTATTTTAGAGAGCAATCTGATCTTGGCTAAAAATCTCATGTAATTATTAATTTAGTATATATAATTAATAATTAAATTTTTGTAGGTATAATAAAGTTTGCTTTAGGTTATTTATAAGAAAAATACATGCATTGTATCTTACAAAGCTGCAACTTATTACTGTATGGTAATTTTTTAAAGAAAAATAGTTTCTTCCATTTTTTCCACTTTGAAGAAACCTATTTCTTCCAGTCGGTTCTTTCCATGGTTTTTTCCACCTTGGAAGAAACTTGCCAACCCTAGCTTGCATTCAGTTGTGTTTGTTGAGAATATGAATAAAGTTTGCACCCATTGCAAAGCATTAAAATTAAAAAAATAAAGTGGCTTGTATGTATCAAGAACTATCAACTATTTCTTATTAGTTTAATTTTTGTAAATTGTCTCTTTAACGGCTTAATTTTTATTTATTTTTAAATCGATCTAATAATAATTTAGCATAAATAAATTTTCAGTTACTCAATAAGACAATTCAGTGTCACTTTTTCCTTTTTTTCCTTTTTAATCCAGTTCCATATTTATTTCAGGACAATATTTACTTATTTTGTTTATCATCTGCTTCAAAATTATACATGAGAACAAATAAGTACAGGTACACATACACATATTTAGCTAGCCAAATTAGGAATGGCTTCAATTTTTTAAATTCATTAAAAATGTATAAGTAGTATTTAAACTTGAGTTTTAACCTTGATTTTATATTTTAATATGCAATACCTACAATGACTGATATTAAGTAATCATTGTAATTATACATTTTTCTTTTTTTGTTTTTTTTTTTTACCCTTTTTCAATAAAGATTGCGAAATTCCTTTTTTTTTTTTTTTTTTTTTTTTTTTTAATGAAGATTGCAAAATTTAATGAGATTTCAAGAAGATTTTTTAAACTTTAAGGATATATAGAACATGATTTAACCTCATGTTTTTCAGCAAAGATTTAGTTTTATCATTAACTAGGGAGCCAACAAATCATCATCTTGTGCATTTAATAATGAGTAGGATTAATTTCAATTTAAAAATTATTCTCTGTTTAACTGTGTCATGACAAGATTCTTATACTATATTATTATCTTGATATTAGTTTTGCTCATTTGGACTAATCAATATAATTATTTTAATTATTATTATTTATTTATTTTTAGCTTTCCGATTCCACAAATTAAAGGTAATGATTCTATTTCTTGGCTGTATGAGGAAGTTGCTAGAGCATGGTTAAAGTGGTTGCCAAATAGTTCATACACTTTAAAATTGTAAGTAATTATGCATCTGTGTGTCCTTTGTTTTATAGTAAAATGTTTAAGATTTTTTTTTTTTTTTTTTTTTTTTTTTTTTACTGGCTGTATAATTATTAAAATCTTGAGCCATTGCAAGTTTCATTTTTACAAATCCAGATGTATTACAAAGCTTTATATTAGGTACCAGTGTGCAAGTTTTAAGTTGTATTACTTAAAAATTATTGAGTGAGTGTATTTTCATATGTTCAGTGTACATTTTTTTTTAAACCTAATTTTAAAATAATAATAAGTTAAATAGAAAAAATATATTAAGTAATTAATGCTTATTTAAAATTTCATCATTATTTATCTGCAGTATTGTAAAATTCAATTTCATTTTAATTTCTTATGTAACAGGGTTCACATACATTAGAGGGTGGGATTGTGAGATTTCCACAATATTTTAAAAAAAACCCACTCAAAACAGTGGCGGATCTAAAACACTGACATTCACAATTGAATGTTACAACTGTAAATTTTTCATTGATCTGCAATGGCATCTTGAAAACTCTTAGCCCCCCCCCCCCCCCCCAAAAAAAAAAAAAAAAAAAAAAAAAGTTCTGGATCTGCCACTGACTCAAAAATATATCACAAGGAGGGATTTTCTCCCAAATTGTTCACATTGTTCATCAAGTATTTCATCTATTATTTTTAGTTGCATTGGGGAATATATTGATTGGCTTTGAAGCCCATGATCTTCTATTTTTAACTTTTCTAGAATTTAAACAGCTACAATGTGTGTGGTGTTACTTTATATACTACCTGCTCTTGAATAGAGACTTATCATAAAAATATTTTATTTTGGATAGAGGCTGTTTTTAATCCGAAACAGAAGATATATTAAAAATAGTGATCTTATAAAATAATGATGAGTGAACCCTAGGCTTCGATCTGATCATACATGGGTACATACCAAGCATAAGATAAATTCAATTTTTTATTTTTTAAGATATTTTAAAATTCAGAATTAAGATTTAAAGACAAACATACCCAGTCTTGAAAAAAGGAAAGGCAGCATTCAATTGCACAAAAATTAGAAGTCTTTATTAATTGGTTTCTTCATTTTCAGGAATGTTGAATCTGTACATGTACTCATATTGCAAATCTCAAATCTATGATAACATAGCCATTTTCTTTAAAAGGAATGCAAGATACTTCACAAAAATATTTTTTAAAAAATCATCTCCGGTCACTTTCACAATTTAGTTTCAAGTCATAATAACCGTTAATAATAAAAATCTTTCGATGGAAAAAGATTTAAAAATGTATCAGGATGTGGGACCACATATAAAAAAATAACGGTAAAATATAACGCACAGACGCAAGCGCCCGACCATTCTTCTCAGGACCAAGGTGGAACACAAACTGAACTGATTTTTAAATTTTAAAAATCGCTCCTAAAGAAAAAACAGGTCCGCACACCTAAAATCACGGATACGCGATTTTGATTCGTTAATCGGACCGCAAAGGTAACCAATGAACACTTCGCGCACGCAACAGAAACAATCGCGGATTCTCCCGTTGACAAGTGTCGCGGGAAGCAAACTTTACAGGGTGCGTTGAGCCAGGAACGAACGGCTGCGATGAGATGCCTGCAAAACGATGTATTTTGGCATAGGAATTAAACAAGAGGTGATGTATTTACATCACATATCCCCACATGACCAATTACAAAAAATTTTATGGCACTGGAAACATGAACCGGATATGGTGAACAGAGCCAGAGACGGTTTTTGTTGACAAAAGACATAAAATTTTTTGTGAATAAATTGTATAAAAGAATAATATAAAAAAATTCAGAAACATTACTAAATATAACATATATATCAATTATTTTACAACTAAAAGAAACTTATCGTTATTACACATACGAACTTGTTATAAGAAGAAATAATATAATCATAATATCAACAACAAAAAAAAAAAAATCACTGAGCACATTGAGCTTATTATTTGAAAACACTCACGTGAAAAAAAATATTTCCTTTTTTTTTTTTTTTTAATTTTTCTTCAAGGGAAATCATGCGAATGACAATAACATGGCTCATAAAATTAAATAATCTCAATTGTTATAGAAAAATAAGATACACATAAAATATAAGTGTAATGTTTTAAATGTAAACACAGCACATGAAAATAGATATCTATTAATATATATAAGTATGAATATAAACATGAAATCATATTACACAAGTGACATGTCATGAAAGAAATATTATATTTGTTACCATTAACATAAGAATTGTTTATAAAATAAATAGCAATATATTTGGGCCCAATTATTACATGTGAGAAAGCCCCTTGGAAATAGACCAAGAAAAATATCAAATGAAATTAAAACCCAATTAAAATAATGACCCTAAAATGAAAATAAAAGAATGTGCTTTAAAAAAAAATGCTATTTCCAATTGGCTTGCTACTATTACACAATTATTTTCACACATATATATTTATATCTGAATAATACTCTAAAATATATATATATAAATGAGGAATTACTTAACAGAAATGTGGTACAGCAAAATCCAACCATCTAACACATGGAACACTTTTTTTTTTGTATATTTCACCGTGATAATCTTAAGATATTAATATTATATTTTCAAAAATTAACTCTTTTTATAAAACATAATTTACTGGATGTGACTTTCCAAGAGTACTCCAAAGCAGGTTGATCAGTCCTATTCCGAAGCACTCCCGGAAAGACAGAGAAAGCAAAAAAAAAAAAAAATATATATATATATATATATATATATATATATATAATGTTAAAGATTACTATTTTTTATTCCTGGGCCTCAGGTTGTACCTGGGGGCCGAGCTATCTGGTATACAAGTGTTATTTTTCTTGTTGACAATAGGAGCAGGAGATTGACTATTTTCTAGAACTGGTAATTTATTGTTTGTAAGCAGAGAATTTGTATTGCTTTGTATAAGATATTGTTTCCTTTTTGGGACAATTAAAAGTCTATCGATATTAATGTGGAACGGTTTTGCTGTAACACTTTCATACTCTTTAATTTGAACCAGCACCTTAGAAATTACTTTGGTGACAATAAAAGGCCCAATAAACCTTGCTTTGAAAGTGTCTCGTGTTTTCATGTAAACAAGGTCGCCAGTCTTGAACACTCTGAGGGAAGCCCTCTGGTGTTGTCTTTGATTTCTGTAATTTTGAGCATCCTTCATATTTCTGTGTACCTTTTCATAGATTCTATTTAGCGACTTCATGTATTCATAATACTCAAAGGGGAAATCCATATTTGACATTTCATGCAATTCACATATATCAAATATATTAGAAACTGACCTACCAAAATGTAAATAATTACAAGATAAAAAGATCTTTTTATATACCATGTTTTTAAATTTTCTGTTCAAATATATATAAACGCTAACGAAGGCAACGGGAACCCAGAGCAATTGGATAATTTTTTTAAAAAATTCATTGCTCTCGTGTTTTGAACTATTATAAAAGTTTCAAATGTCTAGCTAGTCGGGAAGTTAGTGAAAAATTGATTGCAAGCTTTATACTGGTAACGCTGACGAAGGCAGCAGGAACCCGAAACATTTGGTTAAAAATATTTTTAAAATGCATTTTCACCGTATTCTGAACTATTCTGAAAGTTTCAAATGTCTAGCTAGTCAGGAAGTTAGTTAAATAAATTTTCTGTTGAATCATATAAACGCTGCTGAAGGCAGTAGGGACCTGAAACAGTTGACTAAAAGTATAAAAAAAATGTATTGTCACTGTATTCTGAGCTATCCTGAGAGTTTCAAATGTCTAGCTAGTCGAGAAGTTAGGGAAAAATCGATTGCAATCTTTGTACTGATAACGCTGCCGAAGGCAGCAGGAACCCGAAACATTTGGCTAAAGGTATTAAAAAAATGCATTTTAACCGTATTCTGAACTATTCTGAAAGTTTCAAATGTCTAGCTAGTCGGGAAGTTTGTTAAATAAATTTTCGTTCGAATCATTTAAACGCTGCCGAAGGCAGTAGGGTCCTGAAACTGTTGACTAAAAGTATAAAAAAAATGTATTGTCACTGTATTCTGAGCTATCCTGAAAGTTTCAAATGTCTAGCTAGTCGAGAAGTTAGTGAAAAATCGATTACAAGCTTTGTACTGGTAACGCTGCCAAAGGCAGCAGGAACCCGGAGTAGTTGGTTAAAAATATTTTAAAAATGCATTTTCACCGTGTTCTGAACTATTCTGAAAGTTTCCAATGTCTAGCTAGTCGGGAAGTTAGTTAAATAAATTTTCTGTTGAATCATATAAACGCTGCCGAAGGCAGTGGGGACCTGAAACAGTTGACTAAAAGTATTAAAAAAATGTATTGTCACCGTGTTTTGAGCTATCCTGAAAGTTTCAAATGTCTAGCTAGTCGGAAAGTTAGGAAAAAATCGATTGCAATCTTTGTACTGATAACGCTGCCGAAAGCAGCGGGAACCCGAAACAGTTGGCTAAAGGTATTAAAAATATGCATTTTAACCGTATTCTGAACTATTCTGAAAGTTTCAAATGTCTAGCTAGTCGGGAAGTTAGTTAAATAAATTTTCTGCCGAATCATATAAACGCTGCCGAAGGCAGCGGAACCTGAAGCAGTTGACTAAAATTATTAGAAAAATGTATTGTCATCAAATTGTGAGCTGTCCTGAAAATTTCAAATATCTAGCTAGTCGGGAAGTTAGTTAAAAATCGATTGCAAGATTTGTCCCTGACAAACACACAAACACACAAGAATCGAAGTTAATAAAAACATGGTAAAATGCTGGTGAATACCTCGTCGATGAATGTATAGAAGTGTTGTATATACTTTTATGTATCATCAAGGCTTGTTTGAAGTTGAAGCCTTCACCTGCTAATGAAGCAATAGATGATTTGATACTAGTATTTATCCTTTCTGAAGATCCTTGCGTCTGTGGATGTGCAGCTGAAGCATGAACAAGGCTTATTTTCATGGTTTTGGTGAAATGGTTGAAAATATCTGCTGTAAACTGAGGTCCAAGGTCAGACATTAATGCTGCAGGACGTCCATATGATGTGATATATTTTGTTAGGGAGTCTACAACAGACTGTGCCGTGGGTCTTTTAATTGGAAAAAGTTCTAAGAATTTGGAGAAGTGATCAAAACAGGTAAGTACAAACATGTTGTTGGAGAATGGTCCAATAAAATCCATAGATACCAGTTCACCAGGTTTATTTGGAATGAACATTTCTTGTAAAGGAGCTGCAGGAATTTTGTGAGGCTTATTTCTGATACACAGTTTACAAGAAAGCACGTAATTTTTGGTATCTCTGTATATTCCTCTCCAGTAATATGACTTCAGGATTTTACGGTATGTATTGTAAATACCAAAATGTGGCATATGAGCTATCTTTAAAATTTTAGGTTTCAGTGAATTTGGTACAAGAATCTTGGATGAATTACTATCTTGTTTGCTATTAAATTTTCTTTTTATCATCAATAGACCTGTATCTGGATGGATGAAATAATTTTTGAATTTCTGTTTTGGATTTTCAGACGTAATATTTTGTACTATTTTCAATAAATTATCATCATGTTTTTGTTCAATAAATAAAGTATCTTGTGAAACTTGTAGTTCTGGGTCATTATTTTCTCTATTAGTTAAATTTAGGTTGTTGTGATTTATATTGTGCAACTGTATGCTGGGTGAATTGGATGATACAGGTAAGATATTTTCATCATTTATTAACTCTGGATTTGTTGTCAAATTTTGGGTGGATTCTGAAAAGTCATCACGTGAAAAATAATCTGCTAGAACATTAGATTGACCTTTAATGTATTGGAATGTAAAATCATATGTGTACAACTCTATTAGCCATTTTGTAGTAAGATCTACAGGTGAAGTAGTACTGCGATAGAATTCTATGGGTTTGCTATCACTTAAAATTGTAAATTGTCTATTATATAAGTAGAACCTGAATGCTTGAACTGATTTAACAATTGCCATAAGTTCTTTCTTGAGTGCCGGATAGTGCTTCTCAGAATTAGAAAGTGTTTTGCTGAAATAGCTAACTGGTTGTAATACATTGTTGCGTTCTTGCAACAGAACCCCAGCTATAGCTACATTGCTAGCATCGGTATTCAGGAAGAAAGGCTTGTCAAAATCAGGTAAATTTAGAAATGGTTTAGTAAAAAATATCTTTTTAATTTTCTGAAAAACTTCTGTGTGTTGATGTGTCCATTTAAACAGGATCTTCATTGAAGTTAACTGTGTTAGTTGATCCACTAGTTTTGCATAATTTGGAAGAATTTTTCTGTAAAAACCACATAAACCCAAAAATCTCTTTAAATGTTTTCTTGTTTTGGGAGTTGGAAATGCTGTTATTTTGGTGATGTTTGATGATATGGGACTTATAGTATGGTCTTGTATATGAAATCCAAGGTAATCAATAGCCTTCTTAAAAAATTGGGATTTCTTCGGAGATAAGGTGATGTTATACTTTAATAAAATTTTGAAAAGTTGAGTCAGTTTTTCTAACATTTCTGGAAATGAATTGCTACATACAATGATATCGTCCTGGTATGCAAAGATACCAAGACATTTTGTTTCTTCAATTATCGCATCAATCAACATTTGGAAACTGCTTGCTGCAGATCTTAGTCCAAACATTAAACGACTAAATGAATAGGTCCCCCACTGAGTTGTGAATGATAACCTTTTTCTGAACTTCTTTGGGAGATGTATTTGATGATATGCAGACGGGAAGTCCAGCGTGATGAAGTATTTATACTTTGAAATGTTATTAATGATATAATCAATTCGTGGCAATGGATACGATGAACTCCTTATCATAGCATTGATGAGTCACAGATCAAGGGCTAGGCGAAAAGATGGCTTTTCATCAGGAGATGTGGGTTTTTTCTTCACAGCAAGCATGGGACACGCCCATTCAGAAATGCTCCTTTCAATGATGCCAGCCTCTTGTAGAGCATCAATTTGTTTCTTTATCTCATCCTGCATAGCTTCAGGAACTGGATAAGGCAACGTTCTTACAGGAACATCACTTGTGAATTGTATGTGCGGGGTCACATGGTCAGTGTGTCCCAGTGATTTAAGTGATGAGGAAAAAACCACTTGATGTTCCATAAGCAATTTCTGTATAGTCAATCTTTCTTTAGTAGACAAATGGTGTAAGGAAAAATTATCAATACTAAATTCAGATTTTCGGAGTTGAATAATCTCATCTGATGCTTGAATCAGATTAACTTGTGCTCTGGGCTCTTGTTTAATTTCCTCTATTTCTTCAATTTGGTGAATTATTCCAAGCTTGGTACCTTTATTTAAATGTTGATCTACTTTAGAATAATTTGTTAATGGAACTGAAAATGATATTACTTCAATATTTTTACTATGTGAACCCTCTTCAAGGTTGACAATTGCAGTGTACAAACCTATACCTTTGTTTTTATTCAGTGTGGGAATAAAGATTACCTGTTTATCAGCATATATTTGTTTGCACATAACAAAGACATAAACTGTTTGTAGCGGTGGAATGATCACTTTGTTTTTGAGTGTACATTTATTAACTTCATCTTGACAGTCAAATTGAGAAATTTTATCGCTTACGAAAGTAGGATTAGAGGTAGAACTACTGGTCTCAGGAGCAGCGGGTAAATTTTGGATTCAGGAATCTCATACTCATCTTCAGGAATTATGCTATAAATGTCAACATGACAATCGTTAATTTGTACGAGATTTTGTTTTAAATCAATTAGGACCCTATGGGTTTTCAGAAAATCAAATCCCAATATACCAATGAATTTAGAGTCTGTAGGAATATCTATGAGAAAAAATGTATGTCTGAAAAAAAATTTGCCAATTTTGAATGATAGATTGATACATCCCGCACAAAATACCGCTGAATTGACAGTAGCAATTTTAACTTTTGTAGCGACTCTTTTAAAGTGTAATTCATTTCTGAATTTATTGAAATAGCCTTTGGCTAAAACTGAAATGCTCGCACCTGAATCCAAAAGAAAGTTTTGTAATGACTTATTTATGTTTAACTTAACAATAGGTAAGTGAGGACTGGCAGCTTGAGTGTACAATAGAAATCTTAATGAATAAAAATGACATCATCATCAGGCTGATTTTCTGTTTGGGATGTAGCATTAGATGATATATTTGCAGGAACAATGGTTTGAGTACTTACTGAACTGACCAATCTTTTTGATGAGATAGGAAATTTTAATTTAGTGCTTGGTGATCTTAGGATTATCTCCTGACCACAAATTTTTAGACCATTCGAATGTTCCTTATGGATGGGAGAGGAAGTGCAGGACTGACCTCTCCCAGAAACTTGTCAGTCTTTATGAAACTGACGATTTTTGTAGTAGAGCCCTTTACGTTTATGTTCAAAGCTTGCTGACTCAGATTGAGCCTGTGCTGACCGGGGGTGTGTGTGAGAGGAGTGTCCATCCGAAGGAGAATGTTTATGGTTATATGTGGATCTAATTTTATTTCTTCGACATGATCTGAATCCCTGTCGATCTGTGTCAAATCTTCTGTCACCCTGATAATCTTTTAATTTGTAACAAAACCGGGCAGTGTGTCCAACACGAGAACACCACTGACATGTCGGTTTATGACCATCAGACTGCGAGGGCCGATCTGAATTTAATTTAATATGATGTAGCTGGGAGTCCTGATCCGAGGTATTGTGTTGTGCAATTTCAGCAGTCATGCAATGATTTATATTTGAAAATGATGGCTGGGAAACAGCCAAAGATTCACCCGATTGAACAACCTCCTGATATGCAGCTAGACTGTGAACCATTTCCTCAAAATTACTACACTTTCTCGTTAAAAGATGTAATTTATAATCGGGGGTGAGTGTATCTGTTAATTTTGCAATGAGTAGTTGGTCCATTGATTCTTGTGGAAATTTTGGAAACCTCTTATAAACAAGATGTTGGAGCCGATTAGCAAAGTTTCGGATATTCTCCAAACCATCAAATTTAATGGCATTATATTGTAATGCTACACTCTGTTCTGTTTCACCTTTAAAATTCTTACGTAAAATCTGAAATAATTCATCAGGAGACTTGGCTCTTTGGCATGGGATTGACGATGTATAAAATTTTAAAGCCCTATCGCAAAGTTTTGATTTAATAAAAATAAGGGCCTGTTTAGGATGCCATTGAAAACAATCTGTTTTAGTCTGCACCTGTTCAATAAAAAAAATCCAAAAGATCTGGATCACCATTAAATGGTGTTACTGTGAATTTAAGACAATAAGATTTTTCAGCATTCATGATTTTAAGAAAAAATTGTCAAAATTTTGCAGAGACAAAATAAAAAAAGTTAATGCATAGTCATATATTTTCAAAATATCAAGCAGACACACTTATCTACTTTAATCTTATTATATTTCATAACAAATTTTCATATTAACTAAAGACAATGTGTGGCAGCGAAAGATTGCAATTTTTAAGAAATAATTTTGGTTGTGCCACTTATTACACTTCTGTCAAGCACTCTTTGAGTACTGAAAATCAAAAATAAATTTTGAAACAAATTAAGAGATAATTTAAGCAATTCCTTCTGCATTTCTGATAAAATCTTCCAAAGCCTCATTGCTCCTTAAGGGCCCGCTTCACTCACCACCGCCGGAAGCCCGAGCTAATGTTATTCTATGGGAAATTTTTCTTTAGAAATAACTTATTAACTAATACATATTTTTAAATTCTGTTTTCACATTCTGAAAATTCCCAGCTGTTAAATTGACGGACCTTTTTTAAAAAATTATTTTTTTAATTTTTTATATTTTATTTTGAAGCTGCAAAATACAAATTTTCAATATGTGAAATTTTTTCATTTTGCAATTTCAAAATAAAATATTAAAAATTTAAAAAATACATTTTTAAAAAAGGTCCGTCAATTTAACAGTTGGGAATTTTCTGAATGTGAAAACAGAATTTAAAAATATGTATTAGTTAATAAGTTATTTGTAAAGGAAATTTCCCCATAGAATAACATTGGCTCGGGCTTCCGGCGACGGTAAGTGAAGAGGGCCGTTAACAACAAAATGGAAAAAGAAAGAAAGAAAAAGTCATTAAATTTTCATTTCCTTGATTTTTTACAATTGTTTCATTTGCATATTTATAGTTCTTGAAAAAGAAATCTGCAAAATGTAAACTATGTAATTTCTCACTTAAATTTGTAAAATCCCACTTAAATATTTTGTTAGAGTGGAAAAACACCACTCAGTTGTTTTTCTTAGTGTGAATCTTGTGTGATTCTTGACCTGAATTAATTTGATATAGTTACCATTAACAATTAATTATATGTAGTCAGTAGCTGATTTATAGTGACAAAATATTTATTTTAATTAAAGAATGATTAAAATTTTAAAGTGGATTAAAAATATCCACTCAATTCTATATTATTGTTTTTCTTTTTAGAGGTGCTTATTACTCAGTTCCTGTGTATCCAGGCTTTCGTATAATTTCGCTAAATATGAATTATTGTAATAATTTAAATTGGTAAGTATTGCAAGTGTTTTATTTGTTTCTTCTAAATTATATTGTATCTAAACTAATTTACCTGATGCAGTTTATTGTACAAACTTAGATTACATTAGTCAGTAAATTCAAACACCTATAGTCAAATATTTGAATAACAAGCACCTATGCACAGTATATATTATGATTGTTTTAAATCTTAAGCTAGAAAATGCTATAAGGCATATATTCATTCATGCATATAATTATTTATTTGCGTGAGTTCGTTTGCTTGGATAGTAATAAATTTAAATTAGCAATATAATATTCAGATAAAGAAATCATTGGTTTTATTGTAAAGTAATAAAATTACTATTATGCAGAAGAGGAAAAAAAATGTTAAATTATTTTGAACAGCAAGAGTTTGTACTTAAAATGAGATTTTTTGGATGTTTGTTTTCCATTAATGTGTTTAGTTATTTTACTTAGAGTAATTTAAATTATTTAATTTAACTAATCTATAATAATAAAGGAAGATGTCTGTCTGTCTCTCTGTCTGTCTGTCTGAGCATCTATACGTTTAGCCCCTACTGAACGCAGAAGTATAAAATTTGACATACGGGTACCTAGAAGCCTTCCCGAGAGGATAGTGAAAACAGAATTTAAAAATTTTAATTAGTTGCGGAGATATTAATTAAAATATAGACCTATGTCTAATCAAAAAGCGATCTCAGTCACTGAGAATTCACCGCGATTGCATAAAAATAGATATTTTAACGGAGTTAAAAGCAGAAAAAATGGAAAATAAATTAGAAATATTAGTCCGATCGTTACAAATTTGGTACCGAATGAAAGGGGAATTTTTTCCGAATCTAAGAGTGCAAGCGGCTTATCGATACATTAATTACATTTTTTTAAATTAACTAAAGTATGAAATTTAGTTGGCAACTGGCAGACGACTGTCTGTGATGAAAACGGAAATGGTTGTAATCAATTAAGATATCACGTGCTTTATACTGGGGGGGGGGGAAATTGCAATTTTCAACCTTTTTTAAATTTTCATTTAACTTACATTTGAATGAATATTCGGCTTAGACAGCATATTATAAAGCTACTGTTCAATTTTCATGAAAAAATATGAATAAATAAAAAAATGACATATTTATTGGAAAAAGATTAAGTTTTCTTTTTCATTTTTTGAAAATTCGTAGTATTTGGTTTTAATGCCTGATAATTCGATTGTGAATATTTTGGAAAGAGTACGATTATTAGGGAGGGCTTGAGAGAGGGGGAAAAGGAGCAAAAATTAAAAAAAAAAAAAAGAGTTACAGCGTTTGAAATTGGTTGGTATATTTAGATTTTAAGGCAAAGTAAATCGATTGCAGATAATTTCGAGTGAAAAATTATTATTATCGACGGAAAGGAGGTGGGGGGGGGGGGGGAGAGCGAAGAGGCAAAGATGTAGAAAAGGAACGGGAGCTTCGGAGAAAACCATGGAACACCCAAAACACCTTTATTCTTTAATATTTTGCAGAGATTCGAATTCCAATTTCTGCTCACATATCGTACTACGGATTTTTAACGTTATATTGCCCGAAATTATGGAAGTTTCGGAGAAAACCATGGATAAGTCGGATTACTGAAAGAAATTTCGCAGAATTAAAAAAAAAAAAAAATTATATTTTAATTTACATTTAATTGCAAATAAAATTTTATTCTAATATTCTAATACGTGTATTTCAAATTCTAATTATGATTAAATTGTTTTTAATACTTCATTCGAAAGACATTTTGAAATACTTTTATATTATCAAAAGTGAGATTCAAGATTTCACCTGATTTATACGTTTTGAGGTGTCCTGAATCGGTTTTCTTTTGTATCTCAGCTACTAATTAAAATAATTTCATAAGTAATACATCATTTGAAAGCTTTGTGGATTTGGAATTGAACAGTAGATTACAGAAATTTCTACCGCCAGATGGCGCTGTAATATTTTAAAATTTCAAATTCTAATTATGATTATATTATTTTTAATGCATCATTCGAAGGATATTTTAAAGTATTTTTATATTATCGAAAGTGGGATTCGAGATTTCACCTGATTTACATGTTTTAAGGTGTCCTGATTAGGTTTTCTTTTGTATCTCAGCTACTAATTAAAATAACTTCATAAGTAATACATCATTTGAAAGCTTTGTTGATTTGGAATTGAACAGTAGATTACAGAAATTTCTACCGCCAGATGGCGCTGTAATATTTTAAAATTTCAAATTCTAATGAGCGAAGAAGGTGTTGTAAGTTCTAAAACGGCGATAAGGCGCCGCAGACGCCACCAAGCGGGACTTAGCTAAAGTCAGAAATTTTAAAGATCATAACATGGTGAGCGAACAGGCTGTTTCAGATATTGAAATGGGAAAAGGGCGCCGAAGGGGCTACTGCACGGAAATTTACTGCGATTAAATTTTTCAATAAGCTATCGGCGCCACCGAGCGGGAGTTTCGTAAAGTCGGATTTTTCAGGGATCGCGAACCAGCTGGTCGCCGAAGGCGGCTAGTCTATAATAATAAAAGAAGATGTCTGTCTGTCTGAGCATCTATACATTCAGCCCCTACTGAACGCAGAACTACAAAATTTGACATACGGGTGCTCAGAAGCCTGCCCGAGTGCATAGTGAAAAAAGAATTAAAAAATTTTAATTAGTTCCGGAGATATTAATTAAAACGTCGACCAATGTCTAATTAAAAAGCGAGCGGATCGTAATTTCAGCCCTTTCAGCGTGTTCCTCAAAAGAGGAAGCAGAGAGAGAAAAATTTCGCGGGTTCTTCTAAAGCAATCGCTGCCGATCTCTTGGAAATATCAAAAATACACCTATACCACGAGAAAGAGCATTTATTACCGATTCGTACGGTACAATTTTTTTTTAAAAATACGGATTTTTTATATTTAAAGTTTTAAAAAGGGTCGAAAATTTTTCTTTTTCGTGATCATCTTTTTTGAAACACCCTGTACGACCGAGTAACGGTTCCATTTCTTAACAACTGGTATATTTGAAAAGGGCATTTAATCCTCTTTCGAACCATATAAACATTTTTACAAAATACGGATTAGCGATCCATATTTTTAGATTTTACGAAACATTGATTTTTTCACAAAACATTTTATAACTCAAAAGCGTTTAGAGATAAATCATTTCTTTTTTTTATATATATAGATCTCGCTTCAACAGATCAATACCCAAAAGATTGAGAGAAAATTTCAAAAACTGAATGAGTTATAATTTTTTTTAATTTTCAGTATCGCGGTAGTTTTCGATGAAATTCTTAATCGACATTTCTGAATTTCTTGCAACTGACCTTGACAGAGAAGAGAGAATAAGATTCTTCAGTGCCAGGTGCTAGAGGTCGGGAAAAAGTTGCTTTTTGTTTTTCGGCCACGTGACAAAGTATACTGGAAATAAAAAAAGCAGTTTTTGAATTTTTTCAATTTAAAATCGATCAAAAGCAGAACTTCGAAATTGCCCGTCATTATGGCTCACCTGTATGCAGTTAAAAAATCTAAAGTATAGCTTTAAAAATGAAATAAATAGACACATTATATTTATTTAAATTCATTTTTATTTCATCTGTTAATGACACCATTCACCAATTTCATCTGTTAACAAGTTACTTTTAATAGAATAATATTGATTTTTTTTTCCCCTTTTTTTTTTTTTTTTTATGAATTCGGTTGTAAACAAGCAGTTTTGGAATTCTTAAATTTTAGATGGATTTCAATAGAAATCGTTAATTGCCCTTGATAGATTAGCCATTTTGAGTCTAAAATATATCATAGATATTCATTATTGTAATACATAATACATCATTCAAAAGATATTTTAAAGTATTTTTATTGCAGGCTATTAAAATGATATAAGTCGTTCAAATTCTCTACGAAACTTTCGGAGAAAACTACGGAAAAACCAGAAAATTTTTATTCTTTTATATTTTACAGAGTTTCAAATTCAGATTTTCGCTCACATTTCGTACTAATAATTTTTAACGGTATATAGCCCAGAATTAAGCAAGTTTTGGAGAAAACCACAGATAAGTCAGACACAAATCTTTTTTAAAAATGTTATACGGCGCCGCAGGCACCACCGAGCGGGACTTAGCTAAAGTCAGAAATTTGAAAGATCATAACTAGGAGTGGGCGATGTCACTATTTCAATATCATGATATATTGTCAAGGCAAAATCGCGATACCGCGATATATCACGATATTGGACTTAAATATTTTCGAATCCATTTCATAATGTTAATTTAACTGTCGAGTCTGGATATAAAAAAGGCTTGAATTGAATGAAGCAGACCCGTTATATTATAAAATATACATAATACACTAACTTCCTTTATATGTAAAATTTCGTATTAATACAACACTATGTCAACACTAATATAGAAAAACGGATAATGGAAACACATATGCAGGGACTTCATTCATATATTACTGCGTTTTTAAGTAGCAGTATTATATCATTTAAACACATTCAACTATCTCAGCTATTAATTTTACTATTATTTTTTTTTTCCAAAATTCGTAATTAACACAATAAACTTTTGCAAAATCTTCTTAATAAAAAAAAGCACAAGTTTCCCCGAGATAACACTGAAACTTACGTCATAGCTACAAGAATAAAGAAAATATTTTTTTATTCTTGGTTTGGAGGGCTGAATTAAAATAACCGAAGAAGGATGACTCAACAGAAAAAAAAATTGCAACAATGTATTGAGAGAAATAAATTTTACCTGCAATATAAAACAAATAACTCGAAAATAAAAAACAATTTAAATGAATAGATGTAATTCTATGTAAGGACCACCAATTAGAGATTTACAGGTTTTCTTTCTTGGCGACTGCTGCAAACTATCAAATTATTATAGCATAGTTTTTGAAAATATCCATTTTACATTCCAAGTTTGGTGATTTATATATCATAGAAGTTGATACATTGCTTTCCCGTAAACAGGGTTACATTGCACCATAGCAGCATCATTTCTCAGCAATACGCACACTAATTGAATAAACATGGCTTTTCGTCCCGACTCTCATTCATATCATGTTTCGTGCATTAATACACTATAGAAACTGTGATATATAGCCTTTTCTTACATGGCAAAATTGCAGTATAATGCATTTGGGCGGTATATTCAAAAATCTAATCAATAGCAGTTTAAGTGAAGGTTGAACAGAGTATAAATTTTTGTTGAATTCTGTGCTTTGGTTAATGAGATACAGTATTTAAAAAATTGTGCTGACTCACGATAAACGTTTTCTAAAAATGGTCATCCAGTGTTACGGCACCTGAAAACGAGTAAATATTCATAGAAAACTGGGAATCGAAAATTCTCATGAACCCAACGTATTTTCGTTTTTTGTAAAGAAAAAAAATTAATAAAAACATTAAAACTAAACTTACACACACACAAAACTAATAAATCAGTGAACGATTAAATAAAAACAATAATATAAAATATTTTATTATACTATAAAATAATAAGATTTCTAAAATAACGCTCCCTTGCCCCCGCCTTTGAAATTAGATTCTCCGTAGAAAGTAATAAGTACTCTGAGTAAAGAAATTGCTTCGTTTTGTTTAACGAAATAAAACTATAAAAATAAATAACACGAAATTTTCACTAAATTGATCAGAAATAATAAAATATTTGAAAGAAATTAAATAACTGTTAAAATATTAAAAACAAATTCAGTATAAATTGACGAAAAAACTTAAAAAAAAAAAAAAAACAGAAGTTTTTTTTTTTTTTTTAACAAACATGGATGTAAATAAATGATGAAAATATTCAGTTATTTCTGAATAAAACTAATGACACCAACAATTGTCAATTATATTTATAGGCAATAACCGTTTTGGATTAACATTGTGATGGCGATTACGAATATTCATATCGTAGCAGCGAGTAAAGAGAACGGATGAATATCACGCATGCGTTATTGCTCAACTGATAATCGGTTCCTAATAAAGCAAGATCATGATTATTAAAGGCGATAACGAATATTCATATCGTAGCCGTGAGCCGCGATTTCAGATAAACCCAATGTCAAATATCACGCATGCGTTATGCGAGTATCGACTATCATCCCCTCTCCTTCGTGTCAACAATTACCGGCTATCACGGCACGGGATGAAAAGCCAATGTCAAATATCACGCATGCGTTATGCGAGTATCATCCCCTCTCCTTCGCATCAAAGATTACCGGCTATCACGGCACGGGATGAAAAGTTGGATATGGTCGCTCGCAATACATTCACAGTTGAGTTCCTGATAATCGTGGCGGTTGTGATATATCGCCAACTGAAAGATTTCGTTATCGGTTTCAAATTGGATGCATTAAATCGATGTTTCGCGATGTATCGATGTATCGCCCAGTCCTAATCATAACATGGTGAGCGAACAGGATGTTTCAGATACTGAAAAGGGAAGAGGGCGCCGAAAGCGCTACCGCACGGGAATTTACTGCGCTTTCAATAAGCTATTTTTACGATATATCGATAGGCTGATATTAGACCTGAAACGTGAAAAAGGCGCCGCAGGCGCCACCATGCGGGAGTTTCGTAATTTTGGATTTTTCAGGGATCGCGAACCAGCTGGTCGCCGAAGGCGGCTAGTTTAGTAATAAAGTAACATACTTTAGTAACTAATGTAATAAAATTGTCATTCTTATTTTATAGTAATTGTGGATGACTTTTTTTTTTTTTTTTCCTGAAAAGATAATAAATATTTAATTCAATTTAATCAAACTAGTGCATTACAGGTGGCTTTTGCTTAATTCAACTGATCCTACTGGGGAACTGGCTTGGCTGGTGACTGAATTACAAATGGCTGAAGATAAAGGAGAAAAAGTAATCTTTCATTATTTCAGATTGAAATATGTGCAAGTTATTTAGTAGTACCTGCATATAGAATTATTTTATAGATATTCAATAATTTTTCTTAAACACATGTATTTTTCAATATTAGTTTTACTAAAAGTTATGTGCAATTTTAAAGTAACTATATATAAAAGTAAAATAAAAAAATAGTTAATAACTAAACAATGTCATTTCTTTATTTCAGTAATTGCTTGGGTGAATGTTAAAAATTATATTGAACATGCAAATTTCTATTTTACTTTAATATTTTTACTGTTACTTTTATTATCTTTATTTGACATTTTATTTTTTAAGTTGTGTTTTAGCCAAAAAGTGATCATTTAAATGCAATTCAGCTGTCTATTCACAAAAATGATTTTTGTAATCTTAAACAAGTCTGTGTAATAAATTTAAAAAAAAAAAACTGCATAGTATTTTTTTTTTTTTTTTTAATTTTTACTCGATTAAACAAAACAAAATCATGAAATCTGATACCCTATTTATTGTGTAAACCATATTTAATAAGCATTTCTTGCTTTAAATTAATACAGTCGAAGTTCGATAGTCCGGACTTCCATTGTCCGGAAAGCTCCATGGTTCGGACATTTTCGGATTTTTAATTTCATTTTTGAAAAATAATTCAAAAATAATGCTAACTTTTATTTACAAAGTATTTTTGAATAAAATTGTCCGTTTTGATCTAATTTATATTATAAAGTTCGTGTTTTTACTAAAAATTTAAAAATCGAAGCTCATACAATATTACATACATCGCTATTCAAAAATGTTATTTAGTTTCAACGTAAACAATGGCGATCTCAAAATCCACGGATATAAACAAACCCCCAAGATTGATATTTAAGAAGCTTACAGTTTAACTTAGCCATTTACTTCGAAGTACATCGTTTACATTGTGTTCCTATCACATATATTTTGCCGACGTAAGTATTTATCACTCTCTGAAAGTCTTTTTATTTTTTTTAATTCTTAACTCTAATCTCACCATGTTTCTCTGTTACTTGCCGGGATGAGCAGAAGCACTTGTGGAACCGCTAGGCCCTATCACATTTCAGCCAATCACGTTTCATCTTAATGTGACGTACGCATGTGCTCTGTAGTTCCTGAATGCACATCGCAGTAAAAACGAGATAAGATTGTGGAGGAAAAAAAGATTTCAAGTTAGTATTACGAATAAATAATCTTTTAAAGAAATTAACGTTATATTATTTATAATTTATATAGATGCTATATTTAAATGAATGCTTGTGTGTTTTATAAGATAAAAAAAAGTTTTTGGTAAAACAGAAATAACTTGGAGTAAAATTTCAAAAAAAAGTTCTGTGGTCCGGAATTTTCCATGATCCGGAATTGCCGAAGTCCCGAGCATTCCGGATTATCGAACTTCGACTGTACTTGTAACAGTGAAGCTTAAAAATAATACAAGCTGAAAAATAGGATGGATGAGGAAGTAAAGGAAGACAGTGAAAATGTGTTCAGAGAAGCATTAAAAAGGAAAGCTTTCCCAGGCAATATAAGTGAACACAGACTGTTAAATATATCATAAAGAAATTGTTTTTTTTTTTTTTTTGTCTGGCATTATGGGAAAGTATGCCCATATCACAACCAAATTAAAACGCCACTAAAAGCCGCTCGCCACATCTGTAAATGAAAAAATTAGTAAATCTAAGTAAATGTATATGTAGGTATTATTTAGTATTATTTTAAAATTATATTTACAATAGTTTGGTTGCTATATGATATTTAAAATTTATTTATATATTTGTGTGCTGAATATATATATAATACATTGTATTATCATGGCAGTGAAGCAGAACTTTCTCATGCTTTTTAAATGGACAAAAAAAAAAAACTATTCCAAGTGTAAAAAGACAAAAATGACATTATAGCTTTACACTTCTCCATTCACTTGAAATTTAAAAGAAAAAAAACAAACAATATAGACATATTTCTAATAAATTACTGCTATCAATGATTAAAATGTAAAAAATTATTAAGATAGACTTTAATAGTGTCAATAATGAAGAAATCTAACCGAAGAAAAATAAAACTGGAATTATATACCTAAAAATTGATTTTTAGCGAAAGAACTACTGGAAATGATGATGAATAAAATTTCACTAGAAATCCTGATGCATTTGGAGTGTAAAAGAAATTACTAAAGTGAGATTATGACGAATTTCATCAACTATGATCCAGAAGAAGAAAAAAGATGATTGGTAGAAAAATAAAATAATATTGCTATTACTATTTTTTTTTCTTTTTTTTTTTTTCTTTTTTAAGCAAACAGAGATGTCTTCAATTGTAAATAGTAATATAAACTACTGTAAATGGAAAAAATTAATAATAAGAAATAAATATGAATTTTTGGAATGAACTATATTTCAGAAGAAAAGAATATTTGGGAAAAAAGAAATCTTATAAGAAAATAAATGGAGTTTGACTTAAAACATTATAACTTTATGATTTAAACGAAGTCATTTAAACATATATAAATATTAAACAAAATACCTTATTATTCGACTTCGTGCGTTGCAGAAGACCTCTTTTCGGACGGGGGGCCCCTTCCGTCTTCAGTGTCGTCCGCATTTCGCGGCTGGCAGTCGTAGGTTTGATGTTTTTCCTTAAGTAGGTGCCGCCATATTTCTTCCATCTCTGCCGACTCGTGGTCATTAATTGCGTCACTATGATGCGCAATCTCTATACTTTCACGGATGTACGCGTAGGTGGAGTTGTTATAGTTTGCTATTTCTTCTACATTTTCAAAGTCGATTTCTATGTCATCTTCAAAATATTTTCTAGCCAGCGCGGTGGTATAGCGATTAAATTTAATATCGTTTTTATGTTCTTTTACCCTGGTCTTAATCTTCCTTTTGGTGACGCCTATATATTTAAATTCTTTATTTTCTTTATTTTTTACGGGAATTTTATAGATACCTGCAGTTTCGGTGGGGGGGGATCGAATCTTTATCGCTTCTTATTAGTTGGTATATGTTGGGATTGGGTTTAATGGGAATATTAACGTTAAATTTATTAGCGGTGTGTTTTATTTTGTTTGAGGTGCCTTGATTGTAGGGAATAGAAAAGGTGTATTTTGTGGAGGTTTTTTGGGCATCTGGAATTTTGTTTAATTGTTTTAATCGTTTTCTGTACAAGTGGTTAACTAATGTTTTGGGGTATCCTGCATCGATTGTTAATTTATTGATAAATTTTAATTCTTTTCTTAATTCTTTTTCGTCTGAGCAAATTAGAATGGCACAATTAATATAGCTGCGTATGGTATTAATTTTGTATCTGTAGGGGGTTTTGCTTTTGTTACTAATGATTTCGTTGCTTGCGGTAGGTTTTCTGTATACTGTGGTTTTGAATTTGTTATTATCTTTGATGATTTTGACATCTAATTAGTTGATTTCCCCGTTATTTTCGTGTTCAAAAGTGAATTTGATATTGTTATCTAATTTATTTAATTGGTTTAGGATTTCGTTGCTATTGTAGTTATCTTTAATAACGGCAAACACGTCGTCAACGTAACGGACCCAGAATTTAATTTTATTTCCTAGTTGTTTGGTGATTTGATTTTCCATAAGTCTTAATTTATATTCTGCAACTATGCCTGATATGGGGGACCCCATAGGGACGCCCATATTTTGTTTGTAGATAGTGTTATTAAATTGAAAATAGCTTTCTTTTAAAATTAGATTACTTGTTGAAATTAGTGTGTTTGCAATGGGTGTTTCATATTTCTCTTTAATTGCATTATTAATGATTTCGGATATTTCGTTTATGATTATCTTATAAGCTTCGATGTTGTAAATTTGTACCCCTCCATTGACATAAACGAAATATCCGAAATCATTAATAATGCAATTAAAGAGAAATATGAAACACCCATTGCAAACACACTAATTTCAACAAGTAATCTAATTTTACCTAAAAATTTAATGCAGCTGATTTTTTTTTTTTTTTTTTTTTTTTTTTTTGCAAACCTGCAGGATTTATGTTTGTGCATCTTTTGTTACACGTAACTTCAATAATGATTTTTCATCGAATATTTTAGCACCGTTCATAAACACACAAGTCAGTAATTTTAAGACTAACATGCATGAAACTAATTAATTTTCTTTCCTTCTTTCTTTTTTAATCAGTTGTATTTGTAAATTCTTGTGCTAAATTTGCTTTTGATTTAATAGGTTCATATAATTGGTCATATACCTCCTGGTATGCCAGATTGTTTAGCAGTTTGGAGTCATAATTATAATAAGATCATAAATCGGTAATTACACTTTTTTTTAATCCATATATCTTATAAAAAAATATGAAATATGTTTAAAATTCAATTCAATCAATATATCAGTGTTATTTTTTCACATTAATGTATATCAGTGTAATGTTTACACATATTTTAAGTAAACTGTTTGAAGTATTTCCTTGTTATTTGATTGTTCAGCCACTAATTCTTGACAAATTGCTATATTGTGATGCAAAATTGAATTTTTGGGGCTAAAGTGTTCATATTTTGATTAGTTGATTGGTACATATGTCTCCTTGTCTGTCTGAGAGCAGCACAAGCCATTTTCTAAAGGGGATCTAATTAAATATGTAATAACCACTCAAGAAGAATTCATATTTTAAAAATTTCTGAAATTTTTAAACGGTTTACTAATTTTTATGTAAAAACTATCTATAAGTACTTGACTTCTATCAATGAAGCAGCATATTTATCAGAAAAGAAAATATTTCACATGGACACTATGTGTAGTACATACTGACATTATGTCTTGTTGTAGTCTAGTTACCAATCTTGAATACTTATAACACATAGGGATCTTGCAACTGCTTTAAAAAAGAGGAATGAAAGAATATGTGGGATATAACAAACTATTTTAAATCTATTGTTCTGTTTGATAAGTAAAATTTTATGTTTAAATATTTGCATGCTCATTTATTAATACTAGAAGTATTTTAGCTTAGTAACAAATATGTGGGCAAAATCAGGGAAAATATTAAAGCATGATAATATGTCATTAAATAAAAACCTAAATATGACTTTTAAAAATGGGGAATACTCATTTACATTACAGAATGCAAAATTTTGCTTTGAACCTTAAAAATAAAAACATTTCTAATTAACTATATTATAATTTTAATCCATTAACATTCTAACTTGTATCACTTCAGTTTTCTAAAAACACATTATTCATTTCTTAAGTGTAAATAATCAGAGTTGAAAGTAGAAATAAAACATATAAAGATTTGTAAGGATTAATACATATTTAGTTTTGCACTTTTCTTTTTAAAAATTTGCTGTATTGAATTTTAATTTTAATTGTTGGTATCAATCATTAACGGTTTCTGAGTTCAGTATCTAAATGTCTTTCTTGTTAATTGCATTATGCTGTGGAAAAGTACTCCCATTTTAAGAAGAGTAAATTTAGACTTTTAACATATTTTAATAAGCAAGTGTTGGTCTAGAGGTTAAGGCTGCACCTCAGTTACATTTCCCTGTTCTCCCTACCTACGTTATCGTATGGAATTTTTGTTGCTTTGTTTTATGAGGATATTTTATTAAGAAATGAAATCTTTCAAATTCCGTTTTTTTTTTTTTTTTTATTATTATTATTATTCTTTGAGCATGTCACCTTTTAGATTAGTGAGCACTTTTTACTTATTTATTTATTAAAGAAATAAGGTTAAATATTTCTTTTGAAGAAGGAAAATGTAATGGTCTTAAGTTTACTTAATGAAGTAAAATATTTAAATTTATTTTTTCAAAAAATTGCTTACTAATCTAAAAGGGTGAGATGTTCAAAGAATGATATTCAAGCAACAGAATTCGAAAAACTTCATTTTTCAATAGGATCTGACTATAGTATGAAGCAACAAAAATCTCATAGGATAACATGAAAAAAAAAAAGGGAAAATCTGACAGATGTGTAGACTTACGGGCCCGCTTCACTCACTGTCGCCGGAAGCCGAAGCTAATGTTATTCTATAGGAAATTTTTCTTTACAAATAACTTATTAACTAATATGATAAAGATGATCTATTAAGCATAGTAGAAGCCAAGCAACAGATACAAGATCACTGAAACACCAATGACCAATAAGATTTAAAAAAAAAAAAAAAAAAATTAACAGTGGATGAAATACACTAATGTAAAGAAACCAGATCTATTAATTAACAGCCTGCAAAACAAACGAATCAATAAAGTAACACAACAAATCTTAACTTAAAACCATAAACTTATCAAATTTAATGAAAAAACAACCCAAGAAACACAAGATAGGAAGAAGGAGGCAGGCGGCAAGACTTGTGACTTGCCTGTGGGGTTAAACTAGTTTCACGCCGGCAACACTCCCCCAGCCTGCCACGACCAGAACAGGAACCATATGGGTTTAAAAAGTCAAAATTTCAAAGCAGATGAACAACAATGATACCATGAAGCAACAGTGAAATTCACCGATTGATCACATTGTGTTTAACAGTATAATTAGAACATTAAATATAATTGACAACTCAAAAAGGAAGAAACTGAAATTTTATTGGAAAAAGAAAGTTTGCATAGTAATACAAAGCAAATGCAACAAGCCTTCTACTTTTTTTTTTTTTTTTTAATTTAAATTTAATTTCACAAACCCACCCAAACATCCAGCCTTATAACACCACCCCACCTCCGTAATCAAACATCTGCCCACCCAACCGCCACCTTTTTTATTGTCTTTTATTATTTTATAATTTTTTTGTTGATATATACAAAAGTGTACACAGCTCTTCTTTTTTTTTTTTTTTTTGTACTGAAAAATTCCCAGCTGTTAAATTGATGAACCTTTTTTAAAAAATTATTTTTTTTAATTTTTTATATTTTATTCTGAAGCTGCAAAATATGAATTTTCAATATGTGAAATTTTTTCATTTTGCAATTTCAAAATAAAATATTAAAAATTAAAAAAATACATTTTTAAAACAGGTCCATCAATTTAACAGTTGGGAATTTTCTGAATGTGAAAACAGAATTTAAAAATATATATTAGTTAATAAGTTATTTGTAAAGAAAATTTCCCCATAGAATAACATTGGCTCGGGCTTCCGGCGACAGTGAGTGAAGAGGGTCGTTAAGGCCACTTGTCTACTCATAGGACCTCAATCCAGGTGGTATGCCCTCTGTGAGGATTCTAGCCAATAGTCTCACAAGTTTCAGAGAAAACCATAGAAAACTCTAAATGGCTATCCTGATAAGCATGACATAGATTTGAACTGAGCATCTCCTATTTACCAGCTCAGAAGAAAAAAAAGATACTGTGTACTCCTGTAGCTATTTTAATGAGTAAACAAGTTTAAAAGAAGAAGGGAATGAAAAATAAAGCAATTAATTTTTTTTTCTTTTTTTTCTTTTTTTTTTCCCTGTTTATTTTATTCTTTTTTCATTTCATAATATTTATTTTATTTTATTTTTTATTTTTTTTTTGCATAATTTTAAGAATAAATTAAAATGTGTTTAAAATTAATATATTTTGTTTGTTTTCGAAATGTTTATAAAATTTTTCGTTAGTTGAAAGTTTAATATTCTAAATTTCTGTAGTGGTAATTGCTTTATTATTTTGTAATTTTAGTTCAGTCTTATAATATAGTTAAGTATTAAAACTTTACAGTGTAATATTAAAAAAAAAAAAAAAAAAATAGAAGCAAAATGATGAGCATAAAATATTTTAATGATAGATTTCAATCTATCACTTCCCTCTTGTAATTATGTACCATCATTTGGAAAATTTAGTTCTACTGTGATATAATATCTTGGTAAAAGTTTATTATATTTAAATGGTATTTTTTAAAATTTAATAATTAATGTCAACTGATATTTAATTCATTGATGTATTTACTTTTAGCTATGAAAGCACTGTTACTGCTCAGTTTTTCGGACACACTCACAAAGATGAATTTGAATTATTTTATGACAAATCTGGTTCAAAACCTCGTGCTACAAGTATAGCATACATTGGCCCAAGTGTTACAACATATGATGGTGTAAATCCTGGTTTCAGAATTTATGCTTTAGATGGAAATTACTATGGAAGCTCATGGGTTTGTACATGTTAATTTATTTTACTTGGTGCATTATGTATTATTGTGTGAAAGTTCTGTGACATGTTATCACTTCTTTTAATACATTCACATCGAGGGTGTACCATCAGTAGCTCACATCTAGTTCAAAATACGGCAAATTCTGAGAACAAGGATTTCAGTGATTTGTTTATTATTGACAATTTTTTCATATGCTTCAACAGACCAAGGATGTAAATGAAAATGTGGCAACCTAAAAAATATTTAATATTTGGTTGAGTTGAGTCGTTGAGAGGATTTTACATTGTACTAGCGCGGGCAATACTGTTCTGAATGAGATATGTTAATGCAGACAATTATTTGGTTTCATCAATATGAATTTTAAGACAGTATTGATATCATTTAGATAATTTTTTACTGTAGTGTTTTAATGATTAAAAATTCATATATTTTAATAATCTCTATGTTTCAAGATCCCAGCTTTGAAAACAAATTTCTTTAAATAATGAATTAGTTTCATCCACAAATAAAATTTAAGAATAAACATGCATTAAAACAGCATTATTTCAGCATTAAAACTCAAAATATAAAATATATAAATAGAAGTTATGCATTATAAAATTATTTTTTTTTTCCACTTTTTGAAATTTCCATGGCTTCCATATTTCTTCCTTGCCTAGTTAAATATTCAACTTTGCCCTTACTCCTTCCATGAAATCAGATAGATTTTGAACTCTATAATATGCACAGAGTTTCCCTTAGGTTTAAAAAAGGGCAGGATGCTGATAGTAAAGAAAGGGCACTTTTTAGATTTTTGAGGGCAGTTTTGTTTTTTAAGAACATAGTCAACATTTAAAATCTGGACACTTAATTTAAAAATTCAGTTTTAGGTATAAATACTTGAAAAAGTTTTAAATTTTAACTTTCTTTACGCTTAATTCTGCTTGTTACTAATGTACGAATGGATGTTAATCATTATATATTAGGGTGAGCCGTCCTGTAAACACAGATTGTAAATGTGAAAAAGAGAAAAAAAAAAACGTATTGAACTAAAAAATTTTGTATAACCAACGAAATACCTCTTACATTAGTATTCTAGATGGGAAAGAAAAATAAAAGCTGAGATATAAGGAACATAGAAAATTATTTGATGTGCAGCTTAAGAAACCATTTAAATAAATAATAGAGGGTGACACATTTGTTGTTTTGATATTTGAAACTTAAATGAAAATTAAGTTATCTGTTACCACTGTAATGAGTGGTTGTAGAACATTTGGCAAGGAAATGGCTTCTATTGCATTTGCTGTTCTAAAAGATGTTGGACTGATTAGTGATGAAGTGCCTTTTTGCTGACCCTGAGAACTTGTTATTGACCATAGCAGTAGACGGCAGACAACATATAAGAGAGTTAAACTACAGAAGAATACTCAAGCTAAGAGACCAACCGTCAGGGCATACCTATGTATCTATACGAGAATTTCTTCGACAAATATTAAAATTTGAAATTTCAAACTATGCAGTGTTGATCAGTTGGTCAACGTGTTCACATTCTCTCTCTTTCTCTATGCCTCCAATGAAGGAAAATGTGACAAATAAGGATCTTTTCTCATTTTTATAAACTAAACAATTGCCGAAGCTTAAAATCATAAAATTCACATATCACATTCAGGCTGTTGGAAGGGTTATGAAGCTAGTCAATGAATCTGCAGAAAAAAGCTAAAAAACTCAAATTTCAATTAATTTCACATGCATTTACAGCTTATGCACGATCTAAAAACTGTAAAACAACATAAATATTTTTAAAGATATGTGAAAAGAGTGTTTAAAGGAAGCATTTGAATGGTATTAGAACAATAAATAATAATACTTGTATTTCAATGAAATGTTTCAAAATTTGACCTTTTTTCTTCCTTTTTTCGAACTTTGAAGGTCATGCAAGAAGTAAAGATATAAATATTTATTATTTTTCCCAAATTGAGGATGTCAAAATACAACTTTTTTTTTACTATTAGAAATTGCTTATCTAAAATATCCATTTACTGCTCACCCTATTATATATAGTACTTTTAATTACAACTATAGCAAGATATTAGTTTAAAGATTATTTTCAACTAAGGACAGTAAGGGTGCATTTTTTTTTAGATGAGGGGGCAAGAAGGATACTATTTTTTCAACCATAAGGCAGGTGCGGCCCAGCACTCTCCTGAAATTGTCTGGTGTAAACTCTGGCTATGCGTATTCAAATGAAGTTAAACACATTGTTTTACAATACCTGAAAATAAAAATTAACAAAACATTAAAAATAATCGATTGTTATGTTTTTACACCAATATTAAAAAAAAAAAAAAAAAAAAAAAAAAAATGAATGAATAAGTAGTTCAGTGTGAGTGATATAAACATCTGTCACACTTCAGCTCCACAGTGGGGAAACAACAATGGTTTGAGATCTACTCCTAAACATGGGCAAGAAACATACCATCCCAATTTTCTTCCACTATGGAGGAAATCACGTAATCTTTTCAAGAATTTTTTATTATTAATTTTAAAAAAAATAACATTTGCATAGTTTATTACAAAAACACACATACCATGTTTCTTAAAGCACAGACATTCTAAACTTTTTTCTAAATTTATCATTAAAAACAAATGGTTAAATCCCAGACCATCTTGAAATGCTCATTGCGTAGCTCTGTTTCAATGTAAAACTCAATCTACCTTATGAAAAACAAAATTTGTTTTCTTAGAAATCAGCCGATCACAGATTTTGAAATAAACCAATCAAATAATCTCTTCTAGTCACCATGTTGTGCCTTATGTTTTTATTTCTGTACACCAATATTAAGAAAAAAAAAAAATGAATAAGTAGTTTAGTGTGAGTGAAATAAAAATTTGTCACACTACATCTCCAAAGTGGGGAAACAACAATGGTTTGATCCACTCCTAAACATGGGCAAGAAACCATCCCAATTTTCTTCCACTATGGAGGAAATCACATAATCTTTTCAAGAATTTTTTATTATTAAAAAAAATAATAATAACATCTGCATAGTTTATTACAAAAACACACATACCACATTTCTTAAAGCACAGACATTCTAAACTTTTTTCTAAATCTATCATTAAAAACAAATGGTTAAATCCCAGACCATCTTGAAATGCTCATTGCATTGCTCTATTTCGATGTAAAACTCAGTCAACCTTATTAAAAACAAAATTTGTTTTCTTAGAAATCAGCCGGTCACAGATTCTGAAATAAATCAATCAAATAATCTCTTCTAGACACCGTGTTGTGCCATCACAAATCAATAGAACATGTAAAAAATATGGTTGCAAGAGTTGGCAACTTTCACTAGAAAATTTCTCCACAAATGCATCTGGAACTGCTGTTTTAGAAATTAACTCAAAAGACAAATATAAACAAAATGCACCCATGTGAGCATGTCAAGTAAGTTATTTTATTTGGTCATAAAATATATTGTAGTAAAATACACTGAAAACCTGTTGGATGACAAAGAATAAAAAAACTCTGTAAGCAGATAGTAGATTGGGGGGGGGGGGGAGATGGTGTTTAAAAAAAGTAGTTTTAGTAGTGTTTCAATTGTTCTAATTAAAATTAGACTTTTTAAGTTTAAAATGGTGAGCCCAATGTTTCATTTTTATGCCATTTTAAATTTTCTTGTATATAATAGGTTATACTTTAATTTTGCATTTATGCTTGCTATTTTATTATAACTAGTATCGCCCAGTGGTCGAAACTCGACCATTTTTTTTGCAAAGCGAGGCAAAGCAAAGTTATTGCCTTGTCCTAAACGGAATGCAATTGCAACACAGCTGCGGCAATTGTTTGCCAATATTCACTCTAACTGAATCAGCAGAGTTTTACTTAATATAACTATTTCTCTCTGTAGATGTTAGCCTTTCCTGAAAGGAGAGAAAATCGCAACGTGAAAACGCCCCTTGTTGTGTGATACAGCCCAGAAGCTAATAGGTACCATGTCAGACCAAGGTCCAACCAAGTATCAAATTCTGTTAAATTAATTCGATTGGTTCATAAAGTACAGTGTTTGAAAAAAAAAAAAAAAAAGAGATATTTTTCAAAAATGGTCGTATTGAGTTCGGGAAATTTCAAAACGTGTAACTTTATCGAAAACCGAAAATCTAAAACATTTCTGAATCTTATATTTTCTACTTATATATGCAGAGAAAAGAATAATAAATCCACTTTTTAAAAAATAAAAATAAGTAGTCAATTTCACTTAATTAAAATGCAAGGAAATCTCAAAACGTGTAAATTCATCCAAAACCAGAAATCAAAAGTTTTTATGTATCTTCTACTTGCTTCTTCTACCCACAAAAGTTAGCAATAAAGACACTTTTTTAAAAAATAAGTAGCCAATTTCAGTTAATTGAAACGTAAAGAAAGCTCAAAACATGTAAATTCAGCAGAAAACGGAAATCGGAATTTTTTCCGTATCATCAACTTATACATGCAGCAGTTAGTAACAAATCCATTTTCCTTTTATTTAGTATATTAGTTGAATATTTATTGTTTAAATATCACCCTTTGAAATGAAATGTTTATGTTTACATTCGAAACCGGAAGTTTGGCATTTTTTTTTCTGGAGTTTTGTGATTTTAAATTAAAATTTTATCAATTTTATAGAAAAAATAACTCAATCAAACACATGTAGACAGTAACTTATATATAACTATACCCAAATATCGGAATTAAAATCGGCAGATAATTTCCATTATTTTTTAATAATTTTTTACAAAAAATTCAATGGACAATTAACATAGAAAATCTTTTACATGGCTCCATGGACAGACAGTGACGTCATCACTTTGCTTGCGTATAGTGATGCTACATTATACAAATTACTGTGTCTATGGTTTTATTTGAGCTTTATGAAATCGCCAGATTTAACAACTTTCTACTTTTAGGTATTTTTTAATGTGAAGGAATACGTGTATAAAAGGGAAAAATGGGGGAAAATGCATAAAAAATAAATGTATTTTTAAATACCTTCTTGATATCGTAAGAAAATAATATTTGTATTCGCACCTTCCGGCTAACCATACCTTTCGAATGATACTATTTTCAACCCTCTACTCCCATAATTAATATGTTAAAAAGGGACAACAAATTTTATGCTTGCCTATTAATATATTGATATTTTTATCATGAATAAAATTTTGAGTTGTCATCAAAAAGCAGTAAGATGTAAACATATTCAAAAATTGGATGTTTTTCTCTGTTTAAATAAACTACTCTTTTTGCCCATGCACAGTAGAATCCCGGTGTCTCATTTATGTGGGTAGACTAGTAATTTTGTCCTGAAAATGTCATGAAATTTCACTTTATGCTAGTACTACCCCTGCAAATAGTATGTTGTTTATTTTAACACTATTGCATTTCAAATATTTTGAGCCCATATGTCATAATAATAATGAATTTTTAGTTGTGTCCCTGTAAAAATCTATAAATGCTACATTCACCAAAATTCATGCGACAATGACTTATAACATGTATATAAATTTAAAGCTCAATCGAATAAAGAATTTAGATGCTGTTACATTTTAAAACCCATAGACCATAATGATAATTAACTTTTTGTTGCGTCCCTGTTAAAAAAATAAATAAAATAAATAAGTGATAGATTCATTTAGAAATTATAAATATAAATGAGACATTTTAAAACTATTAATTAATTGAAGAAAATCTTTTAAATATTTGCCTCACATTTGGCCGTACAATTTTCGGCTGGGTGCCCAGCTCTCCTTAGTGGCTTCATCTGTTGTGGAGTCTTGGAATGATGTTTTCAGGTAGTCTTCACCATAAGGTGGCGCCATACTCTATCTGGTGCCATTGCGCTGCTGTCGTTGCACACCTCAGAATTAGTCAGGATTTCGATAGATTCCTGGTACATTGCATATTTGTAGTTGTTGTAATCCGTGAGTTTTTTAGTTTCATCAAAATTTATCACTATATCCTCGTTGTTAAAAGTTTTAGCTAAAACTGTATTAATTTTACCAGTTTTTATGTCATTTTTATGTTCATTTATTCTTGTTTTAATTTTTCTTTTCATTACACCAATATAAGAACCTGATTTTTTATTTTGATTTATAAATGGTATTTTACATATTTCTGCAGTCTGTAATGGGGAAATGGGGTCTTTATCACTGCGTATTTGTTGAAAAATATTTTTATTGGGTTTCACGGGGATATTTACGCCATATTTATTACCTACATTTTTTGTTTTGTTTGAGGCTCCACGATCAAATGGGATAGAAGTAAATTTAGTGGTTTTTTTTTTTTAATTAGGTATATTATTAAGGGTTTTTAATATATTTTTAACTAGTTTATTAACTATTTTATCAGGGTAACCTGCTTTTTTAGTAAATTCTTTAACATTTAATTCATGGTTTAGGCCATCGGATTCATTACATATTAAAATAGCGCGATTGATGTATGAGCATGAGCAGATTGCGTTAATTTTATATTGAAAGGTGTTTTAGTTTTATAGTGTATGATTTCATTACTATTGGTTGGTTTTTGGTATACTGTGGTTTTAATTCTATTGTTGGTTCGTGTAATTTTGACGTCTAGGAAATTAATTTGTTAGTCTATTTCTTTTTCATATGTGAATTGTATATTGGAATCAATTCTATTTATTGTATGCATCTAATAACTGTTCTATATCTATAAACATCGAAGAAGTAACTCATGTAGTTGATAAAGCAATTAATTATAATTTTCAAGATCCTAAAATAGCCCAAATGCTTACAGCTACCACAAATTTTCTACTCAACGGAAACTATTTCAAATTTAATAATAAAATATATCAACAAAAGAAGGGGGTCTCAATGATATTGCCCATTTCAGACTTTATAGCCAAATTTAAGTTAAGATTAATGGAATACAGAATACTCGAATGATCAAGAGACAAAATATATTATTGGTATAGGTATGTTGACTGCGTTTTTGCCATTATCGATAAAAATTGGGACATAGAACAGTTATTAAATACTATAAATAACATTGATTTTTAAAATATGTAAAGTAAAACTTTTTTTGTTTTTGTACTCAGTAGTTCGGATACTGTTTGTATAATGCACACTAAACATACATTTTGCAATAATATGGTTTACACATGTTAAATTTTCATTCCAACTATATTTATTAATTGAAATACAATTTTTATAATTTAAATGGATAACACATCAACAAAATCCTGGTAGAACTTCCATACAGTAGTAATTTCACTAATAATGTGTAATCTGATTTTGCTACCTCAGCCTTCGGTTTTTAAAATGCAATACTGACATCCTATTTCCCCCATTTTTCAGTTTTATAATATTAATCTCTGCCTAATCACATAAATATAAAAATCTAAGCTTTCAAACAAATAAAAAATAATCTATATTAAGTGAGGTGGGGAAAAGAGCCAAAAGATGTCGACGTTAACATGAGTGCATTGGAGTACCTGCATGTGGTCGCAATCGCAACCAAAGTTTGCATTAATCAAAAGTACAAAAACAAAAATATTTTTCAGGGGGAAGAAAAAAAAAAAAAAAGACAAAGGTGTTTTAATTTAGAATTTGTGATTTGAAAAAATCTCCACATTACCAGATTATTTAGAGCAAAGCACCAGAAGCTACAAAGAAAAAAAAATCTTCTTATAAAAGAACTTCATTCACTAAAAATGATCAATCATACATATATACATAAAATAGTCATTTCAGTCGTAAGTTACCAATAAGTCTTACTAAGTCTCATACCAATATAATAAAAGTTCAAAACTTAACAACAACAAAAAAAAAAAAAAGAGAGAGAGAGCTACAGCTTTTGAAAGTATGAATGTATAAAAGTGTTCCGAATCATTAAGTATCTGTGATTTAAAAAAAAAAAAAAATTCAATGCAAAAATCTTAAATGCAACATTATTATCTTTTCATATCATATAATCCACATCCTTATACACAAAGTTCAGTGTTCTGTTACTTTTTAGTACTGTGCAAACTTTTGAAATTTTGAATGACTGAACTTAAAACAAACATCGTTACATATAACTGACCAAAGTAAATAAATACCAAATACCATTATTCAAATAAACATTTAGTTACAATGCAGAAAAATGGTTAAAATGCAAACAGGAATATTTTAAATAAACAAAATGATTTACACAATGTAGAAAAAAGGTAATAAATTGTAGTGACTAACAAAGCTATATGATATAAACACGAACAAACGTCTACATCTCTAATGAAAGTTATAGAGCCTACTTCAGATTGATTCAAAGCAAAGCAAGTGTATTTCAACGATTGGTCTCCAGTTGCATCTAAAGGAAGGAATGGCTTTCAGCGCATGCTCAAATCCTATGATTTTGGTCTTAAAGAAAGTGCCTTGTGCTTTAATATATAGGATAATCAATAGGCTTGATTGTCTTATTTGTTTTTTCCAAAGATATGTTAGCATCATGGCTTGAAATTAGCAGTCAATAGTTGCATTTTGCAACTAAATATTTCGTTTTGACGACCACAATTTTATACCTAGTCAGCACTTTGACGCCTAACATTATTTTTCCTCTTCAGTGTGCAGTTATAATGTGTGATGAAAATAAAGACACTAGCAACAAAGTAGTATAATTAAATTCCTAGCTTTATTGTAAAAATATTAACACTTTCACATTTTCAAAATGAAAAAAAATAACTAGATAAAGTATCAGTATTTTAAATAATTATAATTTATGTGCAATGTTTACGCATACATTTCTATACGTAAATAACAATTTTAAAATTAAAATGGCACTTTCGTACAACACAATGGCAACTAAGAAAACAATGTTAGTTGCATTTTGGCACCCAACTTTCTGATTCTAATTTCGACCCCTGGTTAGCATTGATTTCTTTGAGAGCTTTTTGACATAGTTCAACTGATTTGTTTTTTCAAAAGATATGTTAGCATTGCTTTCTTTGAGAGCTTTTTGAGATAGTTCAAGTGAAGAGATTTACATTTTAAGAGAGCTAAGTGGATGGTCTTGTAACCATTCCAATCTATGTGAGACCATCATTTTGATGAAATCTAGCTCCAACCGCTTGTTTCTTGATTTCTATATTGATCACCTTATCAATATAGAAATCAAGAAACTTCGGGAAATATAAATTTTAATATATTTATTGAACATTTATAATTTTCAAAATCTGTAGTATAAATGAAAATCCAAGATGTCAATCATCAAATAAGATTAATTTGAGACTTGAGGGAGCAGAATTGCACAATTATGCATTTTGCTAGTAATCAAGATTAAAGATTCTTCATAGCACTTCTGCATACACCAGTTAAATTAATACTATCAATTAGATGTGATGTTTCCTTCATATTTCTCTCTGTTTATTGTAAATGTTTGTCGAAAATAAATGCTTGATCTTTTTTTTTTTTTTTTTTTTTGATGGAATAATAGAAAGTACGATGTAGTCAAGATAATTTTGTAACAACAGCAGCAACAAAGGGAAAAAAACAAGCAAGAAAAATCATGCAGTACGCATTGATTAGTAACACTTTCCAACTGTACGTAATTGTTGTATCAAATAACTTATAATACTCTTTCCCTACGTTATCACACAAGAGACAGAAGGACAGAAAAATATACAGATAGACTAACTGATTTTAAAATTACTCTTAGGCATTTTGGAAAGTGTTAAAAAGGCTTAATGCAAAAGAAAATGCAGCCATTAGATTGTAATTACAGCTTTTGATCTCTCTGAATATTTTAGTATAACCCTGTAAATCAGAAAGTTAACCATATCATATTCTATACAAAACATTATTTTAGAACATAAACAATACATTTCAATATTTTCTTTATTTTTTCAGTAGAAAGACTTTTAAATATAACCTTCAAAAAATTCTGTCCAGAAACGTAATGCATTGTTTTTTTTTTTTTTTTGTCCCTGTAAACAAACTAGTTGTACAGGACCTATTATGTCATTTTAAATGGGGAACATTCTATGCAGAAAATATTTATAAAAATAACACTCATAGAACACAATGCTTTCGGATGCTTTTCGGTCTCCCTGTACACAAACCAGAAGAGATATTCACTCCATTTTCAATATGGGACATCCGATAGTGAACTTAAAAAATATATATCAGTTTCAAGAAATTCCATAAATATTTACAGGAGTTAGAGCGCAGACAGACAGATAGACAGACAGATGGACAAGTACACAAACTGAAATCATATTCACACTTAAAAATGTTAGAAATTGTTAAAAACCCTTAATGTAAACGAAAGTACAATTCTAGCAATTTTTTATTAGTAGCTCTTAATATAAATGGATATTTTTGTGTCACCCTGTAAATCTATTGCTAATCATGCTACATTCTATGCAAAGCATTCTTTTGTGTATGTAAATAACATATTTCAATTTCCTAATATTTCGTGGAAGGAAAGTAAAGTTATTAAAATTTGATTTATAGAAATATCTCACATAGAACGCAATGCTTTGGAATACTTTTGAGTGTCCCTGTATATAAATCGGTGGTGGTATTTCCTCCATTTTATACAGTAAACATCCAATAATGAACTTGAATAACATATTTTAATTTTATTAAGAATATATGTATACAGTAAATGTGTGAAAATAGGGTTTATAGAAATACCTCTCATAGAACACAATGCATTGAAACACTTTCGGGTGTCCCTGTACACAAACCAGTAGAGGTATAAACTCCATTTTCAATAAGGAACGTCCGATAGTGAACTTGAATAACATATATCAGTTTCAAGAAATTCCATAAATATTAGGGGAACCGGAAAGTAATGTCGTTTTCTTAAGTTAAATTCACACGACTACATTTTTAACAAGTTTTTATTTCTAATCAACAATATATTCACCTTCGTTATCAACAACCTTTTACCATCTAGTATACAAATTTTCAATGCCGGAGTGGTAAAAATCAATCGGTTTTTCTGTAAAATATGTCGAGATAGCATTTTGGACATCATCAAAATTTTCTAATTTTTTGCCACTAAGACAATGTTGCAGTGATCGGAATAAATGGTAATCTGAGGGTGCAATATCAGGCGAGTATGGTGGGTGAGGCAGACCTCCCACCCCAATTCGTTAATTTTTTCTAAGGTCCGTTTTGCACAGTACGGTCTTGCATTGTCATGTTGCAGAATAACTCCTTTTCTGTTGACAATTGCCGGATACTTTTCAATCAAAGACTGGTTTACTCATTCCAATTGTTCACAATGGACATCTGCATTAACAGTTTGTCCAGGTTTTAACACTTCAAAATGAACAACTCCGCGTGTATTCCACCAAACACACAGAAGTGCCTTTTTGGGGTGTAAACCCGGCTTTGCAGTAGTTCGTGGTAATTCATTTCGGCTGATCCACTGCCTACAGGACCCATTTTTCGTCTCCAGTGATCAAGCGATCAAAAAACGGATCTGTACGGTGCCGTTGAAGCAATACATTGCATGTGATGGACCGGTTGGCTTTATTCTGTTCGGACAGATTATGGGGGACCCAAACACCAGCTCTGCTTATTTTTCCAATCTGCGGCAAATGTTCTTGGATGGTTGACCAAGGTTGGTTAAGGCTGTTTGAGAGTTCCTCAATTGCTAGACATGGATTTGCTTCCACTTCTGCCCTTAGCACGTCGTTATCGAATGTTGTGGGTCTTCCTGATCGATGGGCGTCCGAGAGATCAAAATTGCCTGATCTGAACTTGGAGAATCATCTTTGGCATTTCCGAACGTCCAATGCGCTTGGATAAACATCGCAAATGTTTTTAGTAGCAGCAGTTGCGGTATTACCCTTGCGAAACTCAAAAAGCATACAGTGCTGGATATGCTCTTCTGGTATTTGTCTGGCCATTTCACCCCAAATTAAAAAAAAAAAAAAGGCTAATACTTAATTATTCAGAAGCAAATATGATACAATAACCTCAAAATCTCTTTGACACGCCTTCCAAGTACGTAATGAACTACCAAATGACAATCAAATATCGACATGCACAGAAACGACATTACTTTCCGGTCCCCCTAATATTTACGGTAGTTAGAGCTCAGACAGGCAGACAGACAGACGGACATGCAGATACACAAAACTGAAATCATATTCACACTTACAAAATGTTAGAAAGTGTTAAAAATGCTTAACGTAAACGTAAGTACAATTCTAGCAATTTTTTAATTATAGCTCTTAATATAACTGGATATTTTTGTGCCGCCCTGTAAATATAATGCTATGCATGCTATATTCTATGCAAAGCATTATTTTGTGCTTATAAATAATATATTTCAATTTCCTAAAACTTCGTGGAAATTAAAGTTATTAAAATTTGATTTATAGAAATATCTCTCATAGAACGCAATGCTTTGGAATACTTTTGAGTGTCCCTGTGTATAACCCGATGGTGATATTTCCTCCATTTTATACAGGAAACATCCAATAGTGAACTTGAATAACATATTTCAATTTCATTAAGATATGTCTACAGTAAAGTTATGAAAATATGGTTTATAGAAATATCTCTCATAGAATACAATGCTTTGAAATACTTCCGGGTGTCCCTGTACACAAATCAGTAGAAGTATAAACTCCATTTTCAATAGGGAACATCAGACAATGAACTTGAATAACATATTTCAATTTCATTAAGGTATGACTACAGTAAAGGTATGAAAATATGGTTTATAGAAATACCTCTCACAAAATACAATGCTTTGAAATACTTTCGGGTGTCCCTGTACACAAACCAGTAAAGGTATAAACTCCATTTTCAATAGGGATCGTCCGATAGTGAACTTGAATAACATATATCGGTTACAAAAAATTCCATAAATATTTACGGGAGTTAGAGCGCGGACAGACGGACAAACCGAAGTCATAAACACTTTTCAATCTTGTTGGAAAGTGTTAAAAATACAAACCATTAAAATTTTCTCCTTCAAAAATAAATGACCAACAAACAAAAAATAGTAGAAAACAGACTCTTGATGGTATAATTACTATTCATCATTGTATTTTCCCTTAACTACCTCTGCACTCTCTTCTTTTCAATCATTTAACCAAAAATAATGCTTAATTCCAAATGGATAGAACCAATTAAATTAGATTAAATTTAAAACCCTATTAGCCAATTAGCATCTGCATTATCATTACCAAAAAAGTAGAAAAAAAGGTTTTTTTTTTTTTTTTTTTAATAAAAATTGCTCCATTTCTCATACCTGTGATATTTCTAGGCTGAAGCCTTAAAAAATGTGTGAAAAATATTAAATGCAATCCATATCCCATACGTGGATTTTTTTTTCTTATTTTTTACATATTAAATGACAGTATCAACCTAATGATGAGTGATACTGATAGTATATTTACTTTAAACTGAATTAATTCACTGTATAATATTTTGTACAACTTTGTTGAATAAAAAATTTGTATTTTCTATGACTTTTATTTTATTTTTATTTTATGATTTGACAATAATGTAATTATCATAGGGTCAATGCAAAATTTTCTTTAGCTGTATGTTGCATAATAAAATATACTGTTAGTTATTGTTTAATATTTGTAATTATTTCAGATGGTGCTTGATCATGAAACTTACATTTGTAATTTGACCAAAGCTAATTTAGAGCGCAAGATTGAATGGGAATTCGAATATTCTGCAAAAGAAGCATATGGAATGACTTCTTTGTTGCCATGTGATTGGGATGCTTTGGTCCAAAGATTTGAGGAAGATGAGGACATATTTCAGAAATTTTACTGGTAAGATTATACCACATCATTCTTTGTTTCTTTAAATATTGTACTTTTTAAATACTTTTATTTTATTTTATTTTTATTTATTTTTTTAAATATATATTTTATTTATTGTATTTGTAAGAATTAATTTTATATTTGTTTACTATATTTTGCAAAGCAATAATGTCATTACATTAAATAGGTTATTTTCACATTCTACATTCCTTTTAAAATGGCATTTGAATAAAACAATGTAAAAAAAAATTTAACAATTTCTTCTAAAGAATGACAAATACTTTTGTGTTGTTTACTTGTATTATACAACATTTTCGTCCTAATTTTACAAAACTAATTTGGATTACAGTATACAAAACAGACATTTTCATTATTACTAAAATTTAAAATGATATATTAAATATACAATAAGGTGTTAACAATTGTAAGAAATAATTTTTAAATGTGTATACACAAAAGATAAGTTTTTAATTTCACAAATTTGGTTGACAACTATACATAGCAAAACTAACTAATAAAATTCCAGTTTAACTAATAGAATAATCATGCTAAATTACATGAAAAGTAAATGCACTATACTTAAAATTTTGTAAAAGAAAAAAATTATGACATTTTTATAAAGCTGTAGCAGTATAAGTTATTGTTTGCTGTTTTGTTACTTTCTTCTATATACATAAGAAGGAAATCTTACATTCATAAAATTTTGACATCCTATGATCCAGTGAATGAAATTTAACTAAATTTAATATTTGATTAAACTTTGATTTAAATTGGGGCTGATTAGCTTCTGGGATATAATGCCCAACATGTGATGCTGCTATGGTGCACAATTTTCCTTATTTAAGGAAATATTAGCTTCTATAGTGTGTAAATGTACCAAAATTGGTATTTGAAATATTTATTATGAAAAACTATGATGATTTAATTTGGATGCATATCGACCAAGGTGGCAGGGCAATGCTGCAGTTGAATCTTGTAGGTAGGTAATATCTCAGCTTCTATGATTTATAATGCAATATTTTCTGTTTACAGAAAGGCTCTATCTCACTTTACATGTTATATATATACACACCAAACTTGGTATGTGAGATATATATTAGGAAAAATTATGCTGATTCAATTTGGGTGTACATCAGCCAACAGGTGGCAATGTTATTGCTTTTTGCAATTTTTAGATGACTGTATTCAGCATCTATAGATGAGAACTGCACCAAATTGCTTATATAAACTGTTACTTGTGCAAAACTAAGTTGATGAAATTTTTATGCTTATGGTTCTGTTATGCAAAATGATATAGATTGTCGTGAAACACGACATCGTGTTTATTTAATTTTAATCACTCTTTCATTAAATTTATCAAAATCAAATTATTATTCAAGATTCAGGCTAAATTTCCTTAAGTTCAGTTCATCCCGTTTTCCCCCTGCACGTTTGCTTCACAGCAACGCTCAAAATTCTCTCTTGGTTCTTCCTTACCGGACCTTCCTAGCTTCACAGTAATGTACAGGTTTCAGCTTTCCCTCTCTCGCAATCGCTCGCTCTGATTGGCTGAGCAACGCCGTGACGTTTGGGAAGCTCGTTAGCGTCTACCGCGATTTTCCAGTAGCAGATAGAGACGTGCGATGGACTAGTGCAGAGGTAACAGCTCGTGTGGCCGTGCTTGGCACGCGCCACGTGCCATTCGCGGAGTTGTCCGCATGAAAGTATCCAGCTATCGCATAAGCTACTTCTATCTTTAAAATAGATTAAATTTTTAATAAATTAATTGTGCATAGCCATTCAACTTAATATTTTAATTCATATTCCTAAGTTTAAACGGAGTTAAAACCAAATATCGCGCGGATGACAACAGATTGAAATTCCTTCATTGGACTTACTCACAGGAGCAGCCAAGACACCGATACACGGATCCGGAACCCATCCCTGATGCTTAGTCTGAATAAAATCATTTTTTGGAATGTATCAATGGTATTCGTCTGAATTCTTCATGGCTCTTGGTAAGACGTTTCTATTTTATTTTGTTTTAGAGGAATTGCTCAATGGCACATCATAGCGATGATGGGCTTTGCAACAATAGCGCATGTCGTCAGTATTACTATTATTCCTAAATATATACGATCACAGTATCTGTCTTAGAACCATTAAATTAAGGGCAGATCCATATTAACCTAGAAATAGATGGATCAACAAAAATTGACTGTATCCTTGTCAATTGCAACATTCTACAAATTCTTACTATTCCATTGTAACAATGCTGCATTTTCTGTTATTTCCTTTAGCGATCCCCACACCGCTATACTTTCTTTATCCAGTCTATAAGAAATTATAAATTAATGATTCTAGCCTGATTTAACATGATGTCAGGATTGCCAGAAGTTAAGTTAAAATTCTTTTAATACCGCCGACGACCATGTGAGTGCATTCAAGGAAGATAATTGGACGCGATTACACATCCTTGGAGCTCTCTCTGCCTTGTTTAGGACTGCCGGTCAGATCTTCAGCAAGTAGTGAGCAGTTAACACCCAGATGGTCGCCTGGTGAATCCGATCCTAATAATAATCTATTGATTCCTGTATCCTTTGTTGATTTAATAACATTAATAACCAGTCATTTTTCCCTCAATACAAGAGACTATGGAACTATACAATTTAAAAAAAAAAAAAAAAAAAAAATTAATACAGCGGGTGTGCAGTCTTTTTCTAGCTATAATTAATAATAATATTTTTTTAGACGTCTTACTTTATAGACGTCAGCTTTAAGGGTTATTTCTCATTCAATCTGATCTACATGTTGATTTTTCTTTCAATAACTTGAAATATTCAGTTTTTATTTACTTTTGTGTGTTGTTTTTTTTAATGTAAACATATGCAAAAATTCTATCACATTATGCAGTGGATTATTTGTTTTTTTTTTTTGGATGTTTGGTCAAACCTTTTTGTAAATACGTTTTATGTGTTTTTTTTCCCCAGAATTAGAACCGTTCACAAACTCTGATGACATTTTCTTATTTAACATTGATACATGATATACCTTCATTGAATTATTGTGCATTTTTTTATTAATGTGTGCAGATAAATATATATACCTTTTTTATAAATTTTATAATTTCTATGGTTTATATACTTTATTTATTTATTTAACAATTCACAAATTGTGAATGATAGGCAGTTTTTTTTTGTTTTTGTTTTTTTTTGTCTCTTACAATAATTATATGTATGGAGATAGTCAATTTACCTATAATAGAAGTCACATTTTTAGAAGTCACTTTATGTGGATATTAACGTATTGAGTAACATTTAATTTTTATTCACTTATGTGGTGGCTCTACATCAAAGCAAATTACATGAAACCTTTATATGTTTTATTTACCTTATTAATCATATATATTTTTGTATCTTCACTTGGATATATACACATTCATTTTTAATTTATTAATTTTTCATATATATATATATATATATTTTTTAATAATTCACGAAGTGTGAATATTAGTTCATATAGTCTTTTTCTCATTTATCATATTTATGTACATATATGAATGGCTTATATTACACTAAAATTCATCTCATTAGAGGGATAGGTAGTTTTATACATAAATTTTATGTTGTGCCAAATACAGTTTTTTTTTTTTTACTTTTCCCTTCATTTACAAATCAAACCCAATTACACAAACAAGTCTTTCTCACTTTTTATATTTATATTCACATTAATAGAATGTCTCTGTATGAAATATTGAACAAATATAGTTTTTTTGTACATTCATTTAGAGTTTTTGTTTTGTATGTATATCAAGTCAATATGCATAACACATCACTTGGATTTTTTTTCCTTAGATTAATGTCACTCACTTTCATTCAGAATTTTTATATCATAACTCAATAGATTCGTTCTCATTTTTTTACACATGTGTTTTCATATAAAACTTATTTGTTTTTCACATAGTAATCCTTTTTCTATATTGTGTTTAGTGTCACATAACTTCAAAATTTTTTTTCATTTTCAAAACTTCATTTAAAAAAAAAAAAAAAAAAAAAAATCTCCATATAACCTGCACATTCTAATGCATTGGGTTAGGAGTCCTCAATATATTTTTATTCACAATTATTCACATTCATTTACCTTTATTTATGTTTTCATTAATTTACACACTTTTAGTCTTAAGCATGTTTGGTTCGTTGTTAGAATTTAAATTTCACCTTGTGCAACTATGTTTCAATAGTTTTTTTTTTACACATTCTTGGACAACGTTTATTTGGTGGTGTATAAACGTATGTACCTTTCACGATTTACACATTTTCACACTTTTTCACTCACATTCACCAACTGTTTTGGTGCGAACACTTGGTGGTGAGATTACATATATTGTTACGGGTTGATTTTTTTTGTTCTTTCATGGCTCTTGATTTGCTTTTGTCTATATGTATTCAATAGGTGAATTATATTACATACACATCCATTTTCACACATTTCAATAGTTTTTTTTTTTTTTTTTTTTTTTTTTTTATGGCCTTTAGTGTGCTGTTATTTACAATTATGCAATAGGGGAATTATTTTTCCTTCTACTTACACATTCCTGTTCACATTCAATAGTTGATTTAGTTACTTGCTATATGCATTTAAATTTTCTCTTGTTTGATTCATATGTGGTGTGCAATGTTCAATTTGTTTTGTTTGTTTTCCTCACACATTTTCATTACCAGTTACACTCTTCAATAGTTATACTTACTCTACTTTTTTGTTCATTTGCACTTCCACGGTCAAGTCAACTTGTTTAATTCATTTTTGTATTTTTAATATTCTTTTCATACTATGCCAGTTTTTACATGACTTTCACATTTACTTTCACTTCACTTCTCGACATAGATGAAAATTTTATAATGGTTACAGCATACTAGTTTGTTTTTATATTTGTCTGTTAAAGAAGCAATATTTAGAAGGTTGCGATTGAGCTTTTTTGAAAAATAATTATGATCTTTTAAACAGTAAAATATGTTGGGTTCAGTGGCGGATTTAGGGGGCAGGGGGCTAGGGGGCTGGAGCCCCCCTCCCCCCCCCCAAAAAAAATAAATAAATAAATACTGACATTCACAATTGACTATTACAGTTGTAAACTTTTCTTTGATCTCGAATAACACCTTGAACAATCTTATCCACCCCCAAAAGGTAAGTTCTGGATACGCCACTGGTTGGGTTTAGTAAATGCTATGATATTTCTATATCTAAAGGTAGCATTTAATTTATTTTCCTATTAAAGACCCCAATACCCCCATAGGAGAAAATGTGAGATTACGTTGCAATTTTTTTTTTTTAGTCTGCAGATTATTTTCAAAAGAGTATTGCACAGAAATTCCAAGTCTCCTGATTTTGGCAGGAAAGATAGCAATTTTCAATCTCTCCATCCACAGCATAAATGTCAATATTCATTTTAAAGGCGCTTTATTAGATTCTAGAACCTATAAAGAGATAGAATTGTTTAATATCTCTTACTCATATAATTTTTTTGCGACCTCTTTCCCCCCTCCCTTGTCCCTTGCTAATGATCTGTGATCAAACAGATCACGGAATCCTTGTGATTTCTAATCTTTCTCCATCTGCAACAACATAAATGTCAATATTCTTTTTAAACTTATTTAATTAGATTCCAGAACCTATAAAGAAATAGAATTGCCCAATATCTCTCACTCATATATTTGTTTTACTCTCTTCCTCCTCCTCCCCCCCCCCCTTTTAATGATCACCACAGAAGATTTGTGATTTTCAATCTATTTCCATAAACAACATAAATGTCAATATTTATTTTAAACATGCTTTATTAGATTCTAGAACCTGTAAAGAGGTAAAATTGTTCAATATCTCTCACTCATATTTTTTGCGACCCTGCCCCCTCACAAACGATCAGTGATCAAATGGCTTGCAGGATCCTTGTTATTTCCAATCTTTCTCCATCCGCAACATAAATGTCAACATTCTTTTAAAACTTATTTAGATTCCAGAACCTATAAAGAAGTGTTGTTGCTTCTTATGCCACTCGGAAATTACTAGCCCCAGAAGTGGATGTATCCGGATTTACGGCAGGAGAGTTGCACCTTCCATTTTTCAGAGGAGCGCCACATAGGGAGGAAGAGTGACTTAGTTCCAGAAGCTGTCAAAAGATGGCAGCACCAGCAAACCACAGAAACTCGAATTTTGATCCGGATCAAGGCTGAGTTAAACCCATGTTCCGGTACCCCCAGAGGTAAAATTTTTTATGGGAACTTGGAGGACTTTGCAACCACAACGAAATATAACGTGCACCAGTCCGTACACGACGATCTTTGGCCGGCTTGAGGACCGAACCCACAATCTTTCGATCATGAACTCAGAATTGTTCAGTATCTCTCTTTCATATAATTTTGTGCACCCCCTTTTTTTTACCATTTGCTAACAACGAATAGTGAAACTCCCTGCAGAAGTCTTGTGATTATCAATCTTTCTCTATATGCAGCATAAATGTCAATATTGCTTTTAAACTTGCTTTATTAAATTGTAGAACCTATTTAGAGGTAGAAAGTTTTCAATATCACTCACTACTCATGTAATTTTTTTTCTTGATTCTTTGAATATATCTAAGATTTTGCATCAGTTTCAAAGTTTGCTGATTTCTACACATTTTTGTTTGAGTACTTGTATTTTTGTAAATGAATCACTAGCACTATAGAAGTTAAATCTGGAAAGATCACATATGAAATAAAGGTTTTATAAAAAAAAAAAAAAATCTGCTAGTGAGCTGTCAAAGGAAATACCTGTTTACTTATTATGTTACTTAAACACATAATTTCATTTCCAGTATCAGAAGTTTTCTGTGAAAGTTGGGGCTCGGACATTGAGGTGAGCAAAATGCAATTTAGATGCATAGATGGCCATGACGAACAAACTGTAATTGTTGATAAAAGAAAGTTTATGCTTCTTAATGTCCCTCCATCTACTATCTAGTTGCACAGAAACTAGAAAATTTTAGAAAGGTGCAGTAATTTGAATGTTTAGAGTCTCTTACTACAAATATTTTATTACAGTCAGTACGAACAAAATCATGGACAAAGATATTTTTTCTTATGTGATAGAAGGATAATGGTTAATGCTCTTTATTTAACTAACTATATGTATTAAAATTTTACAACTGCAATGCATGACATAGCTAACAAATTAATAACATTAGGTAAATGCAAACTTGTGTTAAAAATATGCTTAATGAATCCAGTAACTTTTTTTTTTCCATATAACTTATTGTGAAATTATGCTGCAAAGTATTTTCAAATGCCTAAATAGCTGTCGCAGATTGAAAGAAAAAATTCTGCTACTGGGCCCAATACTTGAAAGGTCTTGATTTTAACAGTTTTCCTATGGGGCCTTAGGCTTCATCAGTGTTGTTTTATCAATTTATGGCCAATATGTTCAATTTTTCTTTATGTTTATTTTCAGTAAGGAGTTCCACCTTACGCCTATAATTTTTCGAGGGTTTCACATCATTACAAGACTTCACATCTGCTAAAATTTCTGCTGTCTTCCAATTTAATAACATAATCCCATATGGATGACATAAAATGTGACAGAACAACTATAACTTTAATTAAAGTAAATAAGAACCACAGAATTGACATTGATTTTTAAAACACTAAAAGACTTACAAACTACAAAAATGCAATTATGCAATTATTTGAGAGACAGTAGAATCATTTAGCAGCTAGATGCCAGAGAGCTAACCATTCCTTCACCAACAGGGTTAGAAATTGGAATGTGAAAGTCAGGTGCCAATGGCACCTATCTATTTTTTTTTTTTTTGTCAAAATGGTCTACTTAGGCATATTTTTTTTTTAAATTGGGATCATAACAAAATAAAGCTTAAAAGTTTTTATTTATTTAAATAATAAATACAAACACAAAATTTAAAAAAATAAATATATTTATATTTAAGAAAAAAAAAAAAAAAACTTAAAACAGAACAAACAGTAGAAGAAAATCTTTAATTATCTACTGGTCAATTGATTTTTAAAATAAGTCAAATACCATGTATTACATCTTTAAGCAAAATGTGAAATACCAGAAAATATCCATTTTAAACTATTTATAAATTATTTTTTTATATTTTCAGGTTTTACTCGCAAAAATTTGGTTCAAATTTTTTCAGTATTTCAAAAATTATCATGATGGCAAATTTTTGTTTGTATACAAGATAAGTTAATGAATGTTAAGTTAAATGATAAGTTAACTTAACAAGTTAATGATAAGTTAAAATGAAAAGTTTTAAAAAAAAATATTTGAAATTTTATAGGAATTTGGAAAAATTTTCTGCATACTGCATTTATGTATTTTTGTACTTATGGTTTTTTTTTTTTTTTTTTTTTTTTTTTTTTTTGAGTATATGTGTTGAAACTGACAATGTAAGAATTTTTTAAGATGATAAAAAATGAGTATTTTGTAAATTAGAAAGAAAAAGTTTATTATGATAAAACCGATTTTTTAAAATCTCGTCAAAAATTAGGCATAAAAAATGACACCTCTGAGTGATTTTTAAACTTAAATTTCTAGGTGCAAAATACGTCTAACAACTGCTAATCTCGAATCCTGGTCACCAGATGGGCTTTTTACAAATAACACACACCTTATTTTTATGGGGAAGAAACCATGAATGTTATGAAATATCTGAAGCATGTTTACTGTATAGACTTTAATGAAAAGTGCTGTATATTTGATTTAGCATTATACATTATTTCTTGACTGGTAGTAATTAATAATTTTATCAAGAAAGAAGTGAAGACAGAAGTCATTAAATTATATTTTCTGATATCTTTATTCATTATTTTCAATGCTTTTTTCTGTAAGTACTGTAGTTTAACGTCATATATAATAATATAATAATGCTATGCACTTTCTTGTTTTAGGTTTTATGGCAAGAAAAGTGATTTCCTTCCTGAAAAATGTGATTCTGATACCAAACAAGTGATCTTGTGTAGACTGAGAAGGTCACAGTCAAATGATCCTCTTATTTGTTAAATGTTTATTTATGTTGAGAACTTTGTAGATGATTGTGTCATATTCTTTTTTCCCATTGTTTTGAAAAAAAAAAAATGTGAGAGCTTAATAATACTATTTTTAATGTTAAGGCTGTCCTTGAATCATTTATAAGTATAGTAAAAATAATTCTTATTCATTCAAAAAAAAAAAAAAAAAATGTAGTTTAATTGAGATTGTAAATGATTTTTTTAAAAATGTGGTATATAATCACTTTTCTACTATTCCAAATCAGCAGCTTATTATTATTATTATTATTTTATTATTTATTTATTTTTTTTTTTTTTTTTGTGTGTGTGTGTGTGTACATGCATGTATATGGTTTTAACAATATGAAAATTTCCTTTAAAAATTCATTTCTGAACATTTGACAGGAGTGACTGTGTATGGAATTTTTATTCTGATTTCAGTTTTTTTTATTTTATTTATTATTTTTTTTCCTCCCCTAGATAATTTTCAGATATTTTCAAGAGAAAATTATTGTACATTAGTCATTTAGAAATATCTTTTGTAATTTACTAATATTCTTTTACATTTATAAAAACTTTATGTGTGTTTTATTCTTAATAATCATAAATTTTTAATCACACTTTGACCTTTTTTTTTTCTCTCTATCTCTCTCTTCAATTTCAGAAGTAGGGTCACAATTAGCACTGCATTTCAGAGATAGAAGAAGGGGAAATGTTTAAATGGATTAATGAAAATATTTTATAATTTTAACTAAAAATAATTAGTGTTTGTTCAAGTTCAGCCTTTACTGGGCTGCTGATGTTTCATTGACATTTTTCATTAAACTGCTGCTCAAAATAATAATACATGTAAATATTTTATATTAACGCAATAAAATACTGTTCTGTGAAGTATCAATTTATAATAGCATGCAGTAAACTCCCGATTATCTGCAGACACAGGAAAAGATTGGAATCAACAGAAAGAATTTTTCAACAAAAAATAAAAATAAGTGATTGCTTTTTTTAAAGAAAAAAAAAATGTAAATCTAAAGAGCTATGTTGCTTTTGTTTTATTTATTGTACCATACAGTATGGTACCAGACATGCCAACATTTTAATTTATTCGTGGTATTGATTGTTAGTACCCACACCCACCATTTTATTCACAGCACTTTTATTGATGGGTACTTCTTATTTTTAACACCTTGACTACACTGGGCATATGTATACGCTTTTACGAAGTATGATCTTTGTACTGTACTGTTACCAGTGAAACTATTGATACTGTTTGATAGTGCAATAAAATAAACTTGAAAGTGATCTTGATAGTGCTTTTGAAAAATTTACTCATTTGAGAGTTGAAAGGGAATTAAAGCAAATCTCGTAAACTTTGAAGCAAATCTCATAAATTTTTCTCAGCAGGTAAGAAGTTAAATATAATTACATATTTGAGAAAATTTCACTGCAAGTAAAGTGGTGTGAAAAAAGAGTAGCTTAGAGATTGGCGTCATCGTAAGCACACTTTTTTTGTTTAGTGTTTTTACATTTTTTTTTTTTTTTTAACATGAAATGCAAATATTTTTACTATATTGTGAATATTTTCACTGTTTGTCTCAAGTTTTATATATAATACAATCGCATTTTTGAGCTAGAATATTCTTTTATCTCCAGGGCTCACAACTAGTCTATAAAAGTCTATATATTTAACATTGAGTCTATAAAAGTCTATATTTTAAAGAATTAGTCTATAAAGTCTATATTTTTAAGAACTTTCATATTAAAAAATATTTTTCCAGAAGATAAGCATATAAAATTTTCAGATATTATTATATCCCCCCCCCCTTCTTGATATGACTTCACTTATAATTTCCATCAACATTACCAATTAAATTGTTATTGATATTATTTTAGTATCTTGTATTGAATATATTGCTATACTAATGCATATCCTTCTCTTATATTAAACGAGTAAATTATGTGACTCGTTATATATATTATATATATATAACGAGTATATATATGTTTTGGTGACCTCAGGAATGGCTCAAACAATTTTGATGAAAGTTTGGGGTTATGGGATTTTTGGGTTGAAAAAACGATTGGGCCTATCTTCATCTTCAAGAAAATTCATGCTTACTGTTAACCGTTTATCGGGCAGTTGCAACAATGGCAGAAATTGAGTTTATTTGGAAATGAGTAAACAATTTTGATGAAAGTTTGCGGTTAAAGGTCCTTTATAGACTGATACCCTCCCTATGTAATCCAATGGTATTTTTGTTGCTTTGTATTATGAGGATATCTCTTTCAAATATTAAGTTTCTTGAATTCAGTTTTTTGAATACCACTCTTTGAACATGCTGCTTTTTTTTTTTTTTTTTTAAGTGAGCAATTTTTTAAAACAGTAATATAAATTTAAATATTTTTCATTAAGCAAACTTAAGGGTCTAAATTTTAATCTTGTAAAGAAATATTTATTTATTTTTTAAATATTGCTTAGTAACACATACTTGCCAACCATCTCATTATGAACCTTACAATTTTTAGTACCCGCTCTTTTTTTCACACCAATAATTTTTATGAGTAATTTTAGTCTTATTTAATCGTAACAACATTTGGACAGAATAACTCTAAAAATATAGTGGTGTGAGGAAAGGGGTGTTAACAATTGTACGGTTATTAATGAGATGGTTGGCAAGTATGCTAACATAAAAGGGGACATGTTTAAAGAGTGGAATTTAAAAAAAAAAAAAAAATCAAAAAACTTTATTTTTGAAAGAGATATCTGGATAATAGAAAGCAACAAAAATCCCACTGGGGAAGAAGAAAGGAAGATATCCCACTGCTGGATTGATTGAACATATCCTCATCTTCAGGAAAATCACATTAGCTGCTGGTTGAAAAATGTGACAGAATTTAGGAAATGAATAGGATGATTTTAATAAAAACTGATATTTAAGTGTTTTTTTTTTTTTTTTTTTTTTTCTTAAGATGACAAATCCATCTTCATAAAAATTAGCCTTCACGGTTAACTCCTTTTTGTCCATTGCAAATTATAGCAGAAATTTGGTTTACATCTTTACAGTTATTACGTCTATAAGTTTAGTTATTAATTCATTTAATGTTAGTCTATTAAGTCTATAAATTTCCAATTTTAGTCTATAAAGTCTATATATCTGCGGTAGAAACTTGTTGTGAGGCCTGTATCTCATTTACCCCTCATTTTCAGTCATTTTTTTAGTTTATCTTTGATTTGCATTATTCACGAAACCCATGACACTCAGTTTTGCAGATAATCGAGAGTATACTGTACGTATAATTCAATTATATATTTTTTATAGATAAAACAGGTGTGCAAAAATAATGTTGGCAAAATTTAATTTGATAATTTTTGCTGATACATATATTTTTTTGGTGTGCTGAAACCAAAAATGAAGCCAGTTTTTCTCTATCTCGTATACAGGGTGATTATAATTAAAGTTAGGATTTCAAACTGCTCTACAAACAGATCAGCCAAAATTATCAAACCAAAATTTTAGATGTAGACTCGTGTAATTATAGAATTATTAAGAGCTTTAATAAATATAATATAAAAACTGATAGTGTGTGATGACTTGAATGAATAAAATCTTGCTGATATGTAAATGTTATTTCTTTGTTTTCTTGAAAAATTCTAGCATTAGAAAAGCTAATTATGTAGGAAAATTGAAGCATCTAATATATATGTATTGAATATTTACCTTGTAAAACTGCTTATAATGTCAATATTGATTGACCTAAGGTATATATTTACATATATATATATATATATATATTATTGAAAAAAAAAAAATCTTTATTCTCAATTATTCTTTTTTTTTTTCAATATTAAAATTAGTGATTTTATAGAAGAAATATTATTGGATGATAATTATACTCTATAGTAAGCACAGGACTTAGTGAACACTATTTTCTTTAATACAGACTATAATCTAAAGTGATGCTAGATTGAATTATATTTTTTATAGAGCTTACTATGCACTAGTGTTAAATAATAATAAACTAGTTTACAAGGAATTCCGGTGATGTGAAATATTCTTATGTATATATGATAAGTTTCTCTTTTTGTTCTTTTATATATATATATATATTTATTATTTATTTAGAATCTATTTTCAAATTATTTTAAGATTTTAATTTGCTGTGGTATTCTTCTTTGTGATATAAGAGCTTTTTCGAAACTGAAAGTTCTGTTGACCAAAGAAATAAATATCAGATTTATTCTGACAAAATTCAAGTATTCCTGAAATGTCAACTTAACATATTTAGTTTTTAATCTGCATTTTATTTTAAATATATTTGTCTATTATGTACTAATGTCCAATTAACAATTTATTTTATTTGTATACTTGTCGCTAGATGCAATTATGTCCATATTTAAAAAGAATCATTTTACAGTAAATACTTTAAAAATTGTACATGATTTAAAAAAAAAAAAATATATATATATATGTTATTATTATTATTATTTTACTATTGATAATTTACATCCATTTTCTTTAAAATGTTTGCCAAAAAATTTACTCTAATCTTCACTGAAATTAATTAATACATTATTTTAACACGTTGAACGCCATGCAAATTCTTAAGGAAATTCCCGTTAGGCCATGTGTGCTGCTTAGAAGCATTGGTATTGCAGTATAGCAATGTGTTTTCATGTTTACTGTGTTTCAATAAAATCCATTGAAATGCTTTAATGGTATAATCCTGTAATAAATAAAAATAAAGTAAATTTTAAGTAATTTCTTTAAACAATGTAATTTTTTTAGTTTTGTATCATATTTTATACTGTCAGCCATTGGTGGATGACATGGCCTAAATGGAAAGTTTAGTTTCAGCCACTAATGGCTGACGTGGCACTCAACATGTTGAAAGGAAACTTTGTGTTTGATAACTGTACCAAAAGAAAAGAAAAATTTAGAACACCAAAAAAAATCAAAAATGAAAATGTAGATAGTTGTTTCAGAAGAGTTGTGTATGCTGTCGTCAGTGCATTAACTGCATTTCATGCACTGATGACGGTATGCTCAATGCTACCAAAACAATTGTCTCTATTTTCATTCTTGATTTTCTCTTCATCATTCTATATATAGAAGTTTTTTTCTTTTTGGTTAAGCTAATACATTGCTTGATTTCTGAATAGTGTTTTAATAATTATGCCTTTTCTCTCTTTCTTTCTTTTTCTCTCTCTTTCCTTTCTGACTTTTTGCATAACTTTCCTCTTGATAAAAATCTTGTTGATGTTGATTTTTAGTTAAAGATGCATAGTAATAATTTATCTTAAAATTGTTGATGTGTAATATTTTATTTTATTTTGTAAAATTATATTTAAAAATTAAAAATCATTATTTTTTAATTAGCTATTTTATTTTATTCATGATTTATTTTAACTTTTTTTTTTTTTTTTTTCCTTATAAATTAATTTTTGTATTTTCCATTAAACACATCATTTAAATCTAAAACTTTCAGTTAAACCTTCAAAATTTTTTAGTCGAACCTGTTCCTCCTTTTACATAGAGAGTCTGTTCTTTATAGATTCATCTGAGATGAAGGAAAATTGTGTAAATAACCTATCAGGAGGAGAGTTCAGCTGTAAAAAAATATATGTAAAATTTACTGTGCAAAAAGGGACACCTTCTACCAAGATTATGTCCCGGGTAGAAAGAGTACTGTTATGGTTGTGTAAAAAAAGAAAAAAAAAAAAAAAAGCCAAATAAATGAGGGGACATGTGTATAATAAACATTTTAATTCTTCTTCAAAGTAATCAGCTAAAGGAAGGAAAAATTATTTGTATTATATTCTACAAATGTTGGTTAGTTTAATTTTTAGTGAGTTTACAAATAAAGGTTGTCAATTTTTATTAGTGCTATTTTTATTTATTTGATCATTAAGAATTTTTTTTATTAATATTATTTATTTTATTTTAAATCAATCTTCTTACCCCCTTTAGTTTTAGTGACTCAAATGAAATTTCAATTACAATTTTAAATTAGTGTAATTTTTTTTTTTTTTTTTTTTTTTAAGTATGTAAATAATGTAAAGATTTATACATTTGTTGTTTGTTTTAAAAATATCTCTGTTGAAAGAAACTGTTTTGATAGTTGTGATCAATAAAGTTAATTTTTTTACTTAAATTGGTTTTTGCTAATATTTTTTAGTTTCACACATCATACCCCAGCAAGAAAAGTAACAGAGCACAAAAATACAGTATTTGAGAAAAACCAATTTAAAAAATACTATAAAGCATTAACTTGTGTGCACTAAAATTACATAACTGCCTTTCAGGCAGATAAATTGTTAGGTAGGAATGTTATGTTTTTCATGCACAGTGGGGACTATGTATATTTCAATGGCATAAACTCTAAATTGCCTTTTTTGACCTGTGTCATTTTTCTTGCCAGTGTACAACATGTCTAATGTATGTTAACAATAATATATTAATTGGAAAAATGAACATAATACATTCACAAAACTGAATGAAGACCAAAATAAATATAGCATATCAGATAATTAAAATTATTTTGCAAAAACCAAACAATTTACTAATAATACATTATAATATAGAAAACATAATATTAAGATTATTAATTACAAGATAAAAAGAACTTTTTATATACCATGTTTTAAAATTTTCTGTTTATTTAATTTTAATCACTTTTTAGTCATTTCCACTATCCACATTAAAATAGTGCTTAATGAAATAAATTCTCAGATAAAAATAGATTATTTATGTGATTATTATTTCTGTTTCGATATTATTTCTGTGATATTTTATAATTTATTTATATTTTTTGATATGCTACTTGGCTTAAAATGGGTATTGCTAAAATTAATGTTCTTGGCGAAAAATGTTCAGTATACTTTAGTGCCAAAATTTAAAAAATCACCCATGAGGATTTATAAATAAAACTAATAAAATTAAAATAAATTATGATTATAGAGTTTAGAGTAGTAAAGAAATGCTATGCAGTCATTTTTTTTTTTAACTTGGCAGTAAAAAAAAAATATTGTAGTTTTAAAAATAAAAAACCCTTTTAGAACAACATATATTAACACCATGAACTACATTAGCACTTTATCAATGTGCAGAAATTTTTTTAAGTTATAATGACGTCAATTATTGTGAGATGCCTAATTTAGCTTTTTATAATTTTTTAATGTTCATGTTTAGTTAAATGTATTTATTTTTATGTCGAAAGAAAATGAACTTGTAAATTTTTTTTGGCAACAATTAAATTATAGCTGCTATGTTTAAATGGCTAATTTTAAAACTATTAGGAGGTTATTATTTTCATAATTTAATTAATTATAAGAAAACTAATCAAAAATTTGAAAATCGGGCTTTGAGGTATTGCGTTGTCATTGTGTTCTGAGCTATTCTAATAGTTTCAAATGTCTAGCTAGTCGGGAAGTTAGTTGAATATTGATTGCAAGATTTGCACTAGATAAACAAACAAACAAGAAAGCGAGTTAATAAAAACATGGTAAAAAAGGACATTAATTCACATAGAATTATTAAGAGATTTTGGCACCTTTAACAGCACCACTGAAGTAGGATTCATATAAAAGCTATATTTCCATTAGGTTTGTGCAATAAAATATATATTCAGGCACCAATTGTTATGGATTTTGATATATTTTTTACATATTTGAAATCTTTAAATTGTGTTTCCTCTGTTTGCATTTTTTTTTTTATAAATTCATGATCTTCAATGAGTCTACAGATATTTAAGAAAATACTTATTATTTTTTCTATATGTTTAATGAAAACTACTTAAGGGTTTTGAAATTTATTAATTAGTTTTCGAGAAAAAAAATTAAAAACTGCATATCTAGATAAAAAGTATTTAGTCTTTTCTTAATTATCTCTAGAACTTTGAGCATTTTGAAGACCATGAATTCATTTAAAAATGCAAACTGAGAAAACTCAATTTAAAGATTTCAAATCTGTAAAAATTGTATCAAAACCTTGAGAATTGTTGCCTGTATCCTGTATATGTATTTTATTGCACAAACCTAATGTAATTCAATTAAAAAATATTAAATGGAAATATAAGCTTTTATAAATTATATACTAGCAGGCTTTACCCGCTTCGCTGGTCACTAAATTTAAAGGAAACTCTTTTCTATATAGCTTTGGTTGGTTGGTGTCGTGTCATGGATAGGAAAAAAAAATTAAATGGGACCAAAGGTCCTATATACAGCATCTGCGATTTGAAGGCAGTTGTCTTCATATAAGTCTGCCCACGGATTGTCACTTATTTGCTGCAATTGCGCCAGAATAGCAGGACAGTTGAAAAGATGTTTGGGGGTTAGTTCTATGTCTGGGCAGTTTTTGCAGAGGCAGTAAGTCCTTGTCCCGTCTTTATGGATCTTCATCCCCCTAAAGTGTCCTGTCCGGAGTCTTGTTAGAGTGCTGGTGAGAGTTCTGTTGGTACTGATTTCAGGGTCTATATAGCTTTATAAGAATAAAATAAAATACTATAACTGCTCAAAAGCTCGCTTCGGATCCCTGCTGCCTTCGGTAGCGATTTGGTCATCCGCTAAAACTCGGACACTTGTCCCTATTACCTGAGACAATGGTTTACCAATAGGCTTCCTTTAAGTCCTTATTAGATAACAGTTTCGAAATAGACAGTATCGAAAAAATTGAAGTATCTCTTTTATATTTGAATCCCAGTTACATATGAACAACACTATACGTGGTGCACATAATATTTGCTTTTACGTTATTTCCTAGGTTGATTTTGTTTATCCGCTCAACCATAAAAATGACAACAATTTCATGCCAAATGTTATAATATTCTATGTCCGGCTACGTCTGTCGCATGAGACATTGTTTTTTTGTGGTTATATATAATTCATGGTTTGTAAACCTGATCATAGTACAGCCTTAATATAGTTCTCTTTGGCGACTTTTGAATTTTTATCCCCATTTTAGATTTAATCCCTTGTAACAATAAGACTTAATCCCTTGTAACAATATTCTATGAGTGCTATTTCTGCCATATTTTAGACAACCAACCTTTTTATGGTTATATGTATTTCCCATTAAACATATTTTTATTTATTTATTTAAATATTAATTTGAATTAATCAAATATTTCTGTTCGACAGCGTGCAAGTGCAGTCACACACAGAGGCTCATTTATTTGTATGATAAATTAGCATAGTGATTAGTATATGAAAAAAAAATAGGTCAACATTATCTTGCTACACAACTTTATTATGACGCTCCATTGGCGGCTTTTGAATTTTTGTCGCCATATTAATGTTTTTTTTTTTTTTTTTTTTTAAATATGAGAAAGGGAAGACTATTTTGCTAATAATTTTATCAGACACCTTTTTGTTTGCATATAAGAATCCTTCATATTCTGTTTATATTTTTAATGATTTTTAGGTTTAAAATAGTACTTGCTGAAATAAATTTGCTATCTTTAAAACTGCATTTTTTCTATAAACTTTCGATAAAAATAAATCATTTATGTGACTACTATTTAGGTTTTATAATTTTTTTTTCTGTCTGTAATACTTTTTTTTATATATATTTTTGATGCGGTACTAAGATTAAAATGGCTGTTGCTATATTAAACTTCTTGTCGAAAAGAATTCGGTGTACTTCAACAACAATATTTTAAAAAATCGCCCAGGAGGATCTATTAATGAAACTGATAAAATAAAAATATGATTCATAGCGTTTAAATAATCTATTTAAAAAAACTTTTAAGACCCAAATTCGTAATGTATCGTATCACATAAATATTTTCAAAGTTAGAATAAAATTTAATTTGAAAAAAAAAGTAACTTTTTTGTTTATTAACTAAAATTGATGAAATTTGAACTGCAATTTAGTCTAGTGTTGTACAGGCTGTATATTATATGTTTGTATTCGTGAAAGAAAATTTTAAAAAATTTCAAAACTGCAATTTTTAATCCCACTCAAAAAATCATGTGACTTAATGAGTAGCAGATTTATTTATTATTTTTTTTCCAAACTGTTTCCTTACAATCTCCTGCTGTTGCCACCTAAAATTCATACATTAGTTAATTTTAAAAAATCTAATTGTCCGATCGATAAGCTGTTTAATCCGTCGGATTCACAAAAATTACCTCTTTAATTTGGTACCTTATTTGTAACAATACGACTGATATTTCTAATTTGTTTTCTAATTTACTTTCCGCATTTTAAATAAATATACATTTTTTTATTTTTTTATTTATTCTGTTGAAAAAAATAAATGTCAACAATTAAATTATGGATAAAATTTAAATGGCTAATTTATCAGAAATTAGAAGGTTATTATTTTCACATTTTAATTAATTAAAAGAGAACTAATAAAAATTTTGAAAATCGGGCTTTGAGGTGCATTAGGAGAGGTCATTACGAACCTCCATGCAAATTTTTGTAGCTCAGCCATCAGCCGTTTTCCTAAAAGCTCTCGAAATACATACACAGTGACACACACACACACACACACAGACATCTTATTTTATTATTCTACGTGATAGATTCGTTTAATAAAATAATCCCAAAAAATGTTTTAGAATAATTTTTTCGCGTTTGTGGTGCAAGATAGTGCCACTAATCAATAATTTTTTCTCAGAATACAAAATTGCTATTTTATTCATAAAAATCACAAAAACAGAGTTTTTTTTTCGGAATAAAAGGCAGCCAACTTTGTAAGTTAGGGTATAAGCTATCTCCATTACAAATTTCATCGAAATCCCTCGAGCAGTTTTGGCATGAAACTCAGTCACTACACCGAAGAAGGAAGACCCCAAGTAGAATACGACCAAGGAAGAACAGATGAAGAAGGATACAAGGTCGTAACTAGGAAAAGAACAACGTACAGAAGAGGAGAAAATAGGAACAGAAACCATAATGGCCGGAACAGGCAACAATCTTACAAAAGCCAACATGGAAGGTGAAACCACTGCTGATACAACACAAAACACAGAAACTCAAAGGGACACAGACAACATAACGAGACCATGCGCCATCAGATTGCTACAAATAAACCTGCACTCAAGTGCTGAGGCAACCAAAGACCTCTTTGGATATCTAGCGCAGCACAAAATCAATATAGCCCTTATACAAGACTTCCATATTAACAAACACTCTGGCAAGATCTCAGGCCAGGGATCGGGATGGCAAACTTTCAAAACACCAAACAATAGAGCAGCAATTATAACTAACGTAGGCACAAATCCGCTTGAACTAGAGAGTACAGAACACGCGATTGCGATACTAATCGAAAATGTTAGGGAAAAAATTACATTAATAAACACCTATGCCCCCCCTAGCTCAAACTTCACAATGGTCCTAGAAGAACTAGATCAGATTCTACTTAGAACACAGGGTAGTGTCCTGCTGGCAGGGGACTTCAATGCCCACTCCACCCAATGGGGATACGGAGACATAGATACACGGGGAAGGCAACTGACAGATTTCCTTGCGCAGCACTCGCTGCTAGTAAGAAACGATCCGGGAGCACCTCCAACGTTTCAGGCGGGCAGGTTTAGGGGCTGGCCAGACCTCACCATCACCACGGCCTCACTACTAAACAACATCAAAAACTGGGAAGTGAGTGACGACCACTCTGGCAGCGACCATAAATTCATTAAATATACACTAGACTATAGCAATCATAGCTACCGCCGACACAGGCTAGAAACCAAACACGGCAAACATTCTAAATTCGAAAAGCAAGTTAAAAAACTGAGTAAAAGGTATATCGTTCAAATAGACAGCACAACAGATAGAGCCACGCTAGACAAAATAACGGAGGATCTCCTTAGTGAAGTGAAATCCCTAGCCTTTACCTGCTACAAGCAGCGGAAAACCCCAGAACTGAAAGAGCCGAAATGGTGGACGGACAAGATTAAGGCAGCCAGGAATAGGGTGAGGGCGTTCCGCCGTAGGTATCAATCCCAGCCAGACCCCAGCATTAGAAGCCAGCAACATATCCTATACAAAAAAGAGCGAGCAATATACAAAAAACTAATCAAAAAAGAAAGGTCGAAGGCATGGGTAGCTTTTTGCGAGAGCGCCAAAGATACCTACGGCCCTCAATACAAAATCGCCTCAGGCAAAATGTCAGCCCCTGCTAAACTATGCAACATACTAGAAAACAACGACCACGTAACAATAGATCGCACTCTAAATAAATTCTTAGACTCGTTATACCTAACGAATGAACACACCCCGCACAGGTTAAGCACTCTACCCCCCCGCTTCGGCGAAGGCAGCCCGCGCAGAATCACCTCACAGGAACTCAACAGGATAATCAACCACATAAAGCAAAACAAAGCCCCGGGTCATGATTATGTAGACTACAGATTAATCAAAAAAATCAACCACGTGAGCCAGAACCTCCTCCTCACACTATTTAATAAATGCCTCCAGCTGGAACATTTCCCCAAACAATTCAAACATGGTATAGTAGTTCTGTTCCACAAAGAAGGCAAGGATCCCAAAGACCCAAAAAATTATAGGCCAATATGCCTCCTACCAGCTATCAGCAAAATACTAGAAAGAATAATTCACGGCAGAATTAACCATCACCTAACAATTGCAAACTATTGGAACCCAAATCAATTCGGCTTTAAACAAGGCACTTCCACAGAAAATGCACTACAAAAACTGATAGACAACATAAACAAGGACAGAACAGATAGGAAACAAACATTGCTAATTTCAATAGACATCAAAGGTGCCTTTGACAACATTCGTTGGCTGACCCTGATCAATAACCTCAAAAACTCCAGCTGTCCAACATATCTCGTTAACTGGATAGTAAGCTTCCTGGAAGACAGGTATGTGACACTGGAGGAAAATGGAATAATAGTCACAAAACAAACATTCGGAGGCTGTCTGCAAGGAAGCTTCCTAGGGCCCCTCCTTTGGCTATTAATAGCTGAGACAGCACTCAACCATAGCTGGGGGAACAACACAAAGATCCAAGCCTTCGCAGATGAGTTCATACTGACAATCTCAGCAAAAAACACAGAAACACTCATAAATACTGCAAATACAGCAATACAAAAATTCGGAACATGGGCAATAGAAAACGACCTAACCATTAACTGGAGTAAAACGGAACTGCTATACCTTAACAGACCACGACTAGGAAACCTCCCGACTGCATGCTCCCACAAACTAGAAGGGATACACTATAATGGGACAGCGCTAGAGACTCAAGAAAAAATGAAGTATTTAGGTGTAACTATCCACAAAAACCTCAGATGGCAACCCCACATAGAGAACCAGACAAAAAAAATCTACAAGTCCTTCAATCTGTTTGGACGTATGGTCTCAAGGGGATGGGGACTAAAGCCAAACCTGGTAAAAACTTGGTACAAAACAGTAGTGGAAAAGACACTGATCTATGATGAGAAAATCCTTAGTTTATTTTATTCTCATCGCCTCCTAACTTTCCCTCATGCTTATAGACATAGTTATTTAAACATATTGCATCACCTGTTTTTTTTAAAGTTCATGCTATGTTTAGTCATTTTATCATTTTTATTAAATAACTTATTTAATTTAATTAATAGAATGTAAATTAAAACATACTTACTTCAGTTACTTATTTTTCAGTAGTTTAAACTTTATTTTATACTGTTAATTATCAATTACCGTTTTGTTTACATTAAAAACGATCTTTTCCATGCAACACCTTTCTTTATCAATTCTGGACTGTTTCAATTTTTCTAACGATGTTTTTCCCACTAGATGGCGACATCGTAGCTAAAGATCGATCGTCGTTATGTAAATCTTAATTGTTTCTTTTTACATCTGCCAGATGTTCGTTTGTGATTCGTCCGTTTGATCGATGACGATCTAAACGTCCTTATTTCTTGTATATTAATACCAGATCTGTTTAGTTCTGGGGGTGGTGTTGGTAATTGGCATGGATCTTGTTATCTGATATAGTAATGTAAAGTTTGACCGGCTGGTCCGGATCAAATTGATAATTTGTTGAGTTTATTTTTTAATTGTTAAGTTTCTAAATATATTTATTAAGTTTTATTAATGATTTAAAGTTGTATGAATTAACTGCTTTTAGTGGAAATGCTGAAAGTGATTGAATGTCTCTATATTAAAGAAATAAAAGAGATTTTAGTATCATATGAGACTTTCCTTCTTTCAAGTAGCTATTAAACAAAACAATTCTTCTAGTATGGTTTTTTCTCAGTCACTCTTCTTCTGCATTACACTTCTGCTGATGTATCTAAATAAAATACTCACTACAAGAGGTTATGGGCCATATTTTCCATAACTAGAAGATGATTTTCAGTATGTATTTATGAAGTAAACTATATATAATTTCAAGTTACAGAACTTTTATTTCAAGAGATTAATTTACAGCTTTAGTAAGAGTTTGTTTACAGTTGAAAATGTGCAGTTATGCATCTACTTTATTGAAATTAAGATTTATTTTGTCAAGTTTCATTGATTTGTCAAGTTTTCTTCATTTAAATTTTAGTTTATGCAGTTGAACTTTATTGTTTTAACAAGTTTTCTTCATTTAAATTTGAATTTTTACAATTGAACTGAATTATAATATGTACTCAGTTAAATTCTTCATAATTTTTTCTGCAATTGAACTTTATTGATTTACAGAATTGATTTTTCCAACTGGTTTTTTTGTTAAAATAGACTTGAAGTATGGCAATATTTAATCTTTTAAAGTAAATTACAGCAATAACTGATGGGATCAAGTTTTTTTTTTTTTTTTTTTTCATGAAAGATACTTGTTAATTTAAATGAGTAAAAAGGTTGAAACGGATGAAAATTTAGAAGAGTCGGGGGGGCAAACAGAAAAAGAATTAAAAAGTAGCTTTCAAGGTGTTTCTTTGCCAGTTCAAAGTGTTTTATTTTCCAACATGGCTACCAACCAGATTGAGAAGCTCAATTCAAGAAACTTTTCAACATGGATCTCTGATATGCGTTACTTGTTAATGGAGAAGGGTCTATGGGAGATAATTGATGAAGATCAGAAAATTACAGAGGTGTCTTCAACTGTTACAGCTGAGAATGTTAAATTATTCACTTTACGTGCTAATCAAGTACTTTCTCTGATTTATCTCAATGTGGAGCCAGAATTTAAAAGAATCATTGATGACTGTAAGGAACCTACAGATGCTTGGAACAGACTTCGGAAAAATTTTCATCCTGATACTAGAGCTCACCATTTAACTTTATTTACAGAATTAATGGAAGCCAGGATTAGACATGGAGAGTCTATAAATTTATTTGCCTCCCGACTTAAGAAAATTTATCTTGATTTAAAACAAATTGATGACAATTTTTCACAGAATTATTTATGCTATCAGTTTTTGAGATACTTGCCATCAGTTTATGATAATATTGCCCAGTTGTTGTTGAGTAAATCTGATGAAGATTTTCAATTTGAAAAAATTGTGGATAGTGTTATTGCTGAAGAAACTAGAATGAGGCTTCGGGATAAGGACAGTGTTAAAAGTGTAAATGTATCAAGTTTTTCTAAATCTAATATAAGACAGCCTACTAAAAACAGATTCAAGGATAGAAGATGTTGGTCATGTGGAAAACTGGGTCACTTGAGGTCGAGATGTTATTCTAAGAAGAACTCTGTGTCTCCTCAACGTTTTTCTCCCTCACGAAGAAATGATCGTCGCTCTAGGTTTAACAGTCCATCTTCAGTTTCAAGTGAATGTAGTACTGGTGCCACTTCTTCTAGTTCAGATGCTTCTCCTTTGCCATCTTATAGAGAGTCCAGATCAGTTGGAAGGAATCCCCATGGTCGAGGACATTTCTCGAGTTCCAAAAAGGCTGCCAGATCACCGTCGGATAGTTCACGTAAGTTGAATTTATTTGTTTCCCATTCAAGTGTAAGCAATGTTGTAAAATCAAGCGATTGGATATTTGACAGTGGGGCGAGCCATCATTTTTGTAACAATAGGACTTTATTTTCTAAATTTGAGACTTTAAATGACGAAATGTCCGTGGCTGTGAAGGATGTTTTATTCCCTATTCAGGGTAAAGGAGAAGTCAAGCTAAGATTTGGTCAAAGAGTCTTTACTTTATGTAATGTAATGTATTCAGATCAATTAAGTAGAAATCTTGTGTCTGGACCACAATTAGATTTGAAGGGTTTATCTTTTTATGGTAGTCAAGGCGAGGTGAAAATATACCGGGGGGATGAGTACCTGTTTAGTGCTTATCTTAAAGATAGAACCTATAAACTTTATCCTAAAATCCCTGATTCCCGTAAAAAGTCTGTTAAATTTGAAGTATTGTCCGCTAATGCTAGAAGTCGAATGATGCATTGGCATCGCAGATTTGGTCATATTAGTCAATCTTTAGTAGCTCATACTAGTCGCAGACAAGGTGTACGGGGATTACCAGGCTTAAGGGAATCTGATTTCATTTGTGAATTTTGTAAGTTAGGAAAGTTTAGAAGTGTATCTCATAAACCTAGTAAAAATATCAGGTCAAATCATCCACTAGAGCTCCTGTATGCTGATGTTTGGGGACCGTGTAGAAATGAGGGACGAAATGGCGAAAAATACTTTCTCTCAATCATTGATGATTTCTCTCGCCGGGTTTCTGTATATCCTTTAAGTATGAAGTCTGAAGTTTTTGATGTGGTGAAAAACCATATTATTAAGGCTGAGACTTTCTTGGGAAGAAAGGTTAAATCCTTTAGGTCAGACAATGGTGGAGAATTTGTTAATCAATCTTTTGATAATTTTTTTAGTGAGAAAGGTATTCGTCATGAGTTTACAAACGTCTATACTCCCCAACAAAACGGCATTGCAGAACGGTTCATGTCTACCGCAGCTGATGGTATTCGTACATTGTTAATTGAAAGTAACTTGGATCCTAGTTTTTGGCCTGAAGCTCTTAAATATTTTGTTTATACTTGGAATCGTGTTTGTCCCAAACTTTTGAAGAAAACCCCTTTTGAGTTATATGGTGGAAGAAAACGTTCTGTTCGACACTTAAGGCCTTTTGGTACGGTTACTTATGTTGGTGTGCCAAAGCAAAGGCGATTTAAACTTGAAGCAAAGGCCCGTAAGGGTTATTTAGTAGGTTACGCTTTCAAAACAAAGGGGTATAGAATTTGGATTCCAGAGACTAATGAAATTATTGAATCTGGTAATGTCAATTTTGATGAATCGTGTTGTGGTTTAGGTCGCAGTGGAGCTGCACTGGGCACCGATGATTATGCCCTTTTCTCTCCTAGTGTTGAGCAAAGTCTGGAGGACGTTGTTGAAGTTGTACCTGTGGCCATCCCAGGTCCTTCCAACAGTACCCCGGATTCTCAACCTAGTGGAGTGGGGAGTAAAGATTCAGTGTCTAGCAATAATCAGTCTACTATTACCCATCTTAAGGAAGTTAGTTGGACTAGGAAGCCTGTTGTTCGTCGTACTGGTAATCGTACTGACATTTATTTTTATGAATTAGGCAAAACCAAACATCTTAGATCACTTCATGATGTTGAAAATTATTGTAGAGAAAATAAATTGATGTTTAATCCTGATTTATTTGATTTTAGTGGTTCAAATCCGTATTCTGGCATTATTCCGATTCCAAGTAATTCATCAGATTTTTCAGATAGTGACAATAGTGACAGTGAGAGTGATTCAGTTGTTTCGAGTTTAGTTCACCCTTCAGCATGACTAGATCGGGAAGAGACTCCCAGGACTTTTAAACAGGCATGTAATTCCAGGCAGAGTCAGGTTTGGAGTGCAATGAAACAGGAAATGAAGGTTATGCAAGAACGTGGAGTTTGGCATTTGTCTGAACTACCTAATCACGTCACTCCTGTTGGTTGCCGGTGGGTTTACACAATAAAAAGGGATGAGTTTGGACAGATAGTTAGACATAAGGCTCGCCTTGTGGCCCAGGGATTTAAACAGGTTAAAGGTGAATCCTATGAAGAAACATTTAGTCCTGTTGTAAATTTTGGTGTTATCCGGTTTTTTTTTCTCCCTTCTTGTTTCATGTTGTGGGTGGTCGCATATTCAGTGTGACGTCACCTGTGCTTACCTGTATGCACCACTAAGTGAGGACGTGTATATGCTACAACCTCCTGGATTTGTTGAACCTGGTAAAGAGACTTTGTACTGCAAACTGGACCGGGCTCTGTATGGATTACATCAAAGTGGGAGAGAATGGTTTTATGAAATACATCATGTTTTAATTAAGATTGGATTTAGAAAGTTATCATCTTGTAATTGTGTTTATCTTTATGGGACAGATGTTGTACTTCTTCTTTATGTTGATGATATCGTAATTTTTGGAAAACATAAGAAATTTATTGATAAAGTTTTAGTTTTATTAAAGTCAAATTTTGATATAAAAGAATTGGGGAGAACGAGAAAATTATTAGGGGTTGAGTTTGAGGATACTCCATCTGGAGTAGTAATTCACCAATCCAATTACATTAATGATGTTTGTGAAAGATTTTCTAAGTTTAAAATTCCTCATTCTTCTTTACCTATCAGTAAAGGTACTGTGTTTTCCAAATCTCATTGTCCTACATCTAGTCAAGATATAACTGAAATGTCTCATTTACCGTATCGTAGTTGTAGGAACTTAACTACAAATAATTAATTTTCGACGGACCATCTTCGTTGTTTTAATATTTTTAATTTGTACGATCACATACATCAAGTATTTACACTATATACAACGAAGAAATAATAAGTAGCACATAAAATAATAATTGTGGGCGTCAATAAATTTAAAGTTCTTTGCCCACGTCCATTGTACTTGGCTTCTCATAGCCTTCTGCCCGGTGATCCGCGACGGGGTGGCGCGCATGCGTCAACATCCCGCCCGGCCTTGCTATGTTGTCATGCAAGAACTTACAATATTTTTTTTTGCAAAACTTCAAATTTACAATTTCACATAACATGAATAGATAAAATAATAACAAATAAATGAATGTAACATAATATCAATATTTCGCACAACACATAGAATTAGAAAAAAGATTAACTGATTATAATAAACAGAAATTTTCATAATTAACTAACAAATTTAGAGTAATATATATAATACAGTAAATTAATATAATAAATGTTCATATTCATTTTTACTCCTCGATAGGCAGCACACACAATCTGGAGATGGATCTTTTGTAAATCCCTTTGGTAGTTTTTATATCTACCAATCTAACTTTATTATCCTGACCAGGATATAGCTTTATTACACGCCCTAAAAACCACTTGTATGGTGGAAGATTTTCTTCCCTGACTGAAACCATGTCTCCGATTTTTAAATTTTCTTTATCAATTATCCATTTTCTGCGCTGTTGTAAGTTATTTAAGTAAGAAAGACTCCATCTTTTCCAGATTGCCTGAACTGACTTCGTAATATTTTGCCAAGCACTTAGGCGATTTTTCTCAACATTTAAAGAAGGTTCAACAACAGCCGTTATTGGCCTTCCAATAAGAAAATGGGCTGGAGTTAAAACCTCTAAATCTTCAATACTTGAAGTTAGCGGAGTCAGTGGTCTCGAGTTCAAGATCGCTTCCACTTGAGTAACAAGTGTAAGCATTTCTTCAAATGTAAATTTTGAATTACCCGCTATGCGTTTAAAATGGTATTTAAACGCTTTGATATTTGCTTCCCATAGACCACCCCAATTTGGACTCCTTGGAGGAATAAAAACCCATTCTATTTTTTCCTCTGCAAAAAAATTGAATAAGGATTCTTCCTTATCTCTTACCAGTTTATACAAGGCATTTAGTTCCCTGTTGGCGCCTACCATATTGGTCCCATTATCCGAAAATATTTTATGACACTTGCCCCTTCTCGAAATAAATCTTTTTAACGCAGCTATCAGAGCTTGTGAAGTTAAATCACTAATAAGTTCAAAATATATAGCCTTTGTTACTAGACAAATGAAAATACAAACATAAATTTTGATTTCTGGACCTTTCCTTCCATATTTATTTTTGATTAAAAAGGGTCCAGACAAATCTACCCCAGTTGAATTAAATGTTTTATCTGGCGTTATTCTTTGTTTTGGCAAGTTTCCCATTTTTTGTACACATACTTTCGGATTTGCTTTAAAACAGACTAAACATCTGTGCACAATTTTTTTACAAAGATTTCTCCCATGAATGGGCCAATATTTTTGCCTAACCTGAAACAGAAGATGTTGGGGACCAATATGAAAATATTTTTCATGATAATATTTTACAATTAATTCCGTTAATTTATTTTTTGAAGGAAGTACATAAGGATGCTTAATCGAATAAGATAACTGCGAATTTTGCAGTCTCCCCCCTACCCTTATTAAACCATTGTCATTCAAAAATGGGGATAAATTAAAAATTTTACTCTTATGCGATACATTACCGCCACTTTTCAAGGCAGCTATTTCAGTAGGAAATTCTTCCTCCTGCAGCTGTTTCAGTAGGAAGTCTTCTGCCTTTGTCAGTTCTTCAGGCATCAGCAGTCCTTTCTTCTTTTCTAAAGGATTTCTTAGATTGTGAAGAAACCTGAAAAGAAAACTACATATACGTAATATTTTTAAAAATCTATTACTACGATTAATCAGATAGTTCAAAATAGTAAAGTCCTTTTTCAAATTTAGAGTCACTGCATTTTCGGATTTTAATTCAGGAGTGTAGTCTTCCTCATTTAGTTCTGAAAAGTCAATAAAAGATTGTTTGTTTTTCGGAAATTCAGGATCTTTCAGAAATTCAGCACCTGTCCACCATGTGGCGCTGGTTGTTAGGCTTTCAGCAGTCATCCCTCGGGACAACAGGTCAGCAGGATTTTCTTTACTTGCACAATGGAACCAAGAGTTAGGGTTTGTCAGGCTGGCAATTTCTTGAACACGGTTGGCGACAAACTGCTTCCATCGGGTTTTAGTACCCTTTATCCAGAAAAGCACTATCTGCGAATCAGTCCAGTGATATTCAACAGAAGGTCTTTTAAGGTTTACAGTATTTTTCACTTTGGTGATCAGACGAGCTGCGACCAGGGCACCCAATAATTCAAGGCGAGGTAGTGTAACACCGCTGAGGGGAGCTACACGGCTCTTGGAAGTCAAAAGTTTTACTGAAATACCATTTTTTGATTTTGTTCGTACATAAATGGCAGCGCCATATGCTTTTTTGCTAGCATCGCAAAAACTATGTAATTCAACTACATCTTCTGGGGAAGTGGCATCAAGGATGAATCTAGGGACTTCAAGCTCTTTTAACAAGGGTAATTCCGAACACCATTTCATCCACTCTTTTTCGATATTTGGTGATAATGATTCATCCCATTTGGTTTTAGTTGTCCAGATATCTTGAATGATAATTTTTGCCCTGACAGTGAATGGAGAAATTAACCCTAAGGGGTCGAAAATTCTCCCTACGGCTTGAAGAATGGTACGTTTTGTAATTTTATTTATGGATATAAAGTTCAACAAACTCTTGATATCTACAATCAAATTATCTTTATTAGTATCCCAAGATAGTCCCAAGATCTTTGTCTGATTTATACCTAAGCTGATGGTAGATTCTACAGGGTATGTATCAAATATTTCGCTTTTCCACTGCTCTGTTAATTCGGTATCGTTACTTATCCATTTTCTAAGGGACATTCCTGCGGCTTCCATAATATATTTTGCACTTCGTGATAATTCAAGTGCTTCGTTAAAATCATTACCTCCAGAAATTAAGTCGTCTACGTAAAAACATTTATCTAAAAGTCGAACAGTAGCGGGAAATTCTTCTCTATACTTCTCAATGTGATGTCTAATAGTAGCAGCGAGTAAGAATGGACTTGAACACACCCCAAAATTAACTCAATTGAAACGATAAATCTGTAATTTGGGTTTTTTATGTGCATGCGGTTCTTCATCACTCCAGAAAAAACGAACAGCGTCTTTATGTTCATCAGCGAGACAGATTTGTAGAAAGGCTTGTTTAATATCAGAACAAAATGCTATTTTGTTTAATCTAAAATTAATTAAAACATCCAAAAGATTCGGATTTAAATTTATCCCCTGCCATAGGCAATCATTCAGTGACAGCTGATTATTTTGATGACTCCCTGCATCAAATACGATTCTTGTTTTGGATGTTAAGCGACCTTCCTTTCTTACTGCCTGATGTGGCAAATAATAAATAGGTTTGTTTAAATTATTTTCTGCTGTACTGGGTTCAACTATTTCTATTATTTTTTGATTTACGTAATCACGAATAATCTCTCTATACTGTTCATATAATTCTCTATCATATTTAAAACGTCTCCATAAACTTAAAAATCGTTGTTTCGCTAACGTGTAATTATCGGAAAGTTCATTATAGGGTCTTCTAAAAGGCAAGTGTACAACGTAGCGTTTGTTTTTAAACTGAATCGTTTCATTAAAAATTTCTATAGCTTTATCACTTTCTTTTTGAATTGGATCGTCTCTTATTCCAATGCTTTCTAGATCGAAAAAGAGTTTAAGAGTGCTACTAAGGGAATCGTCTAACAAAACGAAACACTGTTTCGAATTATTCAGTTCTGTTTCTTCAACCTTTCCACACGCTAGCCATCCAAATTCGGTTTCCTTAAAAAACAAATCGTCATTTATTTTATAAGTATTATCCTTTAAAACTTTGAATAATATATCTGCACTGATTAACGCTTCTATTTCATTCGGTTCAAAAAATGTCTCGTCACTCAATTTCAAAAATTCTGGAATTTTTATGTCTGAAATGTTTAATTTATTGCATGGTGTAAGCCCAGTTATTTTATCTACAATCAAAAATTCTACTGGTTCACTAAAAGAACAATCTTCATTTGAAATAAAGGTATCTAATTTCCACTTAATATTTTGGGTCAATCCATTCAAACCTGAAACTGGAGTTTTTATTTTTTCTCTTTTAATTCCTAAACATTCACTCATCTTTTCAGTTAATACGCACACATTTGAAGCGGAATCCAGAACGCATCTTATTTTTATTCTTTTTTTGTTTTCGCATTGAACATAAATATAAGCTGTGGAAAACAGAATACTTTTTCTATTTTCTTTTAAATATCTGCTATTATTACTCAAAACGGAAGCATTTAATTGCGCAACCCTTTTGTCTATATCTGGTAATTTGGATGAATTTATTTCATCTGAGTCTGGAACCGGGGTTTTGGCGCCAGAAGAAAAACATAATAATCTGTTGTGCTTCATTCCGCAGGTGCATTTGAATTTTGATAAGCAATCATTTTTCTTATGGTTTTGCCTAAAACAAACCTCACAAAGCTTGTGAAGGCGTATTATACTTAATCTTTCGTTAATGTTTAATTTCAAAAATGCATCACATCTATAAATAGGGTGATAAGTATTTTTACAAACAACACAATTTTTGTTTTTATTTTCATGCATTAAAAGAGTTTTAGATTTGTTAATAGCCGGAAAGTTTTTGTTAGTATTTTTATTTCCGCTAGTCATATTCGTTCTATTAATAGATAATAAAACTGATTCTCGTTGTTCCAAAAATTTGATAAATTCTTCAAAGGTGGGAACATTTTTGGATTTATGGGACAACTCAAAATTCTTCCTAGATTCTCTGTCTAACTTTGCTACGAGAATATTTATAATGAAAACATCTGATAATTTATTCTGTACATATTTCAGAACTTTCAAGGCACGCAGATTTTTCTGAATACAATCAATCATGTTTCTTATCTCTTTGGGATTTTCAGTTTGAATTTTCTCAAAATTCAGAATATTTTGTACATGAATATCAACAATTAATCGCTCGTTATCATAGCGATTTTCTAATGCATTATATAATGATTCAAATGTATCAAAATTACTAACTAGATTTTTAGCGTCATATTTGAGACAAGATCTAAGATAATATAATTTCTGCGACTGATTAATATGAACGTTATTGGTTATTAAATCATCAAATTGTTCTTTAAAAGAACTGAATTCCTCATATTTTCCTGAAAATTCAGGTAATACTAAAGGAGGAATTTGAGTTTTAATTTCAAAGGCATCTTGAGATGCATTTTCAGTCGCATTTATTTTTTTATGAGAATCAAATTTCTTATAAGAATTAATAAGAGTATTAATTCTTACCTCTAATTTTTCCAGACGTTCTTCACATGAGTCAAGGTCGTCATCTATGGTTGCTTGTTCAGCATCTTTCAAGTCTTGAATTTCGTAGTATTTTTGTCGTAATTCATCGATTTTTGTTTGTAGCAGTTCTATGTTCTTTAATTTCACTTTTAATTCCACTATATCTATATCGTAATTTTCGGCATTCGTGCCTTCTACATAGTTTTCAATTCTAGTTATCTTCCCTTTCAAGGAAGATTTCAATTTATTATTTTTATCCATAAGTCGCTGATTACAAGCTCCTTTCTCGACGGAGCCACTTTTTGTAGGAACTTAACTACAAATAATTAATTTTCGACGGACCATCTTCGTTGTTTTAATATTTTTAATTTGTACGATCACATACATCAAGTATTTACACTATATACAACGAAGAAATAATAAGTAGCACATAAAATAATAATTGTGGGCGTCAATAAATTTAAAGTTCTTTGCCCACGTTCATTGTACTTGGCTTCTCATAGCCTTCTGCCCGGTGATCCGCGACGGGGTGGCGCGCATGCGTCAACAGTAGTGTTTTGGGATGTCTTTCTTTTTTAGCTGGTCGTACTCGTCCTGATATAGCCTACTCTGTTAATGTCCTGAGTCAATTTCAATCAAATCCTGGTTTGTTCCATTGGGAGGGTTTATTGAGATTATTGGGCTATGTAAAATCAACTTCTCATTACAAACTTAAACTTTCTTGTAAATCTAATGATTTAGTAATTTTCTCCGATGCAGATTTCGCAGCTAACCGTGACGATCGGACCTCAATTGGCGGTCAGATAGTTTTGCTTGATAAGTCTCCGGTCGACTGGCGTACTTTTAAAGAAAAATGTGTTAGTTTGTCGACCATGGAATCTGAATTTATCGCAATGACTGAGGCTGTAAAGAATTTGGTTTGGTTTGATCGGATACGTCGTGAATGTGCTGAGGAATGTATTTTTTCTAATTTAGATAATGATGCTGTAATGAGAGTTGATAATCAAGCTGCTATAGATTTCATAAAATCACCAGTGGAAAATTATAAAACTAAGCATATAGACGTTAAATTATTTTTTATTAGAGATCTTTTAAATAATGGTGAATTTTCTGTTTCTTATGTACGTAGTAAATCAAACCTTGCGGATATTTTCACCAAACCTTTGACAAAAAATGAACTTTTGAATTTTGTAAATTTAATATTTATAACATAATTTTTCTCTTGTACATATATGAATTTTGTATGTCATATTTTTCTTATAGATAATTTGAGTACATTTAAATATATATATTTTTTTTTTGTCCAGTACATTGTTTTAAAATAGAAATTGTTTAAATATTTACATTGTTTTAAAATTTGGATTGCACATTGTTCTAATCTAGTGTTTCAACTTCATGGACTTTTTGATTAGTTAAAATTGCTGATTTGTACATATTTATTATAACAGTTTGTCCCAGCATTTTTTTTACTTATGTAATTATTTTAGTACTTTTGATTTAAGCAAGTTTTTTTTTAGTACTTTAAATTTATTTTACTTCATTTAGTATTCTTTTAAAAATTAATTTGGTAGACAATTTAATTCCCGTCTATGTATGGGAATGGTGCTTTTGGTGGCTATTTACAATGATTCGAACAGCCTATAGTACCGTTTCGGATAGGTGACCCTTGACCGGTAAATTGTCAGAGAATCATTTAGGAATAGTTTTTCTGGGAGTTACCACCATATGTAGGCCCTTGCGCGGGCATGTTACTTTTATTTTTGTAAGTCCCAATTTTTGAATTTTGGCAATGTCACTAGGTCCCGTCTACCATAATTAAAATTTGTTCTGTTTATATCTTTTATGTGTATTATAATTTCTTTTCTTTTCTAGGCATCTAGAAACCTCATTTCATGTGGAACGTATGCTTTCCGTGCTAGCCGGAATTTGTTTTAAAAGAAGTGAATAGTTGTGCCTATATTCATTCTTGAATATGTTTGAAAGACGAATAAGTGAATGCGAAAGGCCGATGTTTTGTCCTCTTTACCAAGTTCTGGATGGCTAGAAATTGAATTTTTTTTTTTTTTGTTAAATAAAGATTATTTTTATTTTGTAATTTGCTTTTGATATAGGTTTAAATATTTGATTTGGAGTTTAATGCTGGATTTGAAATTAATAAGTAATTTTTTTTTGGTAAATATTTTTTTTTTATGTTTGTTAATGAAATTTTAAAATGAAACAAATTTTTCTTGGACTTGTTTTCTGAAATGGAAGGAATTGTGTTTTTTTTTTTTAGCCTCTTATCTAGGATATTCTAGACTCTGTTCTAGATTGGAGTAGTTAAATTTTTTTTTTTTTTGAAATTGATGGAGTTTTAAGACTTAAGATGAAAAAAAAATTGAAATTTTCTTTGGAGAAAGATGCTTTAAGATTTTTTTGAAGTTGGATTTGTTACAACTTAATTGTTGTCTTCGTGTTAAATTTAGCTATTAACTTTTGTGTTATTGGGATGTTTGACTGCATTGGTTTGAAATTTAATTAAAATTTTTTTTTTATCTTGTTTAAGATGTTTGGTAATGGGTCCATGCTGATTTTTCCTTCTTAAGGAGTCATGCATTTTGTTTTTATGAGGCAATGAGAGGGGGGCATTTGATGAGAAAATCCTTAGTTTATTTTATTCTCATCGCCTCCTAACTTTCCCTCATGCTTATAGACATAGTTATTTAAACATATTGCATCACCTGTTTTTTTGAAAGTTCATGCTATGTTTAGTCATTTTATCATTTTTATTAAATAACTTATTTAATTTAATTAATAGAATGTAAATTAAAACATACTTACTTCAGTTACTTATTTTTCAGTAGTTTAAACTTTATTTTATACTGTTAATTATCAATTACCGTTTTGTTTACATTAAAAACGATCTTTTCCATGCAACACCTTTCTTTATCAATTCTGGACTGTTTCAATTTTTCTAACGATGTTTTTCCCACTAGATGGCGACATCGTAGCTAAAGATCGATCGTCGTTATGTAAATCTTAATTGTTTCTTTTTACATCTGCCAGATGTTCGTTTGTGATTCGTCCGTTTGATCGATGACGATCTAAACGTCCTTATTTCTTGTATATTAATACCAGATCTGTTTAGTTCTGGGGGTGGTGTTGGTAATTGGCATGGATCTTGTTATCTGATATAGTAATGTAAAGTTTGACCGGCTGGTCCGGATCAAATTGATAATTTGTTGAGTTTATTTTTTAATTGTTAAGTTTCTAAATATATTTATTAAGTTTTATTAATGATTTAAAGTTGTATGAATTAACTGCTTTTAGTGGAAATGCTGAAAGTGATTGAATGTCTCTATATTAAAGAAATAAAAGAGATTTTAGTATCATATGAGACTTTCCTTCTTTCAAGTAGCTATTAAACAAAACAATTCTTCTAGTATGGTTTTTTCTCAGTCACTCTTCTTCTGCATTACACTTCTGCTGATGTATCTAAATAAAATACTCACTACAATCTATGCATCCCCGATCTGGGGGAACAATCTAACACAGCAGAACAAGAACAAACTGCTCAGCTGCCAAAGGCACTTTGCGCTGGCCATCGTAAGGGCATACAGAACAGCCCCAACATCGGCACTTCTGGTTCTCTCTGGCCTGATTCCAGTACACCTCCAAGTACAATACGAGGCAGCATATGGCACAATCACAAGACTTCACAAGAACTACAACCTACACAACAAAATGTTCAACCACACTGACTATGTCGCGAAGCAAAACATTTGGCGCAAGCACCCAGCCGACACACCAGAACCACAAATCGGCTCTTCAGCAAACGACATACAAATTTACACGGATGGTTCGAAGCTGGAATCAGGAGCTACAGGCTCGGCCTATGTAGCCTTTGAAAACATATCCAAAATCTACGAATGGTCAGCGCCCCTAAGAAAGTGCAACAGTGTCTTCCAGGCCGAACTACTGGCTATACTCAAAGCTGCGGAGTGGGGAAATACAAAGGGCATTTCATATAGTATCCACTCGGACTGCATGTCAGCCATACAGGCCCTCTCTAAACCATTTACGACAGATAACATGGTCCATAAAATCCATTCGGAAATCAGAAGATCTAACAACACCTTTAAAATAGAATGGGTTAAAGCCCACATAGGAATATACGGGAATGAAGAGGCAGATAAACTAGCAAAAACAGCAGCGGAAAACAATACAAACCGCAATTACTTCCACCTTGAAAAACCGATTTCCCACTTAAAGAGAAGCCTTAAAGGGTTAACAATGGATCAATGGCAGTTCGAGTGGGACTATGGGGACACGGTTGGCTAACACACAGATACTTCCCAAAAGTGGACACTAAAACACTGGTCAGCTGCAAGCTATTGACACAAATCTACACAGGACATGGGGCCTTTCCGGCTTACCTCCATCGCATTAAGAAGAAGAGAAGCCCGGACTGTGCCTGTGGTGCACTAGGCACAACAATTCACTATCTAACAGCCTGCCCTCTAACGGATCAACACCATCTGGCCCAAATAACACAAGCAAATGAAACACTATGGTACAAACAGCTAGCACAAAACACACACGTACAGAACAAGGCAAAACACATAGTCAGATGGCTCACGAACAACATAGACGACATCTCACAATAACAACAAGCAGTGTCAGCACCTCCCACAACTAACACCTTCTACTACTGTCTACAACCTTCAGAGGAAAATAGTAACAAACAACCGAAAGAAGAGGACCTCCCAGCCAATAGAGGCACCTACCGCTACCGCCACTTTTTGTTTATTTTAGGTCATGAACGAGGCCCTTGTTGTTAAAGCGGCTAGCATCGATATTACTTGAGGCCCGGTAAAAGTAAAAATGTTAATATTAAAAAAAATCTTTGTAAAATAAAAATTAAAAAAAAAAAATAAAAATGTATAAAAAACTATTATAATAAAAAATGTATAAAAAATTATAAAAAAATAAAAATTGTATAAAAAATGTGCATATAAATGTAAACGGTCCTCGGTCTTAATTGGTCTGTAAGTCCGCACCACGCTCATGACCGCGCATGAATGGGTTATGGAACCAAAAATAAAGGAAAAAAAAAATTTTTTTTTTCTCATAAAATCAACATTAAGTAACTAAATTAATTAATCTCAGTTAAGTACAAAATCCAATATTTTTTTTTTCTCATGAGCTGTATGAATGGCGCAATCAAGAAGCTAGGCACTACCGCTCAGCACACCGCTTTGGATTCACCTATCAGCATTCTTAGGTCCGAACAGAAGAAGTACAAAACTCCAGAATCCCAGGAAGGGACCCAAAGGTTGAATCCTCGCATCGGGCCTCGCAAGCCACCTTACGTCCGTAGTGCCTCATTCGAATCTTGATCATGCACCCCCTTTTTTTTTTTTTTTTTTTTTCCTCTCCATAAATCAATTATAACTGAATTAACTAATTACTAAACTGTTATTTACCAACAATATTTTTATTTATTTATTTTTTTTTTTTTTTAATTCTCTCCTCCCTCCCTTCGGCGGGTTAGTTTGGATTAGTGCAGGGAGGGGTCAGAGCTATAGTTTCCAGCTCAGGACCCCGGGTCCGCCCCCTCGAGGGTGCCTTCCCCCCCCTTTTTTTTTTTTGTTTGGGCCCCTTGGTTTTCCTGAACCGGACCCTTAAGTGGGTAAGGCGACCGGGAGCCAAGCTTGTGCGGCCCTTCCCCCTCCCCCCCTTTTTTTTTTTTTTTTTTTTTTGAGCCCCTTGGTATTCCTGAACCGGACCCTTCGGTGGGTAAGGCGACCGGGAGCCAAGCTTGAGCGGCTCTTCCCCCCCCCATTTTTTTATTTATTTTTTTTTCTCTTTCTCTCGAGCCCCTTGGTATTCCCGAACCGGACCCTTGAGTGGGTAAGGCGACCGGGAGCCAAGCTTGAGCGGCTCTTCCCCCTTTTCTTTTTTTTTTTTGTTTGGAGCCCCTTGGTATTCCTGAACCGGACCCTTGAGTGGGTAAGGTGACCGGGAGCCAAGCTTGAGCGGCTCTCCCCCCCCCCTTTTTTTTTTTCTTTCGAGCCCCTTGGTATTCCTGAACCGGACCCTTGAGTGGGTAAGGCGACCGGGAACCAAGCTCGAGCGGCTCACTCCCCCCTCTTTTTTTTTTTTTTTTTTTTTTTTTTTTTGAGCCCCTTGGTATACCTGAACCGGACCCTGGTGTGGGTAAGGTGACCGGGAGCCAAGCCAGAGCGGCTCTCTCCCCGTTTTTTTTTTTTTTTTTTTTTTTTTTTTAGCCCCTTGGTATTCCCGAACCGGACCCTTGAGTGGGTAAGGTGACCGGGAGCCAAGCTTGAGCGGCTCTCTCCCCCCCAATTTATTTTTTTTTTTCTCCCGGCTCCCTGCAAGCTCCGCTGTTCTCTTCTCGCCTCCCTGCAGTTCTCCGAAGCCCCGAAGGTTTGGTTAACAAACAACTAACCGTAATAATAATTATAAATAATTTTTTTTTTCCCATCACAATATTATTATTTATTTTTACTCACTATAATTTATCCATAATTATTATTAATTCACTAAATTAATTTTTATTAGTATCATTATTATTATTTTACTTATTTACTTTATTTTATTCTATTTTTTTTTTTTTTATTATTATTATTAATTTATTAATTTATTTATTTATCTTTTTTTTTTTTTTTTTTGTCAACGTTCCGAGGGTGTGGCGGTGTCTGGTCCTCGTAAAAATGTGCTGCACCGTCAAGTGCTCGATGGGGTCGTTAAGCAGTCGTCGGGCTACCAACGCGGGGCACCATCCCCCCGTGGTGGATCAAAATTGCGATGGTCCCTCTTTCCTCTCCTTTTAGGCCATTAGCGCATGGTCCCATTCCCCCCTTTCCGCCCAGCCACTTCAAATCTTTAGACTATGCGCTACCAAAGTTTTCCTTCCTCCCACCTGTGGCAAGAATTAAATTATTATTATATATATATATATTTTTTTTTTACTTTCCTCTCTCGTTGTCGTTCAGCAGTTTTGGTGTTCAGCTCCCCCCCCCCTTTTCTTATATGGCCTCCACATTTTGGCATAAATCTGAGTGCACAACTTATCATTTTGGCTCCCCCTGCGTTTCCCCCCTACCCAAAATCCAAAAATTTTTTTTTTCTCTTTTTCTGGCTCTCCGATAGTGTGCACATTTTCAAAATTTTCTGCACCCAGGTAGCGTGACTGTGCGCTTCCTACCTTGTGCGATCTGGAGGTATGGTGTGTCAGTCGAGCATAATGTGTCCAGAAGCAGAAGTCGCAACCCTGTCTTACCAGAGCTGTCTTGTGATGTCACCTTGTTGCCTAGCAGAAGAGTGGTCCTCTCGTGATTGAAGTTAGAAGTCTGAACGAGCCATCGGACACAGCTCATTCTCTGTTGCGTCTAGATTACTGTCTGGCAGTAGGCAGCTATCATGCAGTGATCCGGCGATTTATTCGCTCCGGCGAACAGCATCCAACCCGTTAAGCTTGGCACGTCCAGGCAGGCAGGGGCTGTCCAAAGGTTTCAATGAGTTTCAATGAAACTCAGTCAACCCGAGGGTGTGGCGGTGTCTGGTCCTCGTAAAAATGTGCTGCACCGTCAAGTGCTCGATGGGGTCGTTAAGCAGTCATCGGGCTACCAACGCGGGGCACCATCCCCCCGTGGTGGATCAAAATTGTGATGGTCCCTCTTCCTCCTCCCTTTAGGCCTCCCAGTGCATAGCTCATCTCCCCCCTTTGGCCCAGCCACTTCAAAATTATTCACTATGTGCTACTAAATTTCCTTCCAACCACCCGTGGCAAGATATTAAAAATACTGTTTGTACCGTTCAGCCTTTCTTTTGGTGTTTAGCTCCCCTCCCCCTCTGTTTTTGCCTCCACTTTTCGGCGTAAATCTGAGTGCACAACTATCCTCTTGGCTCCCACTGCGATTCTCCCCCCCCCCTAAAAATTCAATTTTTTTTTTTTTTTTTTAACTTCCTCTCTGGCTCAAGGCTAGTTGTGCGCATATTCAAAATTATTGTTTTGTATCCAGGAAGCGTGTCTGTGCACTCCGTTCCCTGGGCTATCTGGAGGTGTGGTGTGCCAGTCGAGCATTATGTGTCCTGAAGCAGAAGTCGCAACCCTGCCATTCCAGAGCTGTCAACAGAAGTAACTTTGCAGTCGTGTAGAATAGGAGCCAGCAGTCTCCCTGTCTGATGTCAGAAGCCTGAACGAGTCGTCGGACACAGCTCATTCTATGTAGCGACTAGATAACTATCTGGCAGTAGGAAGCTATCATGCGGTGATCTGGCGATTAATTCGCTCCGGCGGACGGCATCCAACCCGTTAAGCTTGGCTCGTCCAGGCAGGCAGGGGCTGTCCAAAGGTTTCAATGAGTCTCAATGAAACTCAGTCAAATAAATTCACATTTATAATATATATAAGATGTATTTTATTAAACAAACCTAATATAGTTCAAATTATAAATGTTAAATGGTAAGATAAGCATTTATGCCACCTGCTTCAGTAGTGCCATCAAAGGTGCCAAGTCCTCTTAAGACAGCCTCATATTCATCAATTCAAACCAGAAATACTTGAAATAAGATTTTATAATTACAAAAAATAGTAATATATAAAACTGAATGTATATAATCATTATATATTAATATAAAAAATTATATATACTACGGGTTGATCATTATACGAGGGTTGCTATTTATATTTCTGGCCTTGGCAACAGTAAGTGTTGCTAGGCGACCGCAGACGATTTTAATCGAAAGTTTGATATTTTTAAACGTAAATTCAGCAGACGATTTACCATTATAGCTTTATTTGTGTTGTTGACAGTAAATTGAAAAGTTCTTCTCTTTCAAAAAATGGAATTGAATCGTGAAAATTTCCGTGCGATTATTTTTCATAACTTTCGACGTGGATTGTCAAGACAAGAGTGCTTCGATGAACTTAATTCTTTATACAGCGATAAAGCGCCATCCTACAGCACTGTAAAAAATTGGTATAACGAATTTAATCGTGGTCGATGTTCGATCCAGGACGAATCCCGTGCAGGTCGTCCAAAATCCGTTGTTGTGCCAGAAAAGATCGATGCTGTGCGTGAACTGATAAAGCAAGATCGTCATGTGACATACCGTGAGATTGAGGCATCTTTGGACATTAGTATGACTAGCATCAATAAAATATTGCATGAACATTTGAGCGTAAAAAAAATTTGTTCGCGTTGGATCCCGCATAATCTGACAAACGCTCAAAAAAAGGCTCGTGTCGATTGGTGCAAGGAAATGTTGGAAAAATACGTTCAAGGTACATCAAAGGCTGTGTATAACATCTACACAGGTGACGAATCATGGATCTATGCATATGAGCCGGAAACAAAACAGCAATCAACTGTATGGGTCTTCAAGGCGAGGGAAAACCAACAAAAGTTGTTCGAGGAAGAAGCACATCGAAACAAATGATTGCCTGTTTCTTCGGCATTAACGGTCATGTGGCAACAGTGGCGTTAGAGCAACGCAGGACGGTCAATTCTGAATGGTACACGACCATTTGTTTGCCAGAAGTCATCGGAGAAATTCGAAAAAAGCAGAAGAACAGGCGAATCATTCTTCATCATGACAATGCGAGCTCTCACACATCGACTCAAACAAATGCATTTCTGACTGAGCGAAAGATCGAACTGATGGGTCATCCGCCGTACAGCCCTGATTTGGCACCCAATGACTTCTTCTTATTCCCACACATCAAAAATAAATTACGTGGACAACGATTTTCGACCCCCGAATAAGCGGTTGATGCATTCAAAACGCATGTTTTGGAGTTACCTCAATCGGACTGGAAAAAGTGCTTTGAAAATTGGTTCAAACGCATGCAAAAGTGTATTGATCATCATGGAGAATATTTTGAAAAACAATAAAACCAATTTCGATCCTACATATTTGTTTTTTCATTATTAGGCCAGAAATATAAATAGCAACCCTCGTATAATGTAATGTTTAAAGCTCAATTATTTTTATTTAATAAATATGTATCAGCCACATGTAACTGAATTTTATCTACATAATATTAAAGCCATAAGATTTCAAAGCAACTGAAAACTATTTGCATTATACATGCAAATAAATATATCAATAAAATAAAAAAAGGTAGAAATCAAATCTCTATTGCAAATTTTTAAAATAAGAGAATAGACATTAATAATTGCAATTTCTATTGTGAGTATTCCAAATAATTAAATAGGAATCATTATTATACAAACTTTTGCAAATTGATACCACAACTGTGTTTTATACAACTGCTACAATATCTCGGTAAACTTGAATTATGTGAGTCTATGACATGTTATCTTTACAAGAACATGCATCTATATTAATAAAATCAGAGTTTTGTCTGTAAATTTGTCGGAATCGAAAAATTTTGCGATATCTTCACGTTTCACACCCCATGAAAGCCGAAAATGACTTCAGAAAATTTTGCCTGTGTGTGTGTGTGTGTGTGTGTGTCTGTGTGTGTGTCATCGTGTCCGAATGTCGCTTTTTTTGTCCGGGCATCACTTGAGAACGGCTGGACGGAATTCAACGGCGCTTGGCAGGAATTTAGGTCTTCACCCAACTTAAAATTATATCTATCAACTTTTCAGAAATTCCCCCCGTTCCCCCCCCCCTATGGGGTAAAAGACTAAAACACGTTGAAATTATATTATTATTTTTACATCCAACTTGAAATTATATCTATAGAAATTTTCAAAATTATGATTAGTGTTTAAATTGTGTGTAAAAAACGCGCCATAAATATTTTTTTACTAAAATGCTTTGAATGAAAAAATAAAATATAAAAATAAATTTTTAAGTTAAAGACTTTTGTATTCGCGTGATTTTCACTACAAATTATGAAAACATTGAAATGAAGTGTTGCCATCTAAGTTTCATACTTTAGTTAATTTTATAAAATCTAATTGTCGTATCGAAAAACTGTTTACACCCCAGGATTAAGAAAAATCACCTCTTTCATTTGGTACTGAATTTGTAATGATAGGTCTGATATTTCTAATTTGTTTTTCCCTTTATCCGTTTCTCCGTTGCCACTTAAATTTCATACTTTAGTTATTTTTTAAAAATCTAATTGTCGCATCGAAAAACTGTTTGAACCCCTGGATTCAGCAAAATCACCCCTTTCATTCGGTATCAAATTTATAAATATAGGTCTGATATTTCTAATTTATTTTACCCTTTTTCCGTTTTCAACCCAGATTCGATATGGAACAGCTTTAGTATTGGATCCCTTTGGCAAAATTTGAAATTCAATACCGAAGTAGCTCGGACATTTCTCGCCAAGATCTTTAATTGCACAATTGAGATAGCCAATTCAGTTCATCGCAAAAATGGCTTAAAATATTTAAAGTCACCAAAGGGTTCCGATACGTAAGCTGTGCTTTTTGTATTTATTTATTTATAATACTGTCTATTAAAGACTTCTGTGGTCACGAAATTTGGTGTGTAAATTGTTTGTATGCATCCGGCACTTATTGTAACTGCATTTCACGAAATTCGAAATCCCCCCTCCCCTTCTCGGAGTCGGAGGGCAATCAACATGTGTAAAAACATGTTTTTCCGTTTGTATTAGCTTTGAATTATCTTAGAATGGCGAATTTTAGTGTGTGTATATTGATTAAGTGTACGCATTATGTACATTAGTGGGATTTTGCAAAACTTCGAACTCACCTTCTGAGGGTGGGGAAGTAAGAAGTGGGTAAGTTGTGCCAAAGACAGTGGGAAATCAGACTCCTCACGTTGCGAGCGAGAAAACCTCTACCAATCACAGCGAGAACTTAGCTTATTAATAAAGATATGGCATTTTGACAAATCATTTAAGTTTAACGTCCAGCGAAGCGGGCAAAGCCTGCTAGTTGTTAATAAAACTGTACTATCATACTAAAAATAATATTGCTGCAACCATTTAAAAATATTGAATGATAAACTGATTTTGGAATGCCCCACCTCCTGGTGAGTATTATAGATTCATTAAAGTTAATTTTTATGATTTGGAAAAAAAAAAAAAAAAAACGTAACTTTATGCATATTACCAGAACAAAAATGAAAGCATACAAGTCACTAGGTTAAGACAGTTGTAATAAATCACTGGTACATTTCTGTTATCATGATTAGATTCAGATATTGCCAAATCATCAGCATTTGGTAAAAATTCTAAGCATAAAAATAAACATCAAAATATTTACAGTATAATTAAATGGAAGAAAAATTCAAGGAAAAAGAAATAAATGTAACAGATAAGAAAAATTAAGTATTTTCATTAGTAATTAAATAGCTTTCCAATGAGATGAAAAAAGAAATCAATAATATTTAATATTTATGCGGATGTTTTAAAAGTCTAAAAACAAAACAACTTTATTTAATCCTTTTTGACAAATTTAACAAAACATTGACAAGTTTAGTAAAACAGTTGGTGAAAAATCCAATACCAATAACAGAAAAATGCTAAGTTATCTCATAATAGAAACAAAGCAGTGCTCATGTTGTACCCATATAATTAGAGATTAGACCCCTTACCATATAAAAAATTCTTCACAAAGTCAACACATTTTTTCATTCAAAATTACCAACATTTCTCAGAAAGTTTATTACAATAATAGGCTGGCCACTAATCGGGGAATCATGGAAAAGTCAGGAAACTTTCGCAAATTTTGTGGAAAGGGACCATTTTACAAGCTCATTATTGTAAATCACTAAATTTTTTGCTAATGTAGTGGGATTTTCGAAGGAAATAAACAGCACTGGGAAAATACTGAAAAATGATCAGGGAATTTGGAAAAGTTCTAATACTAACTACCCTGAATAACAAATTTGGACATTACTCTGCAGTTTATAGCTTGCAGGAAAATTGATACACTTGGTTATATATACTAATAATACAATTCAATGGGATAAAATAGAAGCATATATGTGAATGCTAGAATTACCTTATTTAGATAAATCAAACTTACAATGAAACTATAGTTATACAGTGAAACCCCAATCTATCGTTTCCACATCCATCGTTTTCCCGCATTGATCTTTTTTTTCTATGGTCTCTGCACAAACTGTATTTAAATAATGTTAACAGAACCCGCATACATCATTCTTCAAAAAGTCATTTTCCCGCATTCATCATTGTGAAATTTTTCTTCTGAGCGAAATGAAATTGAAAATCAAGCGATTCCATATGGCACTCAAATTGGAATTACTTCTTTTATCCTAAAATAATTCTTTTCCTCCTTCACAGAGGATCAAAATTGCAATGGCATATCTCCGGACCATCCTCAAAAGAGAGTTCCAGACCATCGCCATTTGCTCATATTGTAGCACTAGTGCGATGTAAAACCCAACCAACCTCAATTACTCAACCTTATGTTGTTTTCAATGAAGAACAGGGATTGTGGAGATATTGTAACATGTGTCTATGAATTACTGAATACGGATTGTGTGTAGTTACTTGGAAAATAAGTTATTCTATTTTGTATAAAGAGGAGAATGGATGCATCCAGTATGGCTAGCTACTATATTTTCACTTTCCTGAGGCTGAGCCTATGCCAGTGTCAAGTGTGTCTGATGTAATTGCGGCATTTGAAAATGCATGAAATTACAGAAAGGACCAGAAAATGTTGTAAATCTGGAAAATTCCTGTTTAATTTTAAAATTGAACAAAAAATCCAACATAAAATTACTGATTTTTAAAAATAAACATCATTTAATGTTCTACAACTTTGGTTTATTTCTTTGACAGTTTGGAGAGTAACAAATTAGTTTTTATTAGTAGTATATGATATATATTGCATGTATTATTTCATAAATATTGTTTTATTCGTGTTTTGACTTTAATTCGCATTCATCATTTTCCCGCTTTCATCGTTTTTTTTTTTTCACGCACCCCATGAAAAACACGATAGATTGAGGTTCTACTGTACAAGTTTCTATAGATGCTCTATATGTGTCCCTCAGGTGACACAGCACAGTAAATATTTATGCAGCAGGGATAGAAATTAGAATGTGATAATCAGACATCAATAGCATGTAATTATTTTTTCTTAGTTTCCAAAATGATCTACTCGTATGTAATTTTTAAATTTTTTAATGGGATCATAACGGGATAAAACTTAGTTTTTTTTATTATTTACTTAAACAAAATAAACACAAAAGTTAAAATATGAATACATTTATGTTTTTTTAAATATTAAAAACTTACTTAAAACAGAATAAACAGTAGAAAAAAAACTTTTTAATTATCGGCTGATCAACTGATTTTTAAATTCAGTCGAATTCCAAGTATTACATCTTCAATGAGAGCTACCAGAAAATATTCATTTAAACTTTTTTATTTTATTTATTTATTGGTTGTTTTAATTATCAATTTGTACTTTCAGCTTTTTGAAGCCCAAATTTGATTTAAATTAATTCAGTATTTCAGAAATTATTATGCTAACAAACTTTTGATTATATATAGATGAACTGAGTGATTACAATAGGTAGAGAAAAGTAAAAGAAAGAAAAAAAATTAGTAGTATTTTTATTATTATTATTTTTTTTTTTTTTTACAGCATTTATATACTTGCTGTTTTTTATTCAGCTTATGTATATACGTGTTTAAACTGATTATGTAAAGCCGCTATCAAACGAAGAACCATACGATAGTCTTTAGCACAAAATACCTCATAAACAGGTTTTTCATGAGGGAAACAATCCAAATATGCCGTTTGATACAAATTGCCAAACGTGTGTTCGTCAATCATACATTTTCGACTGTTTAAATCACATATGGTAGTCTTTAGAATAAAATCCTCCAATCAGAGAATCACGATTACAGAACACCCTCTATTCTTTTCCCTTTTAAACATCCTTGGGGGGGGGGGAATAATAGCCAAATATTGGGTCCGTTGTTTACATTTCAGGATTTCGTTCTTCTGTTTATGCTTATAAACAACCCTACTGAAGTCGTTTGGTCGCTTTTGAGCGGAAATATCTTATATTTTAGAATATATCGTCTTCCATCTGATAGCACCTTTAGATTTTTTTTAAGATAATAAAAAACAAGCATTTTGTAAATTATAAAGAAAAAAAAATTATGACAATTTTTTTTCTATATATAAGGCAATAAAAATGACGACTGGATGAAATTTTTTGGTCATCATACTTAAATCTCTAGATGCAAAATATGCCTAACGACTGCTAATTTTGAACCCTGCAAAGTCCTGGAGAAATGGAGGCACAAACACTTTGTGTTTAACGTAACTCCACATGAAAAATAAATCACAAGGGTTTAGATCAGGGAATCTGGTCTTAGTGGACAACAAAACATTGGCATGTCATTTGATCCAGCATGGCTAATCTTTTTCTATGCAATTGGCCGCATAATTTTGATTAACAGTGCTTTTAGCAGCATTTCGTAGCTGGAAGATTTTTTTGCGGTTGCCTGATAAAACTTTTTGTAGTTTTAGAATTAATTTGTTTTGGCTAAATAAATCAAGTACAGAATTTATACTATGCTATTCTTTTAGTCTCATTCATGAAACATTCTATATTTTTTTAAGTGATGAAATGTACTGTTATATGAAACTTTCAAAATCTTTGCGCATTTCAACAGATAGACTTTCGATTACTAGATGTTACTTTTTAGTGTAGATTCATTACATTAGTTGTCTGTTTCATTAGGTTAATTCTATGTCTTCTGATTACATTATCTTCAAAAAGTGCATATAATCCAGGTAATAGTGGGTAATGGAAGTTGTATGGTTGTTTCACAACAGATTTTTTACTTTTCCTTACCATGCTGGAGAAAATATTGTTTTGGGGTCAAATTTTCAAAATTGATCTATATTATATTACAAGTTTTGAGGCTCCCTGAATTTGAAAATCATTTTTTAGCGGTTGGACTGTGTCGGTGTCTGAGTGTTTGTGTGTGTGTGTGTGTGTGTTATCAGCATATCTCAAAATCAAACAGTAGCAGGAAGTCCAAACTTGGTATTCTAAATATGTATCATACAGGGATGCCATATTAAATTTTTCATTGAGATCAAGCAAATAATTTGTGTGGGATATCCAAGAGAATTCAAATACTATTGGTGAAATTTCTGGTAGGTACATTTAAATATCTATAGGCTGTTCCGAACAAAATGAAATTAACATATAATTTTTATGTGCATAAAAGCATGTTTCGGGTTGAATATGGCATGAAAATCATTCCAACATTCATTTACAGAGATGCCCAGAAATATTTGGATATATTGCAGTTATAGGTGGTTGGTTGGTTGGGTTTAACGTTGCACTAGTACTTTGCAATGAGTAATTGGCGATGGTCAGGGACACACCCTTAAGGACTGTCTGGAGATAGGCCATCACAATTTTGATCCTCCACGGAGTTATAGATGGTTTGTTAGTGGGATTTAACATCACACCGGTACTGCACAATAGGTAATTGGTGCCGAACTGGGACGCACCTTTTAGGATGGTTCGTTAGGATGGTTCAAACCTCTGACTCGTGTTACCGCTGCCTGTGGCAGCGGCACCGTGTAGCAGGCATGCTACGCACGCGCTGCAAAATCCACTTTCCTCCACCAGGGAGCGCAGTAGGTTGTACACGAACATCACCAATCGCCTTGAATTTCCAAGACCTTTCAAATAAGGTGTCACATGGTGGTGTCAACTTCAAAATCCTTTAGTTACACTTTCCATCGCCAGGGGGCGCAGCGTATTCTATACATAAACACCAACGGTCAGAAAATATCAAGACCTTTAAAATAAGTTGTAACATGATAGGGTCTACTGCAAAATCACCTAGTTCCATTTTTAACCACCAGGGGGCGCACTATATTGTATACAAACATCCCCAATCAGCATGAAATTTCAAGACCTCTATCAACAATCGCCTTGAATTTCCGAGACCTTTCAAATAAAGTGTCACATGGTGGTGTCAACTGCAAAATCCTTTAGTTGCACTTTCCACCACCAGGGGGCACAGTGTGTTCTGTACGAAGATCACCAACCGTCAGGAAATACCAAGACCTTTAAAATAAGGTGCAACATGATATGGTCTACAGCAAAATCACTTAGTTCCATTTTTCACCACCAGGGGTCGCACTATGCTGTATACAAACATCCCCAATCGACATGAAATTTCAAGACCTTTAAAATGAGGTGCTACATGTGTAGGTCTAGAACGGATTTCCCTCTCAAACTAATTTCCCCCCTTTCCCCTCCCCTCCAAATCTATCTCTCCCCCTTTTTCCCCCCTTTAAAATCGAAAATTCCAAATTCGCAGATATTGATTTTTTCGTATTCGACTCTAGTCCCCATATGTACAATTTCTTCACCGTGAAGTAATTTGAAGCTTAGTTAAGCTCGTAAACGTGTTTTTAACCCAAACGGGTGGGAAACGGTTTCCCACCCGTTTCCCCCCCGGGGGGAAGGCACCGTTCGACTTTTTTTTTTTTCTCTTCTCATAGCACATCTACAGACCAAGACCTTTTTTTAGACACCTCAACCAAATTTTTACACCAAGTAGTTCTCTCAATATAGTGGAGACAGACAAAATCATGTTTCAAATTAATATATAGATTGATGCAAGTACTTAACTAAAATTTAAAGCTGATTGTTTGCTATAATCACGCGTTTTGAAGTCCCTTTGGTGTTTGGGAGTACGGCCGATTGACAGTACTAGCATCCTAGACCTAAGGGGGAATGCCCTCCGTGAAGATCTTTCAAGGGGTCCTCCGTATATATGCAAGTTTCGGAGAAAACCACGGAAAACTCCGAACGGCCAGGCCGACGAGCGCGACCGGGGATCGAACTTGGCACCTCACGTCTACTAGCTTTAAGCGCAGTAACGCTCGACCTACCTGAAGTCTCTTTAGTACGAAAATCAAGATTTTTTTTTTTTCTTTTAATTTTATATGAATCGATTTTTTTTTTTTTTTTTTTCAATTTGATTATACCTCTTTTTAAATTTACATTCATTTTTAAAATAAACATACACCCAATATATCTATTATAAAAAAAAAAAAAAAAAAAAAAACTTTTGAAATGGGAATATTTTGAAACGTTTTTTATTAATTTTAAATGTTCTTTTAGAGTGCATATTATTGAGGGGGGGGGGGAGTTTTTTATAACTTTTTTTTCTCCCCTCTTATATTTCGGTAGAGGCCTTATTAGTACTCGGGGTAAAACTATTACGAACCGTTGCGAGTGAAGATTTTTTACGCTCATCATAATACGTTTCAAAATTCGATCTGTCAAATTTTATATTCCTAATAGATCTAATAAATCTCTGTACTTGCTCTTATACTGTACTCATCCCTACTCATATACAACTAGTTTACTTACTTACATTTTATATGACACATATATAAACTTACCATGCATGCATCTTCATATTTATATACGTACATTAATTTTCCGCATTTTAGTATTCCATAACCATAGCATACAAACTTACAATGTAGTGGTGGTGCGTTGAATGGGTTAAGCACGACTTAATACACGTGGGTTCTAGACCTGCAGGGTTTTTTTTAAAGGGGGGTTCTAGACCGTATTTACACGAATTTGGGGGGGGGGGGGAACATTGAAAACTCCGAATGGATGAGTCTATAAGCGCTTCCTGGGATCGAACCCGGCACTTCCCATTTACCAACTTTGAGAGCAAAAGCTTTCGATCACTTTTGGAGTCGAACTTACAATGTTTATAGCATACAACATATTTACAACACATACATGCATTTAATAAATGATAATAGCTATCACTTTAATGCCAATGAAAAATCTTCCTCCCCCCCCCCCCCCCCAATAATCAAAAGTTATAGCTACGCTAGCACTATAATTGGAACTGTTTTTTAAATGAATTTTTCATTAATTGAAACCATTAAAGTACTAAATAAGAGCCTTGTTTTGGGTCAATTAAAAAACATCCTTTTAAATGGTTCTGTAAATATTAATGCTAAATATTAATGGAGTAATGATGAAACTAGAGGCGGATTCATTTCTGTATTCAGAGATTGAAGGGGAGTATATTACATCAGACCGAGAGTAAGGGAGCAAAAACCCAAATAAGTTTTTTTTTTTTTTTCCCTTTAAAGAAAAAAAAGAAAAAAGTGTTAAAATATGTTTTTCTACTAAAGGCTTTATTAATTTTTGGAAAGAATTTTTTTCGGAAAAAAGAGAGAGGAGGGGAAGGACAAAATGCTAACTGATCTATAATTATATTCTTCCCAACAACACCTTTAGCGCAGTTCTGAATAGCTCTGTTGAAAATTCCTTATTTTCTGACATTATATTAACGTTATTTCAGATGTATAAATAACATAAAATATTTTAATTAACGTAATGTCCTACGATTTCACACACCATCAGCAATTTTTATGCAATAGTATTGAAATTCAAAGTAGAAACTAATTCGTACGATTTTGTAAATAGTTGTTTTAAACAATTTTGTTTCTTAACATGCATAAAATTCCTTACATTAAAAGAAAGAGAGAGAAATAAAAGGCATATTTTAATATGAACAAGCAAAATATACGAATTTTCAAAAAAAAAAAAAAAAAAAAATTATTTTATTTATTTATAAAATAAAAATTTTATTTGTGAAATAATTTTGTCATTTTCCTATTCTAGAATTAATACGTGATTTTATAAATTAAATATATATATATATATATATATAAATATGATAGATCTCATAATAAAATTTAACCTTAAAATTTTAGCATTTAATAGATACATGTTAATACTAACACAACAAAAATAAAACTGATTGTAACACAGTACAAAAACTAACACAGAAATGTTGCGATTCATATTTAGATCCATTAAGAGACAAAACCAATTTAAATTACTTACGCCCACATGAGTAAAAAAGACCATTAAACATATTGACGGAGAAAACTGATGAAAAATCTCATTAAATGTATTAAAAGTGATTCAATATATATATATATATATATATATATATATCCAAGTTTTTCTATATTTATTAACTAGAAATATTGTTTTAAAAAATCTAAGTTTTTGCACATGTATTAACTAAAACTATTGCTAAAAAAAAATCTAAGTTTTTTTTATATTTATTAATTAAAAATATTCTATAAGAAAATCTAATTCTTTCGATATTTGTTAACTAGAAATATTGTTTAAAAAAAATAAATAAATAAATAAATAAAATAAATAATAATAATAAACTAAGTTTTTCGACATTAACTAAAACTATTGTTGCCTGACGTTCAAACGCGCGAATACGCGGGCAAGCCTAGGCATGCTTCATGTTTGCTTCATGCTTCATTCCTCCCCATCACAAATCAAATCTCTCTCAGTCTTCGGTTTTGTATTAGTTTTGTGATATCAATATCATTGATTCAGCTGAAGTTTTTGACAGGATCTAATATTTCGTTGAATTTAAATTGTGTTAATTATATAAGAATTTATTTCTGTTATTGTTAGGATTGATATTTATTTTGCCATATCAGGTAATTTTTAAAAATATATTTAGTAAATTTTCCAGTTTATATGAGCACAGATGTGTTTAAAAAATTTGCTGTATATATTGGAAAAATATAATTAACGATATGCCTTTGAATTTTTGCTCTTTATAAATCTTATACTTTTCTACTTTTTGGGGGTATATTTGTAAATTTGTTTAAAAATATATATATTTAGCAAAGAATTCTTAAATATGTAATTTCATGTAATTTTTTAAATTTCAATCAACCTAATCTGGAAATTAACGCTTATACTGATCGCCTTTATAATAAAAATATTTAAATCTATTTTTAAATACTATTTAAACCATTCGTGAATTCTTTTATGACATTTAAAGTATTTAAAATGATTTCAGCAAAGAAAAGCGTTCATATTCGAATGTTTAAAGATCATGCTGATTGTAATATATATAAAAACTTTATTAAATCAAGATTTCTGAAAAAAAATAAATAAATAAATAAAAGAAAGAAAGAAAGACAAAATTATTTTTACGGCTTTAAAACAAAATTACTGTATTATTCTATTAAAATGAATTTTTAAGCAAATAAGTTATTAAATAAACATAAATAAATCTAAAATTTGTTTTAAAGTCTATTTTATGTGCTGTTATAGTATGATGCATTGTACATTATTCTGAAATTTAAAAATAGGAAATTCTTGAAATATTTTTGCATTTAAAAATCCGTGTTTATTGCGATTTTCAAAATGAAAAATAACTTTAATGCTTTGCAGGTTTAGCAATTTTGACATAACTGTTTAAGGAATGTGTTGGTGTTATGGCTAAGGCCAGTTGAGTTTACACGAGGGTCCTAGGCCTGGGTTAAAGATTAAAGAAATAAAAACTATGCAATCTTCATATGATTTATTATGTATATATATTATTTAATCCTTGTATTCATAAAAATAAATAGATGAATGAATGAAGAACTCAAAATGGTTTCAAATTTTAACTACGCCAGTTTTTTAATAATAAATACATAACAGAAAAAAGATATATCAAATATTCAAAGGACTTATTATCGAGAATTAAAATCTTTTAGTTCAGTATAATCATAGTATATATAATTTATCAACCGAACTAAATAAAGTCTTCTAAAGACTAAAGAGATATACTCCAATTTCATACAATAATTCATTTTAAATTTTATATTTCGGCTATTAAAAACATTCCCTTGCATAAAAGTGATTTAAAACTTGTTCGCGCAATGAGTTCGCATTTTTCATTTCAGGGCGATCAAACTGGTTGCTGAGCGGTTTTGCTCTCAAAACTTAGTACACGGGAAGTGATTCGATCCCGGGTCACGCTCTTTGATCTAGGATTTTTTCGTGACTTTCTCTGAAACTTGCGGAAATACAGGCCATGACCTCTTAGAAAGACTCCATAGAAAATACTCTCCCAAGACCTAGGACCCTCGTGTAGTCAATCGGCCTTAATCCTTACACCACACCACTGCATATTTTAATCATTAATTTATTTTTTTCAACGAAAAGAAGAAAAAAATGTCAAGGAGTAATATGTTGTAAGTGACATATAGATCTTAAAGTTCTGGAATTATATATATATCCCGTCTATTTAAAGAAAAACGCATGTTTACGAATTTTCTTCACTGTATTTTAATATAATATTCTCCATTAAACAATATTATTACCATTGATATCTTTTATTTTACATCATGAATGCTTTTATACACATATATCACATTTTTAAAAAATTAATTTAAAAATAAATGACAGTCAACTCACATATTGAAATAATATAGCGAAATGCGGTCTTTATTATGAAATGACTGTTGTCTTAAGTTTCACTTAGTAATTTAGTTTTTAAAGATCAATTAATTGAGATAATTTTGAAATAAAAATGGGATTTTATTATGTTGAAACAATTGCTGTAACCGAAAGCCATTGTAGTGTATTTTAAAGCATTATAATTATAATACGATTGAAAATTGAATGCTGTGGGGAAAAACAAAAACAAAAAAAAAAAACACCAATTACTGCTAGAAGCGAATGATATGATTTAATGTTATGATATAAATGTTGTAATTATTTATTAAAACATATCCTTTATTAAAAACGCATGTATCGCATTTACAATAATTTTTCGGGAACATATACGGAAGAATTCAGAGATATGATATATTAAACACTTACTTGTTAATAAATTAAAAACTTTTAATTGCTAAAACTAAAAAAAAAAAAAAAAAAAAAAACTAATATGTTGTGGCGTGGCAATTAGAAGACTTATTTTCCTATTCAAATTCGAGGAGATATTTTTTTTCTTTTTCTTTTCCCCGTTAAAAATCTATTTGAAAAAAAAAAAAAAAAAAAAAAGACAACTTTGTTTTAAATTATCACAGATCTATGGTTGAACCATTCGTTTTAAAGGTATTCACGAATTCTTTTGAAAGATACCTATGTGGAAAATTTACAGCCCCCCCCCCCCCACCCCATGCGGGGTGCTGTAAATTTTGGATTTTTTTTTCTTTTTTTCCCTCTAGTTTACAACTACTATTGTCAAGAATTCGACACAATCTTTTAATAAAATAACTCTCATTATGTACATTTATACGTAATCTTCTCTAAAACTGTCATGTTAAAAATTCTGAAAAAAAAAAAAAAAAAAAAAAAAAAAAAGGGGGGGGGGGATAATAGCACCACCTGCTGAGCGATTGATCACCAAATGTAATCATTCCCACTTTATGTCTAGTCCAACTAAATACGAAGTGTGGTTACTTTTCGTTCATTGGTTCGAGAGATACAGCCTCCACACAGACAGGCAGACATTTTCTAAAGATGGGCAAATTGTACATATATATATAAGAAAGTAAGAAACAAAACGAAGAAGAAGATACATATAAAGAAATAAAATAACCACAATAATATTTAAACATCATAAAATGCAGCAGGTATTTTGCTTTTTATGGTGTTTAAATTAAAAAAAAATAACTTATTATTTTTAAACACCAGGCGCCCCGCCAGTGGCCAAGCTTTTCTGTGCTCAAAGCTGATAGACGGGAAGTGCCTGGTTTGATCCCAGATTGCGCTCGTCGACCTAGCCTTTCAGAGTTTTCCGGGGGTTTCTACGAAACTCGTGTAAATATTGGCTAGGACCTCTTGGAAAGACCTTCACGGAGGGCATGTACCTTAGGCCCAGGTCCCTAGTGCAGACAATTTACCTTAACCAGAACACCAACACCATCAACATTAGTTCTGTGGTGCAATTTTATTATGAACACTTGTTTAAATTAGGGGTAAACGATGTTAATTATTTCAAACGCATCAAAATTAATACATGTTGTTGAAATTTATATCATGAAAAACAGTGTGCTTCATTTTTATTGTTATGTTATTGATTCACACAAAAAGTTATTACTGTCTACCGAAGTAATTGTAAAATGTAAAATTTTAATAATGAAGTATATAATTTCACCTCGTCGGATAGTTAATTATTATTATTATTATTACTTGCATTTTACACTGCTGTTTATTAAATATATTGACAAATGAAGTGTTCAAGAAATGTTGGAGACTTAGCCCTTTGAGACCACGACTGTACAATAATTGTTCAATTAAACATTAACTTATACATTTCTGCTTTTTAGAATTAACTGTGTAATAAACGCCAAAAATGAGCGATTGTGCAAGTTTCCTTAAACTCAATACTAACTTTTCCTTTTCTTTTTTTTTTTTTTTCTAAGAAATTATTGTAAACTATAAAAATTAGTTTTATTTAACGATGAAAATTTTTTCATTTGTAAAGGATTAAAAATCGACTCATAGCAAATCATGCCTTTATCTGAAATATTTGTTCCTTTTAAATTGTAGTTGCATATAATTCTTAAAAGAATAATAAACATAACAAAACTTTTTTTGTAAATTACCGTTTTAAAATTATGAAATTCCACATACTTATGCCTTAAAATGTATGCCCTTATAATATAATGATATTAATTGTATTAAAATTTCTTTAACTTCAAAACTATTTAAATCAAAAGAGTAAATTTTTAAATTTAAAATTTTTTTGAAATTTTTTTAAAAAGATCTATTTTTGCTCATTTTTAATTTTTCTTCTTCAGTTTCACATTAATATTGTTCAAATGTATACTATTCTGAACATATTTGTGTATTGTTTTGTGGTTCCATTGATAAAATAATTTATAAGAAATATTTTTAATGTTTGTACGGGGAAAATTCGTGGGAATTTAAAGTTTTATTTCAGGAAGAACTTAAAGTCAAAATTAAGTCAAAAGTTAAAATGCATGCTTGAATGTCTGTAAGGAGTTTTGGCTCTAATTTTTATAGGACTTAATCTTAAATTAACTCGCAGGCAGCATTTTAAGATATGAAATTCTGGGGATAAGTTATCTAAGCGATATTATTATACTGATCTATAAAGATTATTTTTCAAGATCTATGAATTTTTTATTTTATTGAATTCAACATATTTTACAGATAACTTTCTGAAATATGAACATATTTTATTCGTAGAAATTCTGTTAAGTTAAATTTCCTCTGCCCCCTTAAATAGGGTGTATGAAAAATAAGGGCGAAAAATACAGACACAAGTGCAAATTGCGCTTATTTTTCAACTTTCCAGTTCATCTTCATCATTCAACACCGGTATTTTGGTTGTTATTCTGCAATTATGTATATAAAAGAGAAAACAATACCTTTCCCATTAACAAGAAATTTAAAATTCCATTGTGATCAAAACAAGTTTAGAGTACCTGGAGTAATAATTTTCACCTGATATGCCGTGGAAGAATCTCAAGGTAAACCACAAAAATTTTCACCGATTTCTATCAGAGATTTATTTATTTACTTATTTATTTTATTTTTTTCAAAGTTTAAATTTTTTAAACTACTGGTTCTGAGGATCAGGTCACATCTGTATTACTTAACAGCTATTTTCTGTTATATTTTCTTCTCTTTCTCTCTATATAAAATATGTGTATCGACAAATATTAGCATGTACTGTTAAGATGTCAATACTGTTTAATATACTGTTATCGATAATTTGATAACATTGTCCGACACTCGCACTGATGGTGGTTTTTTTGCGAAAAACCTTCACATAGGAAGAGTATATTTTTGCTTTTCAAATAGAATATTTTTGTAAATTAAATTATTTATTTATTTTTTTACTTTCTCTTAGCCACATATGTGGTAAAGGAAGTTTTTTTTTTTTTTTTTTTTTTTTTTTGGGGGGGGGGGGGGGTCAATTTTTTGAAATCGAGTTTTTGTTGTATTTACACGTTTTGAGGTCTCCTGAATCCAAAAATCAAGTTTTTAGTGGTTGGTCTGTGTGTGTGTCTGTTATCAGCATATCTCAAGCACAAATAATAGCAGGAAGTCCAAACTCGATAGTTTATACCTGTACTGTATCATATAGTGATGCTCCCCAAAATTTTTCGTTGAGATCAGGCAAATGGTTGGTGTGCAGGGCCATCCAAGAGAATTCAAATACATTACATCTGTGGGGGGAATTTCTGGTAAGTACGGTGTAACATCTACAGGCTGCCCTAAACAAAATGAAATGAACATATTTTTTTCATATGCATAAAAGCCTATTTTGTGCAGATTGTGGTATAGAAATTACAGGGTTACCCATAGTATTTGGAATGTTGAGGCTATACTTGGAGATAGTTGGAAGTGTATTTCATTTTGCGTTGGGTATTTTTCTTATAAGACTTAATTTAAGTGCACAATGTGGTGTGCATATAATTTATACAGAATATACAGGACTACTCAAAATTAAGCTAAACATTCATTTCTATTGAATGTAATTGATGGAAGTGTTTTGTTACATTTTACTGTGTCAACGAACACTACTCAGAAAGGAAAATTAATTTCTAAAAAGAAGAAAAATTCACAAAGAAAAATTCTTCATCATTATGGCCTATGGGCTCAAATTTTTTAAATTGCGATAACGTCTTAATACTTTATTCGATTGAGCTGAAAATTTATACACATGTTATAAGTCACCGTCGTACGAACTGTATAGATTTTGATGAATCTAGCAGATTTAGTTTTTTTTTTTTTTTTTTTTTTACTGGGACGCAAAGAAAAATTCTTTATTTTGAGCTCAAATTTTTTAAAATGTGATTGTGTCTAAATGTCTTATTTCATTAAGCTGAAAATTTATACGCATATTATAGGTCACCATTAAACAAACTGCATAGATTTTGGTCAGTCTAGCACTTATAATTTTTGTTACAGGTACACAACAGAAAATTCTTTATCATTATACCCTAAGGGAGCAAATTTTCGTGTGATAGCGTCTGAACGCTTTATTCGATTGATCTAAAAATGTAACATACATGATATATATCATTGTCACACGAACTGTATGAATTTTGGAGAATTTAGCATGTATAGTTTTTACAGGTGCATAAAAAAATATTCTTTGTTATTGTGGCTTATGGGCTCAAATTATTTAACGTGCAATAGCGATTAAATGCCTCATTCGACTGAGCTGAAAATTTATATACATGTTATAGATCACCGAAACACGCACATTATGAATTCTGGAGAATCTAGAACTAATAGATTTTACAGTGACACAAAGAAAAGTTATTTTTCATTGTGGCTTATGGATTCAAATTATTTAAAATACTATAACGTCTAAACGCCTCATCCGAATGAGCCGAAAATTTATATACATGTTATAGGTTACCATCAAACGAACTGGACGGATTTTGGTGAATCTAGCACGTACAGATTTTTACAGGGACACAACGAAATTTTTTTTATCATTAGGCCCTATGGGCTCAAATTCTTTAAAGTATGACAACGTCTAAATGCCCTATCTATGCAATTGAACTAAAAATTTATGTACAGTCGGGGGAAAAAAAAAAACGCAACACTCAACGTAACTTCGTTGCTAATCGATGTAGAAAAATGTAATAGGTATCATTCGACGGGGAATTGTGAGTAGTTTCAGAAAATGAACTGAAATTTTGAATTAGGGGTCGTCTACATATTAAAACGTGCACCAACTTTGATTTTTTCAATGGTAATGCCCCATTTTTATTTTATATTTGAATTCCTGGAATCGCGACAACGCGAAAAAGTATATTGGTTGTATATTTTACTTATTTTTTTCACAGAGTTATAAGCGTTCAAAGTTTGAAGGTGCTAATGTTAAATTCATATTTCAAACTTTTATTAATATCTTCACAAAAAGTAACTTGATCGATATAATTTCTTTTTTACGAGATACAGTGAAGAAACCCAAACATAATCCATCATTACTTTTGATTCTGAAAAATATTTTTAATTCTGAAAAATATTAATAAATTCATATTCATAAAAATTATGAATTATGACCCATATTAATTTTTGCATAAAATGAATCCTAATGCTGAAAAATATGGGTGTGCAAATTTGCAGCTCATTCCAGTTATTAGTTTTCGAGATATAAATAAATCTTTCTTTTGGAGTGGTTTAGGGGGCCGTCTCTTATAAAGTTTTGCATGAGATAACGAATCAAATCTTTAAAAATAACAAAGAAAATTAAACAAAATATTTTTATTTTTTATTTACGGGTCAAATTATATAACAACAACGTCAAACGCAAAGAAATGAAACAAAAATGATGATTTTTAGACATTAGTGTTAGCATCAAGAATTCCTGTTTTCTAAAGAAGACCAGCCCCGCCTTCATCGTTCTTCAAAATAAAACAATACAGAAAAAAAAGTAAATGTGACATTGAGTATTCGTGTTAAACACCTTATTTTATGTTGACAAAAATACGCTTAAGTGGTATTTACTTCATCGATTAATTGGTGATAAATTTTGAATCTTTTAAACGAACACTAGAAGAAAAAAAAAATAACTAAATAGGCGGGGTTTACTGTTTTAAATAGAAAAATAGGTTTAATGTGAAATTGTCAAATATAAATAACGAATGGAATTGGAATGCAAGACAGACTTGTAAACTCGTTTCTTAACTACCGTCATAATTTAAAAAAGCTTAATCATTTGCTTCATGTATTGCTTTATTTTATTTTATTTATTTACTTATTTATTTATTTTATAGGGGGGAGGAATATTATTTTAAGGACACTTTAGTCTTTAAAATTTTATTAATATATTTTAACTTTATACATTTTTAAAAACATACTTTAACTTTTATAAATATATTTTAACACTTTTTGCGACCGCAGGATTTTGTCTTTTTGACAGTAAGACCCGCCTACTGGGATTATACTCTCAAAATATAATATTTTAGAACAAATTTTCTGTATTCACGATTTTATTACAAATGGATATACATTATGATTACTATATTCTTTCTAATCAATATATTTCTATCCGTAGTATATTTTATTGCAAAAATATGAACACTGGGTACACACTTAAGAAATATGTAACACACAAATTACGAAAGAAACGCCCACTGACAGAGTTAGAGATTTTCAAATGGCGTGAATCTACGTCAGCAGTCGAGAAAGCATTAATTAAGAAAATATATTTTCATAGAAATTATAAAACGAATCGTACAGTTCCAAAGAGTTCAACTGACCAAAAACTGGTAAGTGCGATTAAAATTGTTTAATATTTACTTCATGAACCCTTACAATAATTTATCCGAAAAGATTTAGTTGATGCGTTGTTGTATATATTATTTCATTTCGTCTATTATGTTACCTACGATCCTACGAAAGAAAATTTAAGCTTTATTCGTGATCAGTACAGCTATAATAGACACTTTTACTTGAAAAATATTGCACTTTTTTCAAAGAGTACTGTACGGACTAATCGCAAGTATAATGTATTTAAATAGACCTAAAATTATCTAAAAACTACTGAAGTATATACAAATCTAAAAAATTGAATTCAGAATAATTAAGAAACTAGAAAAGCGGCAACGTTTTATTAATTTTTATAATTATTTTTTTTTCCTGAAAGATTTCCGGTGTGAAGATTTAAAATTTCGTCTATTTCTTATAGGATCTTAATTTTATTTTTCTACATTTACAGATAACCCCTTAACACATTTTTGATTATAACTCTATAAATACTAAAGATAAAGTATACAAACAGTATACTTTTCCGCACTGCCAGACTCTCAGAAATTCGAAAATGAAGTCAAATTTGGGTGTTGCTATTGAAAAATTCAATGTTTGCACTCATTTCAATATGTAGATGACCCCTAATTCAAAATTTGACGACATATTCAGAAAGTGCTTTTAATTTCCTTTTGAATTATGTCTGTTAGATATTCCTGCGTCAATTAATAACGAAATTACAGCGAGTGTTGCGTTTTTTTTTTTTTCCTCGACTGTACATATTATAAATCATTGTCACACAAACTGTATAAATTTTGGTAAGTCTAGTACTCATAGATTTTTACACAGACACAGCGAAAATTTCTTTACCATTATGATCTATGGGCTCAAATTAACTGAAGGACAATCGTGTTAAATTAAACAACATACTATACACAGAAAAATATTCAAACACTATATTGTAATGTTCTCTTTTGTTTATTTAACGACTTCTTTTATTTTAATTTATTTACTTAATTTTCGAAAAGTCGAGTGGAGTCATTCCAGAATTTTAAAAAACTACATGCCATTATCCGTATGATATGTTACCGTAAAATTAACCTATTGGCCTTATATAACCTTAAAAATTGTTTCTATAAATATTCTTTTATAAAATGAAAAAAGTTGGTTGATTAGTTGTGGGGTTTAGGGCCAAGTAACTACACTAGGGTCCTAGGCCTATAGGTGGAATGCCCCCCGTGGGGATCTTTCTAAGTAAAATAATTTAAGAATTTTGAGATTTTTCAAAATTTATTTTTATTTTTTACAAATATGCAAATATGCAAATATATATATAATACTTTTGATTGTAGAAGCAAAGAATGAGAATATATATAAATGAATAAAAAAAGAACAAAAAGTAATGCGGTTAGCATAAAGCACTTTCTAATTGTACGTAAACGTTGGATTGTTTAATATTCAATGCTTCTATCTTGACAACTTTCTTATTAAATAAGAAAAACGAAAACTGACAAAAATTATTTCTATCATTTTTATTTATTTTAAACATTAACCACATAGAGAGAAGTCTTTTATGTATCCTTCAGATAGTGACTGCCTTTGTGCTATACATTATCTAAAAATAGCAAATCTACACAAATAGATTTCATTTTAGCTATAGAGTAGAATGTCTCGCACAAAACGCAGTTTTATGGATCTTTATTTCTAAAGAAAATGCATTAAAAAGGTTGCTTTTGTGTAATCCTATATATAGTCTAAACATTGCACATGCATCATATGACGTACTTAAAAAAAATCTTACGATAGCGAAAATTTACATTGAAAAAATTCCCCAGATAACTCATAATGGATCAGAAACAACTTTGTGTGTTTCTGTAAATAAATCAGTTTATCTAATCACACATTGTTTTACACGAAAAATGGTTTTGTGTATCTTAAAACTATATATTAATATAAACGATATTAATATATAGCTGTATGTAGTATTAAACTATAGGCATTATGTAAGACATTAAATTACAGTTTAAAAATATCCCTCTCATAGACCGTAATGCATCGCAAATCTTTTACGAATCCCTGTACTCAAAGAGTTGCGTTATTTATACCAGGGGTGGCCAACCCTCGGCCCGTGAGGATACTAAATATATGTAATGTTTGGCAGCTTTGGTTAACATATTTAAAATTAATAAATCCGCTCTGACTTTTCTTAGTGAAAATAGCTTTCAACGATTATGGTAGCTAAAGAATCATACTGTTATGATAAAATATTATTATATCTATTATTCATTCTTTTTATTATAATTATTAATGCATACTTATAATTTTTTCCCGATCCAATTGTCAATTTATGAATGAAAATAATTTAAATTAATGTATTCTGATCCGTCTCCTCATATTGCTCCCCCCCCCTAAGAAAGTATATACATACATGATTCACACACTCACAAACATATATACATATATACATACGGTGCGGCCCGCCTGAATAAAATAGATTTCTAATGCGGCCCACCAAGTGTTCTGGGTTGGACAGGACTTATTTATACCACTTCAGAAAACATGCCATAATAAACTTAAATAATGTAAATTAATTTCAGGGCATTTTATAAATGTTAACGGAGATTAGGGTGCGGGTAGACAGACAGACAGACAGAAAGACGGTCAATATACTAATTGAAGTCATAGTCACTGTTAAACTTTGTTGGAAAGTGTTAAACACAATTTCAGATATTTACAGCTATAGTCCTTAAAGTAATTTTGTTGTAGCCATGTAAATCTTAATATTAATCATACTATAATCTAAGAAGGAAAAAAAAATGTTTTTTTTTTTTTTTTCTTTTTTGTGCGCATAAATAATAAATGTCAATTTCATTATGATTTGTTTATCTGCGAAGGTATCTAAATCTGATTTATCAAAATGTCTCATTGACATTCTTTTAGGTATCCTTGTACACAAACCAGTCGTTATGTATATATATAAAAACCATTTTCAACAAGCACGTTACAGTGGACTTGCATAATATATATCAGTTTGAGGCAATTCAGAAAGTATTTACGGACATTACAGCGTAGACAGACAGATAAATTAACTGAAGTCTTAATTAGATTTAAACATTGTTGGAAAGTGTAAAGAATACTTAACACAAACTAAAAAGCAATTGCAGTAATTTCCAATTATAGTCCTTAATGTATTTGAATATTTTGTTGATGCATTGTAAACATTAAGACTAATTATACCATATTCTATAGAAAACATTCTTTTTCTTTGTGCGTATGAATAATAAATGTCAATTTCATTAATATTTGTACAGTGTAAAGGTATTTAAATATGATTGTTTAAAACGTTTCTCATAGAACGCAATGCATCGGTCTTCTTTTGAGTGCCCCTGTACAAAATAAGTCATGGTATTTAGGCCATTTTCAATAAGAAACACATCATAATGAACTTGAATAATCTAATCAGCGTGAAGAAATTCTGAAGATGCGGATGTTAGAACAATTTTATTCTTTTTTTTTTTTTTTTTTTTTTTTTTTTTTTTTTTGTTGATATCAATCTATTATTTTAAGTAGCTTTGAAGAATAAAACGAAAAATTATAGATTAAGGTAAAAAAGTAATTTAATTTACAGAAAATAATTTCTGTAAATTTAGCTTTACAGAAAAATTTAAAATATTTAAAATTTAAACGAATATGACGAAAATCGCGCAATGTTAGGTTGAAAATTTGTCAAACCTGCTTAAAACGCTATTAAAAAAAAAAAAAAAAAAAAAAAAAAAAATCCATTTATCATAAAAGATATATATTTTTTTTCTCTTTTGAAAAATGCTATTATATGGTATGTTATATTTTGCGCGGAGACATAGAAACCGAAACGCTTTTAACTTTGCTGAAAAGTGTTACAAATTCAGACATAAAAAAAAGAAATCTATAATAATAATAATATAAAACTAGTTTCATTAAATATCAATTCATTTTATAGATATCCTTCATATAAATATATGTGTGGAAATTTTAAAGCATTAGGTGACAAAGATTTTACAAAATGTTGCGGGTAGCGGCCATTCAAAAGTGAAGTTTCTCGAATTCTGTTTTTTACTTTCTTCTATATTTAACAGAAGAAAGTATTGGATTCGTAAAAATTTTCGACTTCCGGTCTTTGCCTGATTTACACGTTTTGACAGGTCTGGAACATGATTTGACCATTTTTAGAAAAAGTCTGTCTGTCCGTTTGTCTGTGTGTATGGTGTGTGTGTGACAAAAATTTTGTGACGACTGTATCTCCGAAACTACCGCTCACAATTGCATATAAATTTATATGTCGATGCACCTTGACCTAAATTAGTGCCTACCAACTTTAAGTGTCAACCGCTTGACAGGTGACGCTGCTATACAGCGATTTTCACAGTTTAAACGGAGGCTCTATCTCAGGTTCTATGGCGTATAATCGAATAAAACTTGCTTTATGAGAAGGCCATTATGAGGCATTTTGCTGATTCAATTTGAATGCTTATCGGCCAGCAGATGGCGCTGCTATACAGTGATTTACGCAATTTAAGTGAAGGCTATATCTCAGAAACTACTGCACAGAATTGCATATAAATTTATATGTAGTTGCACCTTGACATAAATTAGTGCCTATCAACTTTTGGTGTCAACTACTCATCAGGTAGCGCTGCTACATAGGGATTTTCGTAATTCAAGGGAAAGCTATATCTCAGGTTCTGCTGCGTATCATTAAGCAAAACTTGATATGTGAGAAGGCCAGTATGAAATATTACGTTGATTCAATTCGGATGCTTACTGGCCAATTGGTGGTGCTACTATATTGCAAATTTTTTCGATAACGGGAAGATTATATCTCAACTTCTATGGCCTATAACTGTACGAAACCTATAGTAATATGTGAGATAACCATTATAAAAACGCATTTTTTAAGATGTTATTTATAGACAATAAAACTGGCTTTCTTTGGATAGTTAGTGCTAGTTTTCTCTAAGATGAAATTCATTTACATTGATAATGTTAGATAATTTTAACAAATAATAGTTTTAATAAATTATTTGCAGTTAGTAAATTTGTGTAGGAAAATATAGAAGAAAGTCTTGTGGTAGCCACAGAGTAGTTTTTTTTTTTTTTTTTTTTTTTTTTGTTACAACCTTTGAACATGTTTAGTTTAGTGAGCAATTTTTTAAAATTTATTTTTCAAAAAATTTGCTCATTAAGCTAAAAAGTGAATGTTAAACGCTAAATATTTATTGGCCACTAATTTTAGCTTAATATTTTCTGCTGAACAAAAAACAAAATCGACGATCGAAGAGGTTTAGTATCGGTACACCTGAATTGTATTTCATGTATTGTTTGTTTTCGTTAGCTGTGACCCTGTTCACCTATGCGCATGCGTGAGGTCTGCATTGATTTTGTTAAAATAGGGTAGAAGCGTAGAAGATGAGAGAATGTTTACATTTTACGAGTGAGAGATAAGTTGCGGTTTCTTTTTTCTTTTTTTTTCTTTTCAGGACATTACTGAATTTTGAGGCGATACTTCTTCGTTATATTCGTATAAAGGCAAAATGCTGATTTTTCCCCCTTGTAATTTTTAAATAAGTGTAGAAGATCAGTTTTATTCTTCGATGCAAAATAAAATCCGTAAACTTAAAAGTAAATGCCTGTTTTCTTTCTTCTTCTTCTTTTTTTTTTTTTTCAGTTAAAATTATTTTTATTTGCTTACTTGATCTCTAAATTCGTACTATATCTGTCATACCTGAACACTTGTTTCATGCACTGATTATAGTAGTAAATTAATTAAAAATGACTTAAATTAGGTAAAATTTACATAATTCATTAATAAAAGAAGAGAAAAAGAACAACGTTTACAGTAGACTTTACCTGTAGTAAAAGTAATATATTTTTTTCTTTTAAATTATACTGCTAAAATAAAAATACCATATTTTTGGATCTCTATTTTACAGAAATTTACAGAAAATCGTATTTAAATCAAATCATTAGATTTTTTTATCATGATTATTTTACACCTTTTATTTTTCGCGCATATTGTCATATAAATTACATTAAATAAAATATTGTTAATTAAAATTAAAAATTAAACTTTAAATTCGCGTAAAAAGGTAAAATAAATATTGAAGACTCATAAAAAGAAAACGAACACGTGTAGAACGAAAAGCGCATTTGGCTAAGTGCCCATCTCATTCAACGCATCACCCCTTTTCCGAGTAGGATCGTTCCGCGAGAGGTAGACATGGTTTACGAAAACGGACAGTATCTACCCCCAATAACAGATTAAATACGTATGCGAGACAGAACACAGAACAAGCGTAACTATCAATAAAAGTGGAAAATGATCAAATAAGTTATAAAACAATATAAAATTTATTTAGTCTATTCATTAAATAATTAAGATGTATTAATTTAAAAGTTTAGTATCTAAAAATTATAAACACATAAACATCAAGCAAAATTAGAAAAGTTTGATGTTTCTCTTTCTTTCTCTCTCTCTCTCTCTCTTTTGAACTTCAGTTCAAATCTCTGTTACAGACTCATTCTACCTGTATTATACGATTTGCTTTTCATAACTTCGCTCTATCTGAATGCAAATATTTCATTTACTTTATTCTATTTGTTTGCTTAAACTTTGTTTACATTATTTTACACAATATCTAATATATATTCCTTTTAACGTTGGACGGTAAGTCCGTTTCTCAAACGATATCTAACAATTTTGTTCAAAGCTGATATATAAATACCCTATTAGATGTCCTTTCGTATGTATGTATTAGTTAACAGTTCAGGAATTGATAGGCGTTCTATATAAGTAGATCATTTTGAGATCTCGCAAGTACGTTTCTTTAAAAACGGCGGTACAAATTTTTTTCAAACTCGCCATATTAACTCCCTTTTAGATATCCTTCCGTAGGTAATTGTTGTTTATCGGTCAACAGATGAGTTTGCGAAGTTTTGGTTGCAAATCGAAAATAGGACCGAAAATTTCTCAAAAATGGCTCAAATTATTTTCTTGAAAATTGCTACATAAATTCCTTTTTCGATATCCTTCCTCATACACAGACATTATTTGGTTATTAAAGAAAAACTGACGACGACCATACCGATTGGATAGGTAAGTTTTAGATCTTGGAAATTAATGTTAAAAAAAAAAAATGACTCTACCGATTTTTTTTTTTTACTCGCTATGTTTTCTGCTTTAAGTTTTTACACATGTATCAATTTCCTCTTACATGAAAATTGTTAAGTGTCTAATTTGTTAGGTCAATTTTATGTCTTCTGACCACATAATCTCCAAAAGGTGTACATAATACTTGTAATAGTGGATAATGGAAGTGGTTTGCGGTTGTTACACACTAGATTTTTAAAATTTCGTAAGTTAATCGAAGTTAAGTATATGCATAAGTTTGTAGAAATTGCGATATTTTCCATAAATTTATGGGAAATAGCATGGAATTGCATGAAAATTAAAATACGAAACTGACACCAATAAAATTACACAGAAAAATAGGATAAGGTAGAATATTGAATCGGGTTGAATGGGTGGGATATTTCAGCCTCCGATCGGGTGCTTGTTATTATTATTATTAATATTTTATTCTTATTTATTTACTTATTTTTTTAATGGATAAAGCGAGGGTTACAACTTCTAACCAGTGGCGAAAAATAATGTTTCTGGTAATCCCACTTATTTGTCCGTTATTAAATTTAACCTTACCATTCCATTAATACAAATTTTAGAGCGCAATTTTTTTCGTACATATTTTTACTTGTTTTTCTTATTTCATTCAAAAACATTGCAAGCCTCCATGTGTGTTCTCTGGTTTTAGTATTTTTAATTCCCTTCATAAATAATCTTGTCCTTTGTTGATAAGGAAATTTTTCTTTTCTCCAAATGGAGCATAATAATAATAAAAAAAGTAATTTTATGTCATGCCATTTTTTATTTTGACTGATGGGAATATCTGTTTTTTAAGGACTTATTATCAAGTCGTGTTATGCTTGTAAACATCAAGTTTGAAGTTCAGATTGCATTTCCTCTGGCTAAGAGAATTTTTTGAAATATCGCATTTTTATCAGTTTGTGCCCGTGTTACTCAGTTACTTCTAAAACATACACGCATAGTTTTCAGTTAAACTTGGCTTAAGTTTTAAAATATGATAATGTGTAAACATAGGTACTAAATCTTATAATTTAATTTGGGTTCCTCATCATAATGAAAACTAACTGCTATCTGATTTATAATCATAAAAACTATTGAAAATGAAATTAATAATTAAAAAAATACAGATTTAGTTATATTATTTAATGGCACTTTTAATTAGTATTATTAAACATGTTTATTAGTATTATGAACAGTAAGAATATGCCCGGGTTGCATATTTTTGCTACTATCACACTGAGGAAATGATTCACTTAACTGCTAGTGAAAATTAATAAGACGGAGAAGAATCGTAATCATGATTTTGGAGGTACCACCTATATTACTAGTGGGGTCTTCCCTGTCCCTATCCATAAATATATATATATTTTCTCCTTTCAAATATACTCATTCACTCAGGGACGCGCGCGTGCGCGTGCACATACATACATTCGTGCACACTTACAAAACTTTTAGAATTATTAAACAATAGGTATTAGTCAATATTTTCTTACAAAGAACGGCAAAATAGTGTCTAAATATGTCTATTATAAAATGTACAATTAACGAGATACATATCTAAACAAGATGCATATAAATGAGAATAATCTAAGAAATTTTTATTTTAAGTATGTTTGAAAAAATTTTTATTAACTCAACTAGATCTAACCTTTAAGGTAAGGGAAGAAATCATATGGAAAAAAAAAAGGATTAAAAGTACTGGACTCTGTAGTTTTAACAAATTTTTATACGTTTAGAATGATCCTGAACACGATTTAACATTTTTTAAAAGTTCCTGTCCGTCTATATAAGTTTTAAAAAAAATTTGTGTGCTGTATAGCAAAAATAATAAAAGATGTTTCACAAAAAATTGAATTTGGTTGGACCTTGACATAAATTGTTTATTATGGTTAGATTTTGACGTATATTCCCTAGAAGGTGGTAGTGCTTATGCTGCGATCCCACCGCCACCCCCGACTTACAGGAAGGCAATATCTTAGCTTCTATAGTGTGCAAAGTGCACATAACTTGATATGTGTTATGGCTGCTATGAATAATTTTGCTGATTCAGTTTGTGTGTTTACCAAACGGCAGATAACTTTGTTCTGTCGCACTTTTCATGATCTACTCTGTCGCTACATTTCAGTTTCTTAAGGCATGGAATCGTATCAAACTTTAAATGTCCAGTTCTTTTCTTAAAAAACAGCGATGATTTAATTATTACTGACGGATAATGCTATGCAGAATTTCAATTTACCGTTTTACCACAAGTGGCCGAAAGGTTCTGTTCTGGAAGCTGGTAGATGAGAAGTGCAAGATTCGATCCCATGCCACATTCGCCGACCTAACATTTCGGAGTTTTTCGCGTCTTTCTTTAAAACTTGGATAAATACGGGCTAGGGCCCTCCAAAAAGACCCTTATGGAAGACATTTCACCTAGACCCAGGACCCTTGCGCAGTCGATCTGCTTTAGCCCATAGCATTAACACCACACCCTTTCTGACCATCGGTGTTAGAAAATTATTTTTTAAATGTCTCATTTAATATGTTCTTTATTAATTTGCATCTAGTATGCTGAGATGGATTTACTTAAAATGTTAAGGAGAAGGATTTGATGCATTTGAATTTTTTTGTGAAAGTTATATATCAACTATTTTTCTTTTACATATTTTTCTCCTTGAAAATAAAATAAAAATGTCAATGCTATAAGTGACTGGCATGAATCTTAAGGTTCTGAGGGGGGGGAGGGGATGTACTTCATTCCCTCGCCTATTTAAGAAAGTTTAGTTAATTAATAGGATACATAAATTGGGTTAATTACTCAGTTAATTAGATATTGTCTGTTTTATTTTAATTAGGTATGTAATTACAGCATTCAGGAAACACTGTAACAGCACACTTGAAAAATTCATTTACTCGTTCGGTAAAATGTACAATATGGAAAAATTGCAAAGTATAAATTGTGTCTGTAAGATAGTGGCAATAAATCAATAATTCAAAATAAACAATGCATACTTAAATTTATCTCAAAGCCCTCTAAGAATCTCCTTCAAAGTATTCACAATCATCTTTTACACGGTTTTTCCATCTTTTCATTATAACAGTAGAAAAACAAAAATTAAATTCTTCACTATTGTCGGAAAATAATTTGGAAGTTGTAGCCGTCTTTATTTCTTACAAATTTTTAAATCTCTCGCATTTCAACTCTCTTTTTATCTTGCCAAACAAGAAAAATTCCTAGGAAGCTAAGTCAGGTAAACTCGGAGGGTGTGGCATGACTGTTACTACTTTTTGTCTAGAATTGTTTGGTCGATACTGCTTTGCGCAATTTCACATTATTCTGAAGCAAAATATTTTTTTTTTTCATGACCATAAGTTGAATCGTTTCTTACGCATATTGTCAAAAAAAAAAAAAATAATAATAATAATAATAATAATAATTATAATAATAATAATAATCTGGTGTGTCACTCACACGACCTTCTCTTACCCTGAAATTTAATACTATAAATGCAGGTTGGAGATTAAGAGGTAAAAATAACGATGTTATGAAAACCTATGTTAAACAATTCAAATTAGGCTTCGGGAGAGTTTTATATGATAATTAGATCTGTGTGAGGGGGGCTACTGCCCCCCTCAACTCCCCGTTTCATTAATGCACCTACATTTATATAGAATTTAAATCGGTTATTAAAAAATAATTCTGTTTTTAAAAAATAATTTATTAAAATTATTATTTAAAAAATATATCTTTTATGATAATGCAGACGGTTTCCATATTAGAGAAGTAGTATAGCACCAAATATCCAAAAAAGTCCATTTTATTCTCGATATTAAAAAAAATAATAATAATAATAAATAAATTCAAAGTTTTTTTTCGTTAAAAGTAAAAAAAATCGATAACTTTGTTTTAAATTATCGCAGATCGATGGTTCAACCATTCATTTTAAAGGTATTGGCGAGCTCTTTTGAGAGATACCCATCATGAAAATTTACTCCCCTCGAGGGGGGACTTCCCCTCCCCCCAGGGGGGAGGCGAGGCTCCTACATACAATTTTTTTTTTTCCTGTTGACTATCTCTATTACAAAAAATATATATTCGTTTCATTTAGTTTAGTGCAGTCTATAGATGTTAAACTCTACTTACCTGCAATTTCCACCATAGACGTAATGTATTTGAATACTTTTGAGTGTCCTTGTACACGAATCATTTGCTTGATCTTAACGAAAAGTTTAGTGTCGCATCCTTATATGATACACATTTAGAATACCAAGTTTGAACTTTCTGCCATAATTTATTTTTGAGATATGCTGATAACAGGCAGACACACGCACAGACATACACACAGACCATTTGCTAAAAACATGATTTTCGTATTCAGGGGACCTCAGAACATGTAAATATAACAAAAACTCGCGTTCGAAAATTTGACCCAAAAACAATACTTTCTCAACCTTATGGGTAAGAGAAAGTAAAAATTATTGGTGCTTTGTTTGTCACAATTTTAAGAAGTAAATTTATTTTGCTATTTGTCAATCTGAAAAAACACATACATAAAATATTATAATTAAAATAATCTGGTGTGTCACTCACACGACTTTCTCTTACCCTGAAATTTAATACTATAAATACAGGTTGGAGATTAAGAGGTAAGATAACGATGTAATGTAAACCTATGTTAAACAATTCAAATTAGGCTTCGGGAGAGTTTTATATGATAATTAGTT